>LPNX010327028.1:5679-148252 GCA_001517045.1 Pseudotsuga menziesii | reverse complement strand
TGGTTCCATAACTAGAGCTCATGGTTCCACCGACAATGTTCATGGTTCCATCAACAATGCTCATGGTTCCATAAATAGAGCTCATGGTTCCAAAACAATTTCTCATGGTTCCATCAACAATTCTTATGGTTCCATAAATAGAGATCATGGTTCCATAAACAAATCTCTTGGTTCCACCAATAGTGTTGATGGTTCCACCAATAGTGCTCATGGTTCCACCAATAAATAAAATCCATGGTTCCACCAACAATGCTCATGGTTCGATAAACAGAGCTCATGGTTCCATAAATAGATCTCATGATTCCGCCAATAGTGCTCATGGTTCCACCAACAATGTTCATGGTTCCAAAATAGATCTCATGGTTCCACCAACAATGTTCATGGAATATATTAATCATTATCACCATGTGAAGGGGTTAGTCATGAGGAATGTATTAATCATTATCACCATGTGAAGGGGTTAGTCAAACATTGAAATATATCAAAACTAGAGTTGTTGATTATTATTTGTAGAAAGTTTGTACACACTATGTAACAATAGATTTGAAAAATGTTTGACCATTGAAAAACATTTTTTCACATGTTTTCATCAAGGAAAAAGGAGTTCAGTGGAGCAAGGCCATGACCACACCTATGGCATCGAACATGAATCTATTGAGTGATGCTTCACCAGAGACAATTGATGCTACGATGTATCATCAGATGATTGGTTCCTTGATATACCTGACGAACACGTGACCAGACATTTACTTTGTTGTAAACACCTTGAGCCAGTTTTTGACAGATCAGAGACATGTTCACTTGACTGCTGCAAAGCATATTCTGAGGTACCTGAGGGGTACAATTGATTATGAGCTCAAGTACGATGCGAATCAGAAGATTAACCTAGAGGGTTATGTTGATTCATATTGAGCAGGTAGTGCCATCGATGGGAAGAGCACTTCAGGATGTTGCTTCAGTATGGGGTCAATTGTGAGTGTGTGTGTATTAAATAGAGAGGCTCACTCTCTATTTATATTCTTCCGTTCACTTGAAACCCACTCCAACATGTTGGCCTCACTTAACAATTACTTACTAGAGCTGACATCTCTAGGAGTGTCTAATAACCCTAGTGCCCCACAATTTGTGGGGACTTTGCCTCCTCTAACCAACAAGGAGGTTTATCCTTAACACAATGGTGGGGACTATTGCCCCGACTTACAATGACTCACCTAAGGTCGACTTCTCTAGGATATTCTAATAACCCAAGGGCCCCACAACTGTGGGGACTTCAACCCTTGACCAATAGGAGGGTTACCCATAATGACTTGACATTACTTATTACATTATAGAAACTTCCCAGAATAAACATTGGGGTATGACATGACTCAAATACATTACAGACACATCCCGAAATAAACATTTGGGTACAATACATAATATATACGGATGAATACATTCTGAAGTTACAAATACATCAACACTCCCTCTTAACTAGGAAGGTATTCTCTCGACACAATATATCAACACAAGTCTTCTTCTCTATATCATCTGGATCATCATCAATTCATCTTTGTCTTCAAGTCATCTTTATCATTGGATCTGGATCATCACTCGATCTAGATCATCATCACTGGATCTGGATCATCACTCAATCTAGATCATCTTCACTGGATCTAGATCATCATCACTCGATCTGGATCATCTCTAGGACATCATCACTAGATCTGGATCATCATTAGATCTGGATCATCATTGGATCTGGATCATCATCACTGGATCTGGATCATCATCACTCGATCCGGATCATCATCACTGGATCTAGATCATCATCACTCGATCTGGATCATCATCACTGGATCATCATCATGGGTGTTATCTCTTGAGTCTTCTCATCATAGGAATTTCTACAGAGCCAGCCCTTTTTCATGCTGGATGTACATCTACAGAGCCAGTCCTTTTTCATACTGGATGTATCATCACACAGAGCTAGTCCTTTTTCATACTAGATGTGGCATCCACTCAGAGCTAGTCCTTTTTCATACTAGATGAGTCTTCATAAAGCCAGTCTTTTTTCATACTGGGTGTGGGATCCACCCAGAGCTAGTCCTTTTTCATACTAGATGAGTCTTCATAGAGCCAGTCCTTTTTCATATTGGGTGTGGCATCCACACAGAGCTATTCCTTTTTCATACTAGATGTGTCTTCACAAAGCTAGCCCTTTTTCATGCTGGGTGTGGAATCCACACAGAGCTAATCCTTTTTCATACTAGATGTGTCTTCACAGAGCCAGCCCTTTTTCATGCTGGATGTGGGATCCACATAGAGCTAGTCCTTTTTCATACTATATGTGTCTTCACAGAGCCAGCCCTTTTTCATGCTAGGTGTGGAATCATCACATACATCTGACAATGGAAGGAACCAATCCTCTCACCATGTCACAGCTCTTACATCCAACCATGGAAGGAACCAATCCTCTCACCATGTCAGAAGGGCACAACACTTACATCTGACCATGGAAGGAACCAATCCTCTCACCATGTCAGAAAGGCACATGAAATCATCACTTCCCTTTGGAGGGAACCTCGATCTGGAGAACACCAAGCTTCTCCCTGGAGTACTCAAACTTCACTCTGGCCATTTCTAGCATAGAATCACATCAGAGTTGATTATGTCCAAGGATACCTATGAGCTTTTCCAGGACCAATTACATCCGAGGACAACCTACAGGACCGTTTATGTCTGAGAAACCTACGAGCTTCGCCAGGATTTATGCTCAGACAACCTATCTCACCAGCTATGCTAGAACTCCCTCTTTCGAGAGATCTCAATCTGCATCACAAACTGGAGCTGCACTGCTCCTCTCTACATCATACCAACAATGCAAGTCAGATCAAGCAAATCAAATAGTAGTTCTCAAAGGAAACATACTACCTCCCAAATAGAAAGTGGCAACATATTTTTCCTCGGCTGTACTCAGTGCCATGCTGGACTCCATCCTGTCAACTAATGGCACTTCCTGCCCAATATGAATCCACATAACCCTCCAGGTTAATATTCTAATTCACCTCATACTTGAGCCCACAATCAACTGTACCCTTCAGATACCTTACTACATGCTTTGCAACCATCAGGTGAACATTTCTCAATGTGTTCACAGCAAAGAAAATGTCTCGTCTCGTATTTGTCAGGTACATCAAGGAACAAATCATCCGACGATACATCGTTGCATCAACCAACTATGATGAAGCAACACTCAATAGCTTCAGGTTCGATGCCATAGGTGTGGTCATGCAGTCCATCATCCTGAACCTATTCAGGATATCTATTGCATACTTCCCTTGTCCACACCTCCATGCCTAGAAAATAGTGCATTGACACATAACAAGAGCATCACTGGTCTTTTGCCTTCAACCTTGAAGCAAAGGTTGGAATCCACTTTACTCTGAATAAATCCTAGATTCATCAGTAATCTATCCATCCTTTCGCACCATGTTGAACCTAAGGATCTTCTGTAGTCACTCCCTCTGAAGCATCATACTCCCTCTGTCTTCCATACTCTATGCACTGAAACATTCTGTACTGGAGTGACAAGTAGCTTCCTATGCTACTAGTCTTCTATGTATCCATCTAGGATCATTGGATACCAAGATCCTCTATCTTGAACCTTTTCAAAAGTTCTTCTTGCACCCATCTGTGAGCTTGTCATCCTTTATCAACCTTGTATCAAAGGTTTATATCTTCATCAAGCTCCTCATGTATGTGTTATCCCATGGGTGTCTTCTGATCTCGTACAAGGCCTTATTTCATTTGCACACATGATTATGCCTATCATGTGTCTTCACTTGCAGTGGTTGCAAATGTCTCTTCATAGTCTATGCCTTCTTTTCGTGAAAATCCTTTTGCTACGTGTTAAGTCAGTAATTTGTTTCTTCAATTTTTGTTTGATTTGCATTTTATTCCAAGTTACTCATTTGCTTTAGTTTGGTTTTTTGCTTCCTTTAAGAGATTTTTAGTTTTCAAGTGAAATTTTGAGCTTTTGCCTTTAGAATTTTTGTTTTATTTTTTTTGATCCCATAGATTATTGAAGGGTTTTAAAAGGTCATCATGTTGAATAGTGTACTCACAAATCATATTGTGAGTATAGTCATCATTCAAATAGCTTTTAAATTTCATACAAAATGGAAAAAAGTTGTAAAACAGCACCCAAATAGAGTTTAATTTATTCTTGTAGCACAAGTGTGAAAAAATAACAAAGGAGCGCTACAAGAATATCACGACTGTTAGTTTCTCCGATTTTTTAGCCAAATTTTTGCATGATTACGAATCATGGGTGACTAATCGCTTGATTTGAGGGTTTTGTGCTACGTGTGAATTCAGTGAGCATCATGAGGACAGATGGTTTTATGTCATAGAAGGGATCGTGGTCATCATTAGCAGAACGTGGATCATCATGACAGGTAATGACTAAAACTGAGATTGATGTGAAAATGGGTTGTCACTTACATGCATATTCGAGGATGGAGGACTTAGTGGAGCAACAGTAGCTGCTAAAAAACAAAACATTGCCGTTGGAAAACAAAGGTGAGGTTTTTATGGTTTCGCATGAAATTAGGGCTTTCTAATTTCACTACCTGCAATCAAATTGAACGTGGAAAGACACCTGTATCCTTCAATTCAGTACTCAAACAGCATGAGAAGTGGTGTGAAACAATTGCAGTAAAGCATTTAAAAGGTATTCCACGATAGGCCAATATAACTGATAATTTGGGGCTTTTTCACTGGGGGTCTATTCTATCAAAATTAATCAAGGGAAATGCTAAATTGTGTTTTTAAATGAAATTTCGGACAAAGAAATAGCTGTCTAAGATGCTCTGAGATGTCAGGATGAGTGAAGGTTGAAAAATAGCAATTTTTAATGAAGTATGACCCTGTCAAAGCACAAAGTGTAGTGATGTGATGAAATATACATTCGACAGTGTTTTCAATGTCTTAAATTGATTTTCTGTTTGCAAGCAATACAAAAAAGGAACCGAATATCTGAAGTTGCAGGGAGACCTAATTTTGTTAGGTGTTGAAGCTTACTATTTTTGGAAGCAAATAGAAGCAGCGAGGAGCTAAAGGCTTGAGAGTAGATGAATACCTACTATCATTTTGAGACTAAAATTACTGAGAGCTGAAAGTGACTAAGTTTAAGATTGTTTCTGCTTTATATATCTTCTCATCCAACATATAAACAGTCTTCATTTAGTCTAAAAGGTTTCATAATCAGTTACAGTGAAGAGGCTGGAGTACTCTGAATGACCTATACCACTTATACCTATGATAAAGCCTAACCTGTATTAGTAAACGAAAAGAATCATTCAGTGAAGATTGAAGCAGGCAAGTTACTGAAACTTGAGAGGTTTGGAGAAGAAACAGCATCTGTCAAGGCATCAATTGAACCTTAAACTCACACAATTTCCAGCTACTGAAGACAAATAGGGAAGAGTGGCAAGGTGAATAGAGCTGAACCTACTGATATAGGTTGGATTGAGAAACTCCCTGGGTGTGTTGAACTTTTCCAACAAGCTGGCTGGCTGAACTTCTTCAAGAAAATAGATGGTTACAATTCCGAAGTTTCATGTAGGTTTTCACAATGTTATAAAGATGACATGGTGGTGTTTGATACTTTGAAGTTCATACTAATAGTAGATTTGGTTGCAGAGGTTACAGGGATTAGAGATGAAGGTGAAAAGTGGTTTAAAAAACTGCCATTCACATTTGATGCACAGAAATATCTACTACCTAATGTCACCCCAGATTGGAACAAGGGCATCTTAATCCAGAAATTCAGAAGGGAATGGGTCGAACGTATCAGAATCTTGCAGAGCTATATAACATGTGAGGGAAGATATGCTTTTGTTTATAAATACCACTTCATATTTTTATAGCATATGGTGGGGGTGTCCAAGATGAGTCTTCCCTTCTTCCTATACAAAATCCTACAAAAGATGTCCAACAGAGTCAAGGGGCATATAGACCATTCTTTACAATCAATCTTTCACCATGGATTAATTAAGTTGATCATTAGCACTGTCCTGCAAGATGAAGGAAAAACTTGGGATTTTTTCCTATTCTAGTCAGGTTTTCAAATGAAACAAGAAGATCAACAAATCAAGAAGCAGGCAGATAAAGGGAAAATCCTTGTAAGGAAATTAGAACAAAATAAAAAAACTGAAGACAAAGAGGAGGTGAAGCCTGAAGAAGACTCAGAGCCTGTGAAGACTAAAACTCAAATGTCCTCAACTGGTATTAAAGGCAAGTATTCATTGTTTACAGAAGAGAAAGTGCAGCCTTTGAAACATTTGACACCAGCAGAATTTTCCAATGAAGTTAAGCTGTTGTTACAGAAGAGGTTGTTGTACATGAAGAGGAGTTTCATACCCAGTAGAAGAGCCCCATAACCATTTTGTCAGATGATGAAGGGTATTTATTAGAAGAAGATCAGCCTATTGCTAAAACTGAAGATAAGGCTGAAACATGCAGAGAATTCTCCACTTCAAAAATCAAAACAGTCAAACCTAATAGGAAGAAGAAAAGGATTGAAGTGATAGCCCCATATTGGAGGCCTAAAACCAGGCCAACGAATAAGCTAAGGTGGAATATGAAGAAGCTGCTCAATCCTAAATTGAATACCGAGCAAGTGACTATCTTGGATGATATTTCCTCAGGTGAAGAACCGAAATTTGTCACAATGAACATTAAAAGAAAGGGAAAAACAGTTGCCAAAGCTTCCTCTTCTCATCCTGCAAAAGCAAAAGGATCATCACAGTCAGTAAAGGAGTCAAGCCAGCCCAAGCCTAAACTGTCTGCCATATTTCTTGAAATAAGAAATGAACTTTTAAAGCAACAGCAGGAAGAAAGAGCTGAAGTACCTCATGTTCAAGATCAAGAATGGGAAGATGAAGATGAACTCATACTTAGGGAAGCAGGTATTCTGAAATACCCTAATATTCGTGATAGTTCCACAGACCTGTTAAATAAAGATGCAGACATTTTTAAGAAATTTGACATACCTTGGATACCTAGTTATGAACAAGAGATCATGACAGAGAGGTTATTTGATTCAGATAAGGAAAACTTGCAGAAAACTATTAAGCAGTACAAACAGCAGATGAATTATATGCAAGAGATCAATGAGGGGCTGATGATGGCAAACAAAAGGCTTAGAGAAGATCTACAGGATGTTAATGAACATTTTCAGGAACTGATAGCAGTATCTAAAGAGGCTTTAAAGAGAAAAAGAACCACTAACTTGCAATGCACAGAGTTGAAAAAGACAGTCAAGGACTTGCAGCAGAAAAAAGAGGAGCTCACCAAAAGGATAGCTGACATGGAAGAGGAGCAGAGGCGAGCTAGGAAGAAAGTTCAGGCACTAGATGGCATAGCTTTGCTAGCTGAGGCAGCAAAGGACTTCTGAGTTAGTTATTGAATCAGTTTTTTGTTATCTCTTTTTGAGAAACATATTAGTTAGTTGTTTACTATTTTTGGAAAAGGTCATATTTTGTAATATTGTAAATTTTACTTTATCCCATCGAATTAGTTAAGGGCAGTTAGGGTTTGATCCTTAACTAATTTTGTAAAAAGTAGTATTTAGAGAGGTTAGAAAGACAGAATGGGGGTTCGATTTTGGGAGAGCTTCAGGAGGTCTTTAGACTTATTCATGAGTTAAGTATCAAAACTCTTATATGCATTTGATGATAAAATTATGAGATATATGACACTTTTTACCCTTCAGTTTATGTGTTGGCTTCATTGCTCAGCTTGTTTAGTTGATTAATTGATATATCCGTTACTGGTTTATGTTTATATGCTGGTGATGCTTGTCTTTTATGAATGAACTTCAATATAGTGTTATGTTGGTACTTGTTGATTATGTTATGCATCTTTGTTCTTATTTGTTTATGATTCAGTTCTTGTTCAACTCATGAGTGTATTCCCTGTTGTTACCAAATTCACAACCAAGCAAACATTCCATAAAACCTAAAACCTACTTTACTTTATTGAGTTTTATTTGAGATTGTGTTGGCTTGTTTCTTTAGCCTTGGAAACAATTTATGGCACAAACATCTTTGGCGCCGTTGCCGGGGACGAATTTGAAGAGATATTTTCCCTGGGATACTTATCAGTTTTACTGGTTTTAATAGGTGGACTTAAACCAGCATTTTATAAGGCTATTTTTCACCAAAGTTGTCACAGTGGCTTCTAGAGGAGTGGGAACTAGAAATAGACCTACTTCACCCTTGCAGTTGGGTGTGACAGACCCTGAACAGATATTGAGGACAGCAAGAAAAGTTAGAAGATCACAGTCATTACCCTCTTTATCTGACCCTGAGCAGTTAAATGAATCATTAGCTTCATCTGTGGCAAAGAAAGAAGAAGAAACTTGACCTTGGGTAAAACCAACCATTCCTGATAGCAGTTTCCAAATATTTACCAATCCTCAATCTTTTATAAAAGCCAAAGCTGCCTCCCCTGGTAAAATACCTCTTTTTCAGTTGAAATTAGGTAAAATATCTTTTAAATCAATTTCCAGTCAAGCTTCTTCATCTTCAAAACCAGTTAGTCCAAAAATGACAGCACAAAACCCTCCCATAGACATGATGGACCAGACGGTTGCAGCCAGATATGCACCCTTGGTCTTACCTCAGCCTTTAAATGCACTTCCTGGAGGAGACTACCAGAAGTATTTTCCTAGGTTCAATGGAGAAGGAGAAACAACGGCTGAAGAACATTGGGAAGCTTTCCTACGGTATGCTGATAATCAAAACATTAAGGCTAAGGATGTTTGGATGAGGATGTTTGTCCAGAGCCTTGATGGAGATGTGAGGAAGTGGTTTAGAGAGTTTCCTGCCAACTCCATTACTATTATTGAAGAACTCCATGATCTCTTTATGAGACAATGGGGTGATACCAAATACCATACCTACTACATAACTGAATTTGGAGCTCTTAGGAGGAAGAAAGATGAAACAGTTGCAGATTTTTCGAAGAGGTTCAACAAAATGTACAGTAGGATTCCTACCGAGATAAAGCCTACAGAAACATCAGCTAAGTTGACATATGCAAATGCTTTTGATCATGAATTCTCTTTGTTACTGAGAGAGAGGAGGCCTATCACTTTGTTGAACATGCAGGATGCAGCATTGGAGGTAGAATCCAACATACTGGCTTCAAATAAACTAAAGAAGGAAACACCTCAGCAACTGTATGAAAGAAAAGGAAAAAGGGAAGCAGCTCCAGGAGGTTCATCTTCACTTACTGCTGAAGGGAAGATTGATGAAATGGCTAAGCTGGTAAAAATTCTAACTGCAAAACTGAATAAATTAGAGCTTGAGAAAAATTCCAACAAGCCTGCTCGAGAAGGTGAACGAAATCCTAATAACCAGAATCAGTTCAGAAGGAAGTTCGCTCCCCGTTTCATTCCCAGAGAACGAAGGAATAATGATATCCAGCGAGAAAGGAGAGAAAATGAGGACCAAAGAGTGCCACCTCCACTTCAGAACAATGTAGCTGATGAGGAAGAAGTTGATGAGGAGCTGCTTTTTGAAGAAACTGACCAAGATATGAATCATTTTGGAGAAGGATTGTCTGAAGGTTTTGTTACTGAAGAGGAATTTCTGAATGCTGAAATTTATGATGCTGATATGTTCAAAACAGAAAATGATATAGGTCTGGAAAATACTGCTGTAACTGCTACTGTTCATCAAAATGAACCTAAGAAGACTATAAATCTTAGATCAGGCCCAAAATAGGTGGTCCAAGCCCAGAAAAAGAGAGCAACTGCTCCCTCTAAACAGACAGCTGATCCTATGATAGAGAAAAAGCAAGCTGCAGAAAAATCAAAGAAAACAATAGAAATTGAAGAGGTAAATAAATCTGTCCAGAATTTCAGTTTGGAGAATGAATTAGGAAAGTTAAAGATTCCTGTATCTTTAACTGAACTGATAAGAAATCCTTCTTATAAGGAATCAGTCCTTAAGATGCTTAATCCAACAAGTAATCAGTTTGTTTCAGACACAATTAATTTGCAGGAGGAGAGTCCTAAGATTTTCATTGGATCAGCCTTGGCTGAGAAGACTGAAAACGAAGCAGGAGCCTCACCCCCATTCTATATCACTTTGACAGTCCATGAACAGATGATACACAATTTTTTATTAGATTTAGGAGAATCCCACAATTTGATGCCAAAGGATGTCATGGAAGCTCTGGGCCTGAGTATTACCAAACCTTACCATGATCTATATGCCTTTGATTCTCGAGCAGTAAAGCGTCTAGGAGTAATAAAAGACATGGTTGTCAATCTGGCTCAGTTTCCCATGAAAAGTGTGATAATGGATGTTGTGGTAGCTGACATTACACCAAAGTTTGGCTTACTTCTTTCCAGGTCATGGGCAAAGAAGGTTGGAGGAACATTACAAATGGACCTGTCATATGCCACCATACCTGTGTTTGGTGGAGAAAATAGAAGGTTGTACAGAGAGCTGCAGTTTGCTTACATAGTGACAGATGATAAAAAACCCACAAATCACCCACTGTACTCTGTTGATAAAGACCTTGGTACGTGCATGCTACATTTCAGTGACGAGGATGATTCTGCTAGTCTGTTACAAGTGGAAAAAGAACAATCAATAAAACACAGCAGAGAGGAAGAAGATGCACTGTGGCAATTGTATTTTGATGGATCCTCATGCAAAGAGGGTGCTGGAGCTGGAGTTCTTCTCAAATCCCCTGGAGGTGAAACAGTGAATCTCATGTACAAGTTGGAATTTGTTACTACCAACAATACTGCTGAGTATGAGGCTTTGTTACTGGGATTAAAAGCTGCTAAAGATTTGGGCATTCAGCAGATTGCTGCATTTGGCGACTCCGAACTAGTTGTTCAGCAAGTGAAGGGAAACTATCAAGTGAAGCAGGGTTTGTTGAAGCTGTATCGGAATGAGGTATGGGACATGCTTGAAAATTATTTTGTAGCTTTTAATATTACCTACATTCCAAGGGATTATAATCATACTGCAGATTCATTGGCCTTAGCTGCCACACACTTCAGAATTCCTAAAACCACTCAGTTGAAATATCCAATTGAAATAAGGTACAGACCTTCTGTACCTGACAATGTAAAACAGTGGAAAGTGTTCGAAGATGATACTGAGATTAAAAGGTTCCTAGAGCTTACAGATGAGTTTTCAAATTCCCTGATTGATCAGGATGAGGATGAAGAAGATGGACAGGTAGATGAGTTTGTTGAAGATGAGATTGCTGGACATAAAATTATTGAGCTAAAGAGCAACTTCATTCCCAAAGGTTTGGTACCTCTGGAAAGAATATTTACAAAAGATGATACACCTTCAAATCCTGTTGTTCAATCTTCAGAAGAGAATGTGATAGACTGCAATATTGGTTTAGCTGAACATCCTAGAATGGTCAAAATTTCTAAATCACTTACAGCTGAACAAAGAAGCAGGTATATCAAGCTGTTAAAAGAGCATGTAGATTTTTTTACATGGTCTTATGAGGAACTAAGAACTTATGATACAGGAATCATATAGCATAAGGTTCCCTTAAAACCAAATGTTAAACTTTTTCGACAGAAACTAAGGAGGATTAACCTAGCTTTGTTTCCTGTAATTGAAAAAGAAATAAAAAAGCTGTTGGATGCTAAGATCATAGTTCCTCTCAAGTATTCTTCCTGGGTGGCTAATTTGGTTCCTGTCAGAAAAAAAGAATGGAGAGATCAGATTATGTGTTGATTTCATAAACCTGAACAGATCTTCATTAAAAGACAATTATCCTCTTCCTAAGAATGAACAGGTATTGCAGCAAGTGGTTGGAGCACAAAGGATCTCTATGGTGGATGGTTTCTCAAGGTACAATCAGATTGCAATGCACCCTGATGATAAGGAAAAGACAGCCTTTACAACTCCCTGGGGGACATTCATGTATGACAAGATGCCTTTTGGCTTGATGAATGCTGGAGCAACCTTTCAGAGAGAAATGGATATTGCCTTTGTGGGCGAAAGAGATAAGTTTGTGGTTATCTATTTGGATGATATTACTGTTTTCTCGCAGTCAGATGATGAGCATTTGAAGCATTTGAGGCAGACCTTCCAAAAATGTAGAAAATTTGGCCTTTCTTTAAATCCAAAGAAGTCACATTTTGTTGTGCAAGAGGGTAAACTACTTGGCCACTTGGTGTCTGCTGATGGCATCAGAATAGATCCTGAAAGAGTGAAAGCTATACTGAAGATTAGTTTACCTAGGAGTAAAAAGGATGTTCAATCATTCATTGGAAAAATAAATTTTCTGCGGTGGTTTATTCCCAACTTTGCTAAAACCATTAAATAGATCACAGCCATGCTCAAGAAGGATCAAGAAGTCAGGTGGACTTATGAGGCAAAGGCCACATTCGAGAAAATAAAAGTAGCTCTTAGTGAAGCACCTGTATTGGTAAGTCCTGATTTTACCAAAGAATTCCTTACTTTCTCATTTGCATCAGAAGACACAATTGCAGTTGTCTTACTTCAGAAGAATAAAGAAGGATTGGAACAACCTATTGCCTTCTTCAGCAAAACTCTCAGAGATTCTGAGCTGAAGTACAGTATATTGGAGAAGCAGGCTTATGGTCTGGTAAAGGCTTTGAAATTTTTCAGAATTTATGTCCTGCATTCAAAAGTTATTTCATTTGTACCAAATTCTACTGTAAAAGATGTCTTAACACAGCCTGATAGCGAAGGGAAAAGAGGCAGGTGGATTTCAAAGATTATGGAGTATGATGTGGAGATCAGGCCTACTAAGCTTGTCAAGGGACAGGGTTTAGCCAAGCTACTGGCTGAATCAAATTGTCAGGAACTGGGATTGCATGTCATGACTGAAGAATTAGTTCCTGAAGAAGATCAAGCATTACTGGAAAAAGAGAAAATAATGGACTATTATTCATCTTCAGCATGGTATGCAGACATTGTTCATTTTCTGTTATTTTTGCAATGTCCTGAGCATATGGATAGGAAGGCTTCTAGGTCTTTAAAGTTGAAAGCTACTAAGTACTGTCTAGTAGAAGAACAGTTGTTCTGGAAAGACCCAGGTGGGATTTTACTCAGATGTTTGGACAAATCAGAGATTGAAGGAGTGATTTCTGAGTCTCATGAGGGTGCTTGTGGGGGGCACAAATACTGGAATACAACAGCCTACAGAATTTTAAGAGCTGGATACTATTGGCCTTCCTTGTTTGCAAATGTTTATCAGCAGGTAAGGGCCTGTGTTCCTTGTCAGAAGTTTGCTGGAAAATAGAAATTGTTGTCTTTGCCTCTGAAACCCATTGCAGTCAATGCTCCTTTCCAGCAATGGGGTCTGGATTTTATTGGAGAAATTAATCCAGCATCTTCAGGACAGCACCACTGGATTCTGACAGCAACATATTTTTTCACTAAATCGATGGAAGCCATTCCTACAAGGAATGCTACAGACAAGGTTATCATGGATTTCATTGAGGAAAATATCCTGAGTAGGTTTGGCTATCCTCAGAAGTTAGTGACAGATAATGCTAAGGCCTTCAAGTCTAAGGCAATGGTAGCATTTTGTGAAAAGAATGGTATTATGCTGAAGAAATCAACTCCTTATTACCCCCAGGGTAATGGCTTGGCTGAATCCTCTAATAAGAACATCATTCAGAGTATCAAGAAGCTGCTCAAGCATAACAAAAGATCATGGGATTCAATGCTGAAGTATGCATTATGGGAAGATAGGATCACAATGAAACAAGCAATTGGAACTTCTCCCTTTCAATTAGTTTATGGTACAGAAGCAGTTTTCCTTGTCCAATTGGGGATCCCAGTGATGAAATTTCTCCAGGATTCCCAGGAGGAACCAGATGATATGCAGAGAAGGATTTTTGAAATGATAGAATTGCAGCAGAACAAGGAAAAGGTGGATGAAAAGGTACAGTTGTATAGATCCAAGATCAAAAGCAGATTTGACAAAAACATCAAAGAAAAGACTTTCTCAGTTGGTGACATGGTTCTAAGGTGGGATGCAAGCAAAGAGAAAAAGGGTAAGCATGGTAAATTTGAAAATCTCTGGTTTGGCCCTTTCCTAGTATCCAAAGTTTTAGAGAATAATACTTTTATCCTGCAGTCTTTGGAAGGTGAGGAATTGTCCAGTCCTGTTAATCGACGATTCCTCAAGAACTTTTACAGTCTATAAGGGGATTTTCACTTTTCATTGTACATACCGGTGAGTGAAGCATAATAAAGACTCCATATCCCAAAGGAAGTTTTGCAGATAGATAGATAAGGTAGCAGACAGAAGGCACTGGTCTACAGGTTCTTGAAGCCTCGTAGGGAGGACTTCACCCCGTAACTGGAGCTAGATGTTAAGTCAGTAATTTGTTTCTTCAATTTTTGTTTGATTTGCATTTTATTCCAAGCTACTCATTTGCTTTAGTTTGTTTTTTTGCTTCCTTTAAGAGATTTTTAGTTTTCAAGTGAAATTTTGAGCTTTTGCCTTTAGACTTTCTGTTTTATTTTTTTTGATCCCATAGATTATTGAAGGGTTTTAAAAGGTCATCATGTTGAATAGTGTACTCACAAATCATATTCTGAGTATAGTCATCATTCAAATAGCTTTTAAATTTCATACAAAATGGAAAAAAGTTGTAAAACAGCGCCCAAATAGAGTTTAATTTATTCTTGTAGCACAAGTGTGAAAAAATAACAAAGGAGCACTACAAGAATATCGCGACTATTAGTTTCTCTGATTTTTTATCCAAATTTTTGTATGATTACGAATCGTGGGTGACTAATCGCTTGATTTGAGGGTTTTGTGCTACGTGTGGATTCAGTGAGCATCATGAGGACAGATGGTTTTATGTCATAGAAGGGATCGTGGTCATCATTTGCAAAATGCGGATCATCATGACAGGTAACGACTGAAACTGAGATTGATGTGAAAATGGGTTGTTACTTACATGCATATTCGAGGATGGAGGACTTAGTGGAGCAATAGTAGCTGCTAAAAAACCGGACATTGCCGTTGGAAAACAAAGGTGAGGTTTTTATGGTTTCGCATGAAATTAGGGATTCCTAATTTCACTACCTGCAATCAAATTGAACATGGAAAGACACATGTATCCTTCAAGTCGGTACTCAAAAAACATGAAAAGTGGTGTGAAGCAATTGCAGTAAAGCATTTAAAAGGTATTCCATGATAGGCCAATATAACTGATAATTTGGGGCTTTTTCGCTGGGGTCTATTCTATCAAAATTGATCAAGGGAAATGCTAAATTGTGTTTTTAAATGAAATTTTGGCCAAAGAAATAGTTGTCTAAGACGCTCTTAGATGTCAGGATGAGTGAAGGTTGAAAAATAGCAATTTTTAATGAAGTATGACCCTGTCAAAGCTCAAAGTGTAGTGATGTGATGAACTATACATTCGACAGTGTTTTCAATGTCTTAAATTGATTTTTTGTTTGCAAGCAATAAAAAAAAGGAACCGAATATCTGAAGTTGCAGGGAGACCTAATTTTGTTAGGTGTTGAAGCTTACTGTTTTTGGAAGCAAATAGAAGCAGCGAGGAGCTAAAGGCTTGAGAGTAGATGAAGACCTACTATCATTTTGATACTAAAATTACTGAGAGATAAAAGTGACTAAGTTTAAGATTGTTTCTGCTTTATATATCTTCTCATCCAACATATAAACAGTCTTCATTTAGTCTAAAAGGTTTCATAATCAGTTGCAGTGAAGAGGCTGGAGTACTCTGAATGACCTATACCACTTATACCTATGATAAATCCTAACCTGTATTAGTAAACTAAAAGAATCATTCAGTGAATATTGAAGAAGGCAAGTTACTGAAACTTGAGAGGTTTGGAGAAGAAATAGCATCTGTCAAGGCATCAATTGAACCTTAAACTCACACAATTTCCAGCTACTGAAGACAAATGGGGAAGAGTGGCAAGGTGAATAGAGTTGAACCTACTGATATAGGTTGGATTGAGAAACTCCCTTGGTGTGTTGAACTTTTCCAACAAGCTGGCTGGCTGAAATACTTCAATAAAATAGATGGTTACAATTCTGAAGTTTCCTGTAGGTTTGCACAATGTTATAAAGATGACATGGTGGTGTTTGATACTTTGAAGTTCAGACTAACAGTAGATTTGGTTGCAGAGGCTACAGGGATTAGAGATGAAGGTGAAAAGTGGTTTAAAAAACTGCCATTCACATTTGATGCACAGAAATATCTACTACCTAATGTCACCCCAGATTGGAACAAGGGCATCTTAATCCAGAACTTCATAAGGGAATGGGTCGAACCTATCAGAATCTTGCAGAGCTATATAACATGTGAGGGCAGATATGCTTTTGTTTATAAATACCACTTCATATTTTTACAGCATATGGTGGGGGTGTCCAAGACGAGTATTCCCTTCTTCCTGTACAAAATCCTACAAAAGATGTCCAACAGAGTCAAGGGGCATATAGACCATTCTTCACAATAAATTTTTTACCATGGATTAATTAAGTTTATCATTAGCACTGTCCTGCAAGCTGAAGGAAAAACTTGGGATTTTTTCCTATTCTGGTCAGGTTTTCAAATGAAACAAGAAGATCAACAAATCAAGAAGCAGGCAGATAAAGGGAAAATCCTTGTAAGGAAATTAGAACAAAATAAAAAAACTGAAGACAATGAGGAGGTCAAGCCTAAAGAAGACTCAGAGCCTGTGAATACTAAAACTCAAATGTCCTCAGCTGGTATTAAAGGCAAGTATTCATTGTTTACAGAAGAGAAAGTGCAGCCTTTGAAACATTTGACACCAGCAGAAGTTTCCAATGAAGTTAAAGCTATTGTTACAGAAGAGGTTGTTGTACATGAAGAGAAGTTTCATACCCAGCAAAAGAGCCCCATAACCATTTTTTCAGATGATGAAGGGTATTTATTAGAAGAAGATCAGCCTATTGCTAAAACTGAAGATAAGGTTGAAACATGCAGAGAATTCTCCACTTCAGAAATCAAAACAGTCAAACCTAATAGGAAGAAGAAAAGGATTGAAGTGATAGCCCCATATTGGAGGCCTAAAACTAGGCCAACGAATAAACTAAGGTGGAATATGAAGAAGCTGCTCAATCCTAAATTGAATACCAAGCAAGTGACTATCCTGGATGATATTTCCTCAGGTGAAGAACCAGAATTTGACACAATGAACATTAAAAGCAAGGGAAAAACAGTTACCAAAGCTTCCTCTTCTCATCCTGCAAAAGCAAAAGGATCATCACAGTCAGTAAAGGAGTCAAGCCCGCCTGAGCCTAAACTGTCTGCCATATTTCTTGAAATAAGAAATGAACTTTTAAAGCAACAGTAGGAAGAAAGAGCTGAAGTACCTCATGTTGAAAATCAAGAATGGGAAGATGAAGATGAACTCATACTTAGGGAAGCAGGTATTCTGGAAGACCCTAATATTCCTGATAGTTCCACAGACCTGTTAAATAAAGATGCAGACATTTTTAAGAAATTTGACATACCTTGGATACCCAGTTATGAACAAAAGATCATGATAGAAAGGTTATTTGATTCAGATAAGGAAAACTTGCAGAAAACTATTAAGCATTACAAACAGCAGATGAATTATATGCAAGAGATCAATGGGGGGCTGATGATGGCAAACAGAAGGCTTAGAAAAGATCTACATGATGTTAATGAACATTTTCAGGAACTAACAGCAATATCTAAAGAGGCTTTAAAGAGAAAAAGAACCATTGACTTGCAATGCACAGAGTTGAAAAAGATAGTCAAGGACTTGCAGCAGAAAAATGAGGAGCTCACCAAAAGGATAGCTGACATGGAAGAGGAGCAGAGGCGAGCTAGGAAGAAATTTCAGGCGCTAGATGGCATAGCTTTGCTAACTGAGGCAGCAAAGGACTTATGAGTTAGTTATTGAATCAATTTTTTGTTATCTCTTTTTGAGAAACATATTAGTTAGTTGTTTACTATTTTTGGAAAATGTCATATTTTGTAATATTGTAAATTTTACTTTATCCCATAGAATTAGTTAAGGGCAATTAGGGTTTGATCCTTAACTGATTTTGTAAAAATTAGTATTTATAGAGGTTAGAAAGACAGAATGGGGGTTCAATTTTGGGAGAGCTTCAGGAGGTCTTTATACTTATTCATGAGCTAAGTATCAAAACTCTTGTATGCATTTGATGATAAAATTATGAGATATATGACACTTTTTACCCTTCAGTTTCTGTGTTGGCTTCATTGCTCATCTTGTTTAGTTGCTTAATTGATATATCCATTACTGCTTTATGTTTATATGCTGGTGATGCTTGTCTTTTATGAATGAACTTCAATATAGTGTTATGTTGGTACTTTTTTATTATGTTATGCATCTTTGTTCTTATTTTTTTATGATTCAGTTCTTGTTCAACTCATGAGTGTATTCCCTGTTGTTACCAAATTCACAACCAAGAAAACATTCCAGAAAACCTAAAACCTACTTTACTTTATTGATTTTTATTTGAGATTGTGTTGGCTTGTTTCTTTAGCCTTGGAAACAATTTCTAGCACAAACACTACGAATCTTTCCTTATATCCCACGATGTTTCCATCTACTGCATGATGGAACTATGAACTTTCCTTCATGTATCGATACTCCATCCTAGACATCATTCTTCTTAAACTGATATTCCCTTTTTTCTTGGAAGGTTCTGCATTAATGATGTCGCTGCATTCTTCATATTATTTTTCATTTTGAAATGTCATCACTTGTACTTCAGAACAAGTCTCATCCTTCTTTGCTTATCACTGATTATGTATGCGATCTTTCCTATAATTCAAATGCATTTGTATGGTTAGAAACATTTCATAAGGAATATTCATGCTGGCAAATTCTTATGCATAAATATATGATCATGCAACTACTTTAGCCAATACAGCATTCATCCATATCTCACAGAAACATTTCTAGATGCCTTCCATCTCTACCAGGACAACATTGATATTGTGCACTAATCCAATATGTCAGCAAAGAGGTTTCATTCTAGATAAGTAGCAATGGAGAGTTGTATAGCACCATGAGCTACTTACCCATTGCATGCATATTAGTAGTATACTGTCATTAATGCAAGCATTCTATCATGCATAATACATTAACTGAATATAGACAAATGGATAACAAAAACAATATCATGAAATGACAATTGAATACTTATCTTTATTTGTTTCGTGGGTAGACTCATTCTTGAGCCTTCAGCTTCATCATCTTCTTCATTCATCATTTATTATCCAAATGCTAAGATGGATAAGAGTTTCTTCAAGAGTTCAGTTCTTCGTATTCTTCATCGCTTGAGGGATCTTCTTTGGATAGTGAGATCTTGATCTTCATTTGTTCCCATCTTCTCTTCTCTTATGAGTCGAGCTTCTTCTTCTTCCCAGAGTCTACAGAAAGTCATCACTTATTCCTCGCATGAATGAATTCCATGATCCTGGGATGCCATTCAAGATGGATATCACTACTTCTGCATTCTTCACTTCTTATTTTACCGCTTCAATTTGTTCTTTGATTTGAGAGACCCCTATGACTGTATGGTCTCTGCATTCTGGATCTTCACATTCTTCAACTTGTTTCTTAAGGTCATACGCCAATTTATGTCCTTCCCTTCAAATAGCTTGGTCAAGGAATCAAACATCTTCGGTTTCTTTAGGGAAGACACTTGTGGTACAATTTGATCTGTGATTGAATCAACAATGATCTTCTTGGCCTTGACCAAGTTCTTCTTGTGTAAGGCTTCTAGCCTCATCTCCCTCTGGAACTGGAACCTCTCTACTCATATAGGTGTACAATTCATTTTCTCTAAAGAGATCATATACTTCCATGCTTGGAATTTGTCAACTTTACCAAGCTTATCATCAAGTTGATGTGATAGATCACTTTAAAATGAGAACCTCAAATGAAAATAGCAAAAGATTAGATCTTACCGATTTGATGTGTCCGTCCTGGTTTCAAAGCTGGTTGATCTAGGGTTTGTCAGAGAAACCCTAATTTTTAAAACTTGGAATATTTTAGATCTGATAGGATAGAAAGATATATCTCTTCAAATGGAGCTGTCCAATGTACTCCTTTTCTGAAATCAGCGAAGGGAAGCTCTCAGAACAGGAATCCCTAGTTTTCCAATTTCTCTTGCATAAATGCATGTTACTGTTTCTGAGGTATATCCTAAATTACAGCTCTTCTATTTCTGAAACATTGCACTAGGGTATCCTCACATGTCCCTGATCCAAAACCATAGTTTTCATCAGAATTGGTTTCACCAATTGGGACTTATGATTGTTTTCCCAAAGTGACCTGTTACAGGAATGTTCAGAACATTGAAGTTGTATGGACTTCCACATGTCACTAGTTCATCTTCTAAATTTGAATCTCAAACCACAAAAATTATAGTCCGTGCCATTTTTGTAACATCTTCATAAATTTCAT
Source organism: Pseudotsuga menziesii (assembly GCA_001517045.1). NCBI lineage: Eukaryota > Viridiplantae > Streptophyta > Pinopsida > Pinales > Pinaceae > Pseudotsuga > Pseudotsuga menziesii. The sequence continues at coordinate 127,760 of LPNX010327028.1, read as the reverse complement.
TTGGACCTTTGTAGCCCAAGATATAGCAATTTTCCCCAGGTGTCCTATTTATGGATGAATTCTGGAAGAGGTTGGAACCCTAACTTGGAGGGATCATATCGCCCAGCATATAGTGGATCTCAGGCAAAATTTTGGACACATTGTAAATCAGGATTTTATATTCAGCCTCTACAATTTTCAGATCCTGATCCTTCGCCAATCTCAAGATATAGTGAATGTACCAAAACATAGCAGTTTTAGTATTTAAGGTTTTTTTAGCTTGGGGTCAAACTAGGGTTTGACTTTCTTGATGTTTCACCCAACCAAAAAACTTGATCCAGGTCTCTAAACTTCAATTTTTATGAGGAAAACAATCCTATGCTGGGCTCACTCAAAAATTCCTCTTCTATAGAAAGCCCCAATTTTCCACACCAAAACTGAAAATGCTTGGAATCAAATTCTGCTTCGAGAGAAAGATGTACCCTTCAATGGAGAGTCAACATAGCATAATTTTGCTGAAGGGTTGTGGAGAGAGACCCAAAAAGTAAGAATCCCTAGATTCTGTAGCTGCACAATGTCTTATTCTCAGGTTAGCTCTAATACCATGTTAGATTTTTATCATTAAGCTAGCAATACATTAGGATATTTAACTGAGAGAATAACAAGAACAACAATCAAACACAAGAGACAATGAACACAGTGTTTATCCTCGGGGAAACCATAATTGGTGAAAACCCTGCAACTTCCTTAGAGATAGAATCAGCACAAAAAGTAAAAACCTGAAAACATAAAGATGATCTCCACAGCTTCTGTCTCTCTCTCTCACACTGAGAGAGCTTCTCGTCTCTCACTCATGCGCTCCAGTGAGTGAATGTGTGTGTATTAAATAGAGAGGCTCACTCTCTATTTATATTCTTTCATTCACTTGAAACCCACTCCAACATGTCAGCCTCACTTAACAATTACTTACTGGAGCCGACATCTCTAGGAGTGTCTAATAACCCTAGTGCCCCACAACTTGTGGGGACTTTGCCTCCTCTGACCAACAAGGAGGTTTATCCTTAACACAATGGTGAGGACTATTGCCCTGACTTACAATGACTCACCTAGGGTTGAGTTCTCTAGGATAGTCTAATAACCCAAGGGCCCCACAACTGTGGGGACTTCAACCCTTGACCAATAGGAGGGTTACCCACAATGACTTGACATGACTTATTACATTATAGAAACTTCCCAGAATAAACATCGGGGTATGACATGACTCAAATACATTACAGACACATCTCGGAATAAACATTAGGGTACAATACATAAGATAAACGGATGAATACATTCCAAAGTTACAAATACATCAACACTTACGACCTCAGTGTTAGCGTATGCGTTGTTATTTATATGGAATTTGGCACAGTTTAAAACACATCCCACATATATTAGATGTATAGCATGGACTGTGTAAATATGGTTATGTGATTTGCTTACTGTTTGTGTATAAAATGCTTATGGTTTGTTATTAATGTTTTTGCCTTGAGTCTGGACATCCATAGGATTCGATGTCATGACCTAGTTGGCAAAATGGGTTTTAGTTATTAATTGTTTAATGTGATGCTACGGCTGTGTGTAGATTTATATGGGACCTTTAAACACTTTATGTTTTATAAAAAGGATGATTGTAATAATTAGACTGTGGATTATAACATTTGAGTTATGTAAATGGATGTAATTATTGACTAAGCGATTTGTACTGTGGAATTTATATACTAAGACAGAGATTTGATATTGGACCACATGGATGGTCACGATGCCTTCTCTGTTTGGTTAATTATGATTATTTTTATTTAATGGAATGTTATGATATTTAATTTGTACTTGTTGAGATAGACCTTGAAGGTCTTTAATGAGTTGTTATTTTAGATTTAGTTTTCGTCTGTACTTAGTTGGTTTAGTTTAGAATATTTAAATTCTATACTTTAGTTTATAAAGAAAATAAATAGTAAATTAATTATAAAATTATTTGAATACTATTATATATGTATTTCTATATATATTTAACCTGTACTTCTGAACGAATTTTGAATTTAAAACAACCCTCTGCTAACAAATGAAATATGTCAGCGGAGTAATGCAACCTGTAGAACAATAATATTGCTAACCGATAACAAAAACTAGCTATAGTACACATAAACTAAGCATGGAAATAATACAGAAATCAACTCAAAAGTACAAACCATGGTAATGTACAGCATATAATAAAATGTACAGCCTAAACATACTATTAAATAAAATACAAACCCTAGCAGATTCTAATTAGAGAATCCAAGACATAAGGTTACGAAATGCATTTAAATCATTTACCTAGAAAATACAGTAATTAATTTAGAGAGATAGAATAGGCAGGCTAGGGCTTCATACCTGATCTTGAAGCTCTGTTAATGGCTGAACCTGCACACTCAAATAACCAGCATTAACAATGCAATGCAGATCTGACCTCTGTTCGATGACCAAATCACTTGGGAACTACCACGTTCCTCCCAACCATGACCTGAAACCATTCCTGGTTCTATTCCGAACCCCCCCCCCGAGATGGACTCCAACATGCAAGTAGCTTAGAGTTCCTAAGGTAGGGTTTCATAACTGGTAATCAGTTATGAATCAATCCTCTTTCCCTTGCAGGAAAAGTTCTCCAAGAAAACACTTGAGAGCAAAAATAGGCAGAATATTAATTCTCCTAGATAAAAATCAGAACCCCCAATCCTTTGCTTGGCTTGAGTCTTTATAGATAGACTTTTCAGTCAAAGGGGCAGTTAAATCAAGAAATCCTTGATTTCTTTATTTAACCCTTTTTAATTTACTACAGTAATTTTCAATCCTTAACCTAGGAACTTTTAACTAGTTCCTAGTTAGTCTTTCATAGATATTTCACTATTTATTAATCCTTAAATAATAAATAATAATTGGTGGAGCTTCTCTTCTTTCTTTATTCAATTATATAATTAATCATAATTAGTTCTTTACACATACTATGTATAAAATACATAGTATTAAAATACTTCTTAACATTTGTCTTTGGGCATCATGTATTATGATCCCTAGACTTAACAACACTTCTTAATGAAGGTCAAGTAGATAGATGGTTCAGGTTTACTAGGCTAGGAAACTCTAAACATCCTTGCATGTTGGATTTCCCTCATATAACGTGGTAGCTCTTCAGTTCTTGATGAGAATATAGAAATTCAAAATTTTATTTAATCACTTATAAATAAGTATGATGATATCAATATTTTTCTTGAGTTGTTTTCACTCGGAAGTTATTAAATTCTTTTCAGTAACCCCTAACGCTTACCAAAGCCCATACTCAATGCTTATAACAGGGAGTTACAAACATAGTGCAATTCCAGAGCTCTCACTCAACACTAAATGCTAGGATGTACTTGTACAATACACCTAGGGATACAATGGCCGAGGATCCGATGCTCTAGAGCTTATGCTCAACATCAACATGGAATGCTCCAGAGCTTATGCCCAACATTTCCAATTATATTTTCATGTGTTTCAGATCTTTATGTTCAAAACAAATGTAAGTACTCATGTGCTCCATAGCCTCTCGCTCAACACAAAACATCTCATCGATCATGTACTTCAAGGTCCACGCCCAACACAAAACATTTCATCAATCATGTGCTTCAGGGTCCATGCCCAACACAACCAACATATATATCATCAACAATTGGCTTACGCCCAATATACAAAACAAATCATCATGTTCATATGCAGTGGGGTCTTTGACCCTATATAAAATAAAACGTCAATATAATCATCATGATCAATAGGCTCATGCCTATAAATAGTAGGTCCAAAATTAGGGATAATACCGAAGGTTGCTCGGTTTGTTTATAGTTTGGTCGCTTCTAGAGGAAGTCGTAAGCATAATAGCCCAAGATTTTCGGTTGCAACACACAACATGTGTATGTAATGTTTTTTGGGAATGAGCATGGCTCTGCTCTGTAGTTTTATATACGTGTTTTTAAATGAAATGTGGGCAGCCTATAAGGTAAACCCTGTGTGAATGATATAGCCGGTAACAAGTTGGTAATTTCGTGTGCTCATAGGATTCGATCCTGGGTATTTTAATTATTGTGATTGTGTTTAAAAGAATATAATTTTTTTTTGTTAATATGGTTCTTATGGTGATTAACGTTTTGGTTCTTGGGATTCCACAGAACATGAAGTGTTTTACAATTAGACTCTATTTTAGTTTGGATGTTTTAAATATATTATTGTGATTTCTTACACCGGTTTCTATGATAGCAATTTGTTTGTAATTAAATAATAGACCAACATCCAATCCTTACAATATTCAATGGTTGGGATGGGTGAAATAAGGTTTATAAGTGTTAATATTTTAATACATAATTTGGAAGGAAATGTGGAAAGGCTCTCGGCCTTCACGCCTTTGGTAAATTTGATACTTGTTTTATGTTATTGGTTAAAATGTTTTGTTTTAAGGTTCTATTTGGTTTAATGGTAATATTTTATCAGTATTTATATTTGGAATAATGTGTTTGCTGGATATATGAAATCTGCCAGAACTGTGATTTTTTTAAGGGTTTGAATTTGTAAATTAAGAAATTCAATCTTTGGTCTGGTTATTTATAAATATATTTGTAATTGGTTTATTCAATGTTTATTTTAATGTTGGTGCAGAGTTTATATAATGTTTAGTTTTTAGAAGTAAATGATTTTTTTTATCATTAGGGTTATTTTATCTATATTTGTTAAATCTCTGGTTTAATTTAATAAAATGTTTGGGAAAAGATCTGGTAGTTAGTTTATCTAGAAACTAGGGTCCTTAATCTAATTTAAACTGTTAACACTAATATTTTATAAAAGTGCTTAAATACAATGCTAAAAGAATTTCAACTTAAAATCCTATCTAGGAATTAAAGGTTGAGTTTTAAGTTTAAACAAATAGAATATCCTGCAACATAAAAATTAACCCTAGAGATTATCTAAAATTTTCCAAACTGAGTTTCCTAATTTAAGCAAATGGAATCTAGTTGAAGTATGTATTTAAATATGCATATCTCCAGTTTAGAGCATAAATATTATGGGTACAAATATGTAAACATGTTTTGATAAAAACTAGAGAAGTAAAACCCTTATACCTGCAACTTTTCAGCTTTTAATGTTTAAAAAACCTGCACACTTAAACACACAGAATTAATAAAAAATTAGATATCTTTGACCTCATATCTGTTAACTGGATAACTTGGGAGAAATCGCATTCCTCCCAACCATGAACCCAAGTTGTTCCTGGTTTTAGTCTGGATCCCCCCGAGTTGGTTCCAACATGCAAGTAGTCTAGAGCTCCTAAAGGTGAGGCTTCTCTTATCTGGAATATCAAGTTATGTATAAGATTTATTTTCTCTTGGAAATTCTCTCCCAAAATTATTAGGAATAATGATCAGCTCAGATTGAATCCTCGATCCTTTCCTTGGCTTGGGTCTTTATAGACAATCTTTAGAAAAAAAGGAAGTTTGTAATGCCCCATATTTTGACATTTGGTATTTAAACTCTAATATGAATTAACTCAACCTTTTAATTTCTTATTATCTATTTGACTCAATTACATTCATTAAGACATTTATTTTATGAAAATTTGGACGAACATATGGATTCCCTAGATATGTGGATCGTAAATGGAACTTATCATTTTGTTTTATCGATGTTGATGAATATGTTATGTCATTTGAAGATGCAATTGAATATGTAATATTGATATGTGAATGTCACTTGAGGTGTACTCTGAGATAGAATGAGTACAGTATATGCTTCAAAGATATTTACATGATTATATTAAATGTTGTTTAGTGACATGGATTGACACTTGAAAGAGTTGAGTATGTTTATACATGAGTTTTATGTGAGTGGTGAACTAACCCACATGTTTATTGGCTACGTGATAGCCAAATTCTTATAGTGCCAAGGGGCATGAGATATCACGAGATACCTTGGACATCAAGAGGATAATGATTTTATATCAATTTTTATGTTGTTTAATTTTGAATATGAATATCTCTATGACTTGTGGGTGAGTGTGAGTTTTGACAGGAACTACGACTTGCCCAAAGTGGTTCTTCAATGAAGAGACCCCTTAGAATAGTGATGGTATAGTATATTTGATGTGGGGCGTTGACCCTAGTACTATCAGGGGGGTGGAGGCATTTCCCACTGTTTATCCCCTAAAACCCATAGTCGTGGGAGGGCTATGTTGAGCACGATCCCCTAGACATGTAATAACGACTAGTGGGTGCCTGCTAGGGAAGATTGGTCGATTTGTAGGACTTAACACTTCCACTTATGGGTTTTATATGTGGTTAGGTCGGTTTAGCTGATGCCACAGTATATTCCAACAGAGGACGGGATGGTGAGGTCAGGAGATGGAAGTAGTGGTGATTAGGTTCTTTGAGTATTGATGGGGATGGATGGGGCAAACTATGGATTGGATGGTGTTCTTCATTTATCAAAACCATTATGATTATATGCTTGATGTTTCATTATGTTTATGTAATTCACTTTCATTACTTTTGTATGAATTATTACGAATGAGAAATAATGCATTGCTTATGTTGGTCTTTTGTATGTTGTTTGCAAGCGTATAATAATGATGCATTAAGGAATTAAAAGTGATTATTATTACATGTGCTTAGGGAATATGCGTTGGCCATGTATACGTCAAATCATGATTACATTATTATGATTGGTTGATTGATGATTTATTTTAGTATTACTTATGTATTGAAAGTATAAATAACTGATGAAAATATATATATGGTAGTATGAGTTTGTTGACTTGTTTATTTTAGTTTAGATTTAAATAAAGTAATTGGATTATTGAATGATATACATAATTTTATAGATATAAAATGACATATATCATAATATAATATAGTATAAGGAAATATCTTATTTGACCTATGTATGAGATCATAATGCAAATAAATGAATAGATAGAGTTGCATAAATTTTAGATAAAAATTGTCATAGTTGCATTTAAGATAGTAAAACGACAAATGAGACTTTGCAACCATTTTTATTAATATTTTAATTATTTAAATCAAATTGTTATATATTTGAGAAAATAAACTTATTGAGTGTGAATATTATTATATTGAAATTTATTGATGGATAATGAGGAGAATGATGACTTTTGGGCTATAAATAGGAGCCTTGAGGTTGGAAAAGGAAGGTTCTTTTCCTGAAGATACTTTGTGATATTTTTGAAAGGGAATTGTAATTTGGGATATTGTGAGGATGAGAAGTTTGGAAGTGTTGAAAGAGTTTGATAACTCTTGGAAGAATAAACATAACTTACTCGTGCATCATTGTTCTGTTCTCTGGGGGTCTTGGGCATAGAGGGCCAAGAGGCTAGGTGGATAGCTCTTGGGGCTAGCGAGTCAGCTAGACCCCTATTTGGATGGGAGGTAAAACAGTGGTCCCACTTTGGGAAATGAATATGAAAGAAACTTGAGGAGAAGATGAAAGTGTGGTTCAGTTTGGACTTCTTCACCTTTTTTGTATTGAGATATTTCTCTTGTTATTTTAAGCTACTTATAAATTTGTTATAAATGGTTTATATGTTGTTACAAAATGTTTACATGATGTTAATATTGTTGTAGATACATGATTTTATGATATTCATGTTTTGTGAATAAACAAATGGAATTTTAGTAATTATGAAAGTAGTTGATAATGAGTAATCACCTTTGTTGGGTGTTATACAGTTGTTTCAGAACTACAGTTAGATCAAGAATCTATTCTCTTCTTGAAAATAATGTTTAATTGATTTATGTTAGGTTAATAATTATTTTTCTTTAACTTAGGAACTCTTTCACTAGATCCTAATTTGACTCTTTTAGGCTTAAATATTTATTTAATCATTTTAGTAAATAATAAATACATAGACTCTTTATTTATTATTTTTAGCTATCTTTATTTTCTTATTTATATTCTATATATAATTAGTCTTTGATTCATAATATATATAAACTATATATACTATTGTTAATATTTATTGATGCATCATTTAACATGATCCCATTTACATGATGCTTTCATTAGCTTATAATCATTTCTTTTATCAAGGCCTTTAGGTAGGGTTGGTCAACTAAGTTCGACAGCTCTAAACCTCCTTGCATGTTGGATTACCTCGTGTATCATGGTAGTTCTTCAGTACCTGATGAGAAGTATAAATTTGAATTTGAATTTAATCAACTTAAAAATAAGTAAGATAAAGTCGGTGCTTTTCAAAGTCGTTTTTACTCAACACAATTAATTTTCAGTAACTCCTAGCGCTATTCAGATCCCAAGCTCAACACTAAAAAATGGGAGTTACACTTAATGCAATTTTAGAGCTCTCTCTCAACACTAATGCTATGTGTACTTGTATAATACACCTAGGGATATTGTTAAGGTCAAAATTCGAGATATTACATGATACTACTTAATCTCCCTTTTAAAGAAGAATAAGTAATATATGCACTAAATACAAATTTTGTAAAATTGAAAACAAAACAATTAACAAAATAAATATAAAATATTATTTTCAAAACTATATAAATATTTTTAAAAGAATTTTAATTTTACATTTATTTTTTTATTATTATATATAGATTTTAATATTTGATTTAGTTTTCAAGTAGTTATGGCAACTTGGCATTTCCCACATATTGAAGAGACCAGAGGATTGCAGATAAAGTAAATGCAGCACTTGACCAAATTGAGATTTTAAGATTGTAGAAACTCCGACAAGGTTGACGCGAGGAATTGAGCCTTTTGTTAATTAACTCAAAGTTAACAAAAGTTAATATTTTTAGGTTAATCACAAGACTTCACCATCTTGAATATTGAGATAAAGAAAATCTTACTGGATTGACACAAGAAATCAGTGCTTTGGTGAAAAGATGTTGGTTTATAATCTTGGAGTAGCGAGAATGTAGGTCTCTCTTTACATGTGCGCGACTGAAAACTTAAAATTTTGATGGAGGAGATTCTAGTACCAACATAACCGTTTCCAACACCCATCAACAGGTTTACATGATGGTCCTTTTGTTATCTTTAAAACCATTTCTGCCCCACGAATACCATTTTGCTAAGCATCTTAAAAAAACTAGAAGGCATATCTTCCTCCATCAATTGCATCATTGGATCTCTAATTTTGTTATGTATCTTCACTTTAACATACTCTTTATAAGAACTGATAATATTATAACAAATATGGAATTTTTTTGGTATGATATCATAAAAAATATACCTATTTTTTGCTTCCCAAATTTCTTAGAACATCTAGAGGGGTAGCTCCTTAAATTTTACCTGTGAACAAAACCATTGAAGTAGAATATACTGAAAATAAAAATCAACCCAAAAATATTGAAAATGTAAAACTGACACTACATAAAAATATGTGTGACTAATTCCACATCATGCTTACATAAAATACAAATATAAGGACCTACAAACCCTCTCTTATAGTAAATTTTCCCATGTGAGAATCTTGTTCTAAAAGAAAATCCACATCAAACATATGACTTTAATTGGAATACATCACTTACAAATCTATTTTTCCACCATCTCTGAGAGGACAAGAACTACTTAACTAATATCCCTTCATAAGACTTCTTAGCAGTGAGGACTCCATTTGCATTATTCTAGTCCCAAACCAATGTATATTCCAATTTATTAGATAATTTAAATCCAGCACCATTTAGCTTCATAATATAAGCATTCCATTCATTTTCAACCTCTGTAGTCATGCCCAAATCATTGGAAGAATACCAATAAGATGATGTAGCTTTAGCAGTTTCAGTACATTTAACTTGTGTTAGAACTTGAATAATGGCATTATGTAACTGAGTCAAAAGTGGAACATATAGCTTGTAATTAGAAATAGAACCACTGATGGGATATATACAAATGAAGACCTAAATACCCCTGCCAACTTTCCAACTCAACCACCCTCCCAAGATTGGAAAGTTCAACTTAATCCTCTCCAAAGAGTTGATGCATTACTTGTAACTTTCTATGGATTTTGAATCCATTGGGAGATTGATAAGTATTTGATGTATTTTTTCTTAATTATTTTTATCCAAAGAACATCCTCAAATAATCATGTCCATAAATTTTGAACTCTTAACACCTTACTGAACCAATCCAAGTTCTTTAAGCACCATCCACCCAGATATTTTGGCAGGGAAATACTCTCCCATGATGCAAGATGAAATTAAGATACTCCCATATTATCGGCCAATAAAAAATGAAAAATCCTCTTCCTAATAGATTTAATAATTGAAATAGGTTACCTTAAAAAGAGATAACCAATAAACTGGATTAATTTCTAGTATTGATTTAGCAAGAGTGAATCTACCCAAAAATTGATAACTAGTTGAATGTCCAATTATTAATCCTTTTGTCCACCTTTGGTATAATCAATTCAAATGTTATTTCCTATAACAATTTGGTTTCAAGAAGAAACCTGTATATTTGATCCCATTTTCATTTTCTCCATTTGATATGGAAATAGTAAGAGTATTTGCTCACGGATCCCATTATCTTTGCAATTATGTAAGAAAATAGATTTGTGTGGACTAATAGGAATTCTATATGCAAAATAAAAAATACAAAAGATAAACCCATACATATCCCATTCATCTACATAACAAAAATTAAAAATAAGCACATTGTCCACAAATAAAAGGTGTGATAGAGAGAGTGAGATGGTGCTTTTTATACCTTTTACCTTTTGGTCCTATATAGCAGAGTTAATAAGTATCCTTAAGCCTTCAATAACCAAATGGAACAATAATGGAGATAATGGATATCCTTGTCTCAAAACTCTACTACATGGGAAGAAAGAAGAAGGTGATCCATTAATTAAAACTACAAAGGTCGCAGAAGAAATGCAATCCATGATCCAATTTATCACTTCCACGAGAAGGATTATCTAAATGAGAACAAATATGATGAAATACATGTCTACATGATCATAATATTTTATCAATTCCATATTAAGAATAAAATATTGAATGATTTTGGGTTGGATAGAGTGAATACATTCTTGTGCCACCCCTACAACATCCATAATTTGTTGTTTGATAAGAAACCAAATTGTTCTATAGAAATGACTTTTGGAAAAATAGTTTTGATTCTATTGGAAATAATCTTTGTGATCACTTTACAAATCAAGTTACATAAGGATATAGGTATGTAGTAGTTAAGGTTCTCATGCTTATCTCTTTTAGGAATTAGATTAGTATAAGTAGCATTCATAGTTTTAGGAATATAATATTTTCTTCCATACTCCTCCAAAACCTCCAATAGATCAGTCCCAACCAAGTCAAAAAAATATATGAATAATTCAACCGTCCACTTATATAGACTAGGACTTGTGTCCTTAATAAAGTTTTGCAAATCATTCTTGACCTCCTACAAGGTAACTTCCATTGCAACTTTGATTCCTTGCTCATGAATGAACATCCTAGGATAATTCTTTAAATCTTCAATTGATATTCTAGATTTGTAAAGTGTCCTTGATTATAAATATCTTTGAAGTTATTTATAGCTCCCTCTTTTAAGTACTTCTGATTAGATATTTGATTTGCAGCCTCATCCTTCACCTCTTGTATACAATTTATGTTTCTTCTCTAGATACAAAATCATTGGAAAAATTTGGTATTATTGTCCCCTTATGCAACCCATATTGCATGGATTTTTAGCTACTAAGCGTCCTCATCCTATTTTAATATTTTAGCATTTTTTGTTTCTATCCTTTAATCAAATTCTCTTTTATTTGAAAAGAGAAAATTTTCTCATCAACCATATCAACCAAGGAAACAATTTCAAATTCAATCCTAATCATATTTTATGAGTTAGCCTTCTTTTTCATTCTATCTCATTTAGAAACCTAGGCTTGGATAAGTTTTATTTTCCTTAGTGGCACATGAGTGGGAGTTAAATAGTCATCTGAAGAAAATGAGAGTCATTTATGTCTAATAAGGGAACAAAAATATGGTCCTTCAACCCAATTCCTATTAAACTTAAGGGATAAAAGTAAAATTGTTCACAAAGTGTATATGTAAGACAATAGAACAGTGATCTTAGACACCTATAGAAACAGGATAAGTTATAAATATGCACATACATTACCAAGATAATTCGTAATTAGGAACCAATCAAGTCTATTTCCACTCTAGATTTCCCAATCCTACCATTTAACCATGTAGGGACCATAACATTTGGAACAACATCTATCAAAGAAACATTTACAAATATTTCCTTGAAATAAGAAGCTAAACGATCAATAATTTTACCATACCCCCAAATCTCATTTGATAACATATCTAAATTGAGGTCCCTGGTAACAATTAGTGAAGAATCATTTACGATCCCAGATCCAATAACATTGTCACAACATTCCTTTCTATGTTGGTAAGTTCCATTCATGTTTATAATTTTGAATATTTTGTTGAAGTATTTAACCCTTCCTTCTACTAGAATCCCTGCAAGAATTAAATGTGTCCTGAAATCAGTTAATGAGGGGTTCCACGCCACCAGCAACCCTCCCAAGGTCCCAATAGTGTCAACACCACAACAATTCCATGATGACCTAATCTTGAGAAAAAATTCACAGGATTTGATAGAGGATGACATAGTTTCTTGAAGACAAACAAAAATCAAATCAATAGTATCTAGCAATCTTTTAATGGCATCCTTTTGGGATGATTTCCTATCCCTCTATTATTAAAGGAAATCATTTTCATTAAGAACCCACACAAGGAAATAATTTGCATTAAGAACCCAAAGTGTGTGGCATGCCTTCTCTAAGAGACCCATATGAAGAGGGATATGGAGAATCGAAAGTCAAAGTAGAACAACCTGAGTACAAAGCAGATACTTTAGGGTTTGAAATTTTTGTAGTTCCCCTATTTTATCTACATTCTTTTTATCAAAGTTTTTCTTGGATTTTTACCAGGTGGTAAAAAATGAATGTCTAATGGAGGAAATGTGGAAATTGAACCAGGTGATAGATTAATTTTACTCACAACAATTAACAATTGATCATGCAAAATCACTCACAAAGAGACTGAAAATTGGAGCTGAACACTAAACTGTATTAAATCAGTGTACAATAGCCAACCCTATAAGAACATAGGTTGCTGAATAAATAACATACATCAGGGATTCGAATACATGATGAGCAATTCGAATCTAGCATAAAGCAGGCTTACTAAAAATAAGAAAATCCCCCATAGGTGTAAAAAGCTGATCCCAAATCTGTCATGGAGCTCATGAATTGGAAAAATGGCTTAGGAAAGCTAAAGAGTGGTGGAATGGCAGCTCATACATGCTTTTGCATGGAGAAAAGAGAGGAGGATGTGTAGGACAAAAAACTAGTCAACCTCACCTAGTCTAGCTTTTATTTTTGCCTTAAAACACTGAAAAAGAAGGCAATAAAGCAGAAAAAGCAGAAGGGCGCCTAGGAGGCCAGGAATAAAGCTAATTTGATTCCTTGGGATTTCCCATGCGCTACATGATTCAAATAAGGCAAGTTTGACCATTATGGATAGGTAATAAACAACTTGCACAAGGTGGGACACATGAACTAGGCTAATAAGACAGAATTAATTAAATTAATGTCTAAATGGGTAAACTATGGGTTGATTATTCGAACACCTCCCCTTAAGCCTGACTTATGAGTAATATATCAGAAAATTATAGGGCCTATAAACAAGGCTTAGTCACCCTTTACATACTGCATGTCCATTTAAACAAGGAAAGAGGCAAAACCAACTTGGGAAAATCCTCCCTTAAACATGGACTGTAAACAAAATTGTAGAATCTTGTCTTCACTCATGCTTGCACAGCATGATCATCAATCCCCAGCAGTGATTTGAGATTGCTGAAGGTCTTCTCACAAAATTCTTTGGTGAAGATATCAACTACTTGTTCTGAAGATGAGCAGAAGAGTAGGTGAATGGTGCCATCATGCACAAGTTCTCTGATGTAGTGCATATCAATCTCAATGTGTCTGGTTCTCTGCTTCTGAACTGGATCCTTGCAGATTCAAATGGTACTCTGGTTATCATAGTAGATGGTAGTTGAGTACTCTAGTTCGAAGCCACACTCTCCAAGTAAACCCTGCAACCATAAACATTGAGTTGCTGCATTAACAACTCCTCTGTACTCTGCTTCTGTAGATGAGAGTGTAATGGCACTCTATTTCTTGCTTGACCAGCTGATTGGCCCTTCTATAAGCATGAACACATATCCTGAAGTGGACTTTCTATCTGTGCTATCACCTGCCCAATCACTGTCAGTAAATCCAATCAAATCAAGATCAGATTTTGCTTTGTAGAAGATCCCATGTGTCCTTGTTCCCTGAACAAAGTTAAGGATCCTTTTGGCTGATTTCCAATGGATCTATTGAGGCTGATCCATGAATATAGAAGCCACACTTACTGTATAACAAATATCAGGTCTAGTATGTGTCAGATACAACAAACATCCAATCAATTTCCTGTACAGTGTATTGTTTACCATCGGTGAAGAATCAGCTTCTTCCAGCTTCACTCCTGAAAGGAAAGGAGTTTTGTTTGCTTTACAATCCTTCATTTTGAATTTGTTCAGCAAGGCCAAGGCATATTTGGACTGGTGAACCTTGATTCCAGCTTTGTTTTGAGAGATCTCAAGCCCCAAAAATTGACTTAAGAGCCCCAAATCTGTCATGGAGAAGACTTGGTTCATAGATCCTTTTAAGGAAGCAATATCAACCTGTGAGCTTCCTGTAATGAGGATTTCATCAACATATAACACAATGATCATTAATGAACCATTAAATAACTTCAAATAGACATTTGGATCTGATTTGCACCGAACAAAATTCAGTGATAGCAAGAAGCTATCGATCTTGGCATACCAAGCCCTAGGGGCTTGCTTTAGCCCATACAATGACTTTCTCAACCTGCACACAAGAGAAGGGTTAGTAGCAAAACCTTTAGTTTGCTGCATATATATCTCTTCAGTGAGATCTCCATTCAGGAATGCACATTTTACATCCATGTGATGTACCTCCCATTGCCTTGAGGCTGCAATGGCTAGAGCTAGCCTGATGGAATCCATCTTTGCCACTAGGGAAAAGGTCTCATTGTAATCTATGCCATGAAACTGTGAGTAGCCCTTAGCTACCAATCTGGCCTTGTACTTCAGTGGTGAACCATCAGCAGCAAATTTGGTCTTATAGACCCACTTACACTGTACTAGTTTTCTCCTTGGGGGAAGATCCACTAGCTCCCATGTGTTGCTCTTCTGGAGTGAGATGAACTCCTCCTTCATGTATGTTTGCCATATTGGATCTCCTGCTGCTTCTTCATATGTTTGAGGATCAGAATCCACCATCAAATATCATTTTTCATCAAACATAGGATCCTTCATGCACAGACCACTCTCAAACTGAGATCTAGTCCTCCTTGGGTCATTGGGATTCCCAGCTAGCTCTCCTGCTACATGTAGTGTCTTGGCTGCCCATTTTGGAATTTTGGGGCTGTTAGGGTCTGCAATAAACTCATATCCATAAGAAAAATCAGAATCATCATGTTCAACAAACTCTTTACTTACTTCTTGAGGTTCAGGTGGTGAAGAGGCTTCACCAACTTCCACTGCTGCAAGGGGTTCTTCTTCAAACTGAACACACCTTTCAATGAAGGCTTTGTTTGTGCTCAAATTTATTAACTTGTACCCTTTTGAATCTTTATATTATCCAACAAAAATAAACTCTTGGCTTTGGTGCTGCAAAGCCTTCCTCTTCTCTGTTGGGATTCTAGCCCAAGCCTTTGAGCCAAAAATCCTGAAATGGGTCACATCTGGCTTGTGCCCACTCCATGCTTAGAAGGGAGTCATGCCATCAATATGTTTGTGAGGCACCCTATTCTGAATATAGGCTGCATATTTGATAGCTTCAGCCCATTACTTTGGTGGCAAAGTTTTGGCCTCCATCATGCATGTTGCGATCTCCTTCAGTGATCTGTTCTTCCTCTTAGCAACACCATTTTGTTGTGGTGTGTAAGGGATAGAATGCTGCATCTGAATACCTACATATGCATAAT
The DNA here is from genome assembly GCA_001517045.1 of Pseudotsuga menziesii. Lineage (NCBI taxonomy): Eukaryota > Viridiplantae > Streptophyta > Pinopsida > Pinales > Pinaceae > Pseudotsuga > Pseudotsuga menziesii. Next base: position 111,624 of record LPNX010327028.1, on the reverse strand, counting down.
AATTAATAAACTCAGACTTGACATACTCACCACCATTTTCAAATCTAAGGGCCTTGAATTTCCTTCCAGATTGGTTTTCAACCAAAGCCTTAAAGACTTTGAATAGGCCAAAAACTTCAGACTTGTGTTTCAGGAAGTGAACCCAGCAATACCTGGAAAAGTCATCAATGAAAGTCAATGAATATTTGGCCTGACTCATATACATATGAGGGAATGCACCAGCAACATCACTGTGGATCAGCTCGAGGGGTGCAGAGGTTCTCTAATGACTAGCTCTCTCAAATTTGTGCTCTGGGTGTTTTCCTAGGATACAACCTTGGCAGACTCCTTTGGAAAATTTTATCTTGGGCAACCCTATGACCATCTCTTTTTTACTAAGATCAGAAATATACTTGTAATTTAGGTGGCCAAATCTTTCATGCCATAGCTTGCTGGCTTCATTAGCATGAATGAGAAGAGTAGAGGGGTTTGAGTAAGGTAGGAAGTGTGAGAACATGTATACCTTTTGAGCATGATTCACAACTCCTTTTGCAATGACTCTACCAGTTGAAATATATGTGATCTCAACTTCATCGGGGGAGAATATGACCTTCTTAGGAGACCCAGTGTGGGTCATCTGGTACAGTGACAGGAGGTTGGAGGTGAGACCAGGCACATACAACACATTTCTGAACTGACCATGATCAAGATCTATCCTTCCTTTGCCTTTACTTTCAGTGAGAGAGTCATCTCCCAGTACAATAGATGGTCCTTTCGACATATCCAGTGAGGATAAGGCCTCCTTAGTCGAAACCATGTGTCTTGAAGCTCCAAAATCAATGATAAAACTGGGTGAGCTTGATGTGCCAGCAACTAGAGCATGAACTCTCTCTCTGTCATCGGAACTTGATCCTCCTTCTCTCTTCTTTGAGCTTTCTGGAAGGGAGATGTCATTCTTCTCCAGGAGTTGGGTCAGCATGTCTATCTACTTTTTCATACAAGAGCTTTCAGAGTGATTTCCCTTATTGTAGTATGCGCACTTGTTCATTTCACCTTTGTTCTTCTTCTTCTGGTAATTCTTCTTGGGACCTTGTAGATCCTCCGGAGACTGTTTCTTGTCTCTCTTTTTCTCAAGTGGCTTTTTAGCTTTCTTTTTGCCTTTTGAATCCACCTTCAAATCTCCAGCAATTAAAGCTTGATATTTGGATGGTTTGATGATGCCCATCATCACCAGCTTATCCTGTTCTTGTGTGAGAGATTCCATGAAATCTACAAGGCTAGGCATCTTCCAGGTTCGAGCTGTCAGTTTTGTGGCATAGAAGGTCGAAACAAACACTGAATAATTAGGACCCAGCTTCGAGAGGATGGACAGTACGAGCTGATCATCTTTCTTTTCAATACCACACTGTTTTAGCTACAAAACTAGTGCTTTGAACTTGGAGAAATATAGCTGCAGGGATTCAAAGCTATTTGGACTTAGAGAAATCAGCTCACATTCGATTTGATGTCCCCTCATCTCATCTTTCTTTCCAAAAAGATCAGCAAGCTTCTCCCATACTTCATTTTGTGATATCAATCCATCAAGATGGAAAAGGAGGTCTCTGGAAATACTCAGACACAGGAGGCCATAAGCCTCATCCCTCCTGTTGTGCCATTTTATCTTCTCTGCAGCTGCATTGGGCTCTACTTTTGTTTCCATAGTCACCCTGTAGAGGCATTTCACTCTCAACAGTATCTCCATCTTTTCTTTCCATTCAAAGAAATTGAAGGGAGTCAAGATAGTTTTCTGTGATTGATCCATAGCTTAGAAAATCTGTCCCGGCTGTCAGTAGAAGGCTCCCAGTCACTGATGTCGAACCTGCAAAACAATTTTTGAAGGAGAGAAATAATCTACAATGGCTCTGATACCATGTGGAAATTGAACCAGGTGATAGATTAATTTTACTCACAACAATTAACAATTGATCATGCAAAATCACTCATAAAGAGACTGAAAATTGGAGCTGAACACTAAACTGTATTAAATCAGTGTAAAATAGCCAACCCTGTAATAACATAGGTTACTGAATAAATAACATACATTATGGATTCAAATGCATGAGGAGAAATTTGAATCTAGCATAAAGCAGGCTTACTAAAAATAAGCAAATCCCCCATAGGTGTAAAAAGCTGATCCCAAATCTGTCATGGAGCTCATGAATTGGAAAAATGGCTTAGGTAAGATAAAGAGTGGTGAAATGGCAGCTCATAAATGATTTTGCATGGAGAAAAGAGAGGAGTATGTGTAGGACAAAAAACTAGTCAACCTCACCTAGTCTAGCTTTTATTTTTGCCTTAAAACACTGAAAAAGCAGGCAATAAAGCAGAAAAAGCAGAAGGGCACCTAGGAGGCTAGGAATAAAGCATATTTGATTCTTTGGGCTTTCCCATGTGCTACATGAGTCAAATAAGGCAAGTTTGACCATTATGGATAGGTAATAAACAACTTGCACAAGGTGGGACACATAAATTAGGCTAATAAGACAGAATTAATTAAATTAATGTCTAAATGGGTAAACTATGGGTTGATTATTCTAACAGTAAATGGGAATGGAATCACTATGATCTCATGAAGTACCAATATAATTATGAATCAAAACTTTTACCTGGGAATATATGCTAACTTGAGGGGAGCCTTGCAAAGCAGAGTCAAAGTGGTCATCTAAAGGAGAATATGACAAATAAATATTCAAGGATGTGGGAATAGACACAGAAATAATCACAGAGGAATGTCTAGAGATAGGCCTATTATCAATAGTCACCACCACATCCAAACAATTTGATATGGTAGGTATGGGATCTAGAGCAAGGTCATGAGCCAGGGTCAAATTTTATTCCTTAGTATTATGGTTGTGAGAAATCATGGTCGACGATAATTGATTACTAAAGGAAGGAAAAATAGTATCTATGAGGCTCTTAAAACCATGATCTTGAGGTGCAGAAGATATATCCGACTTAGGAAAATAAAAATAAAAACATTCCCTTCACCACTCTGAAATATTAATCTTCATGGCCTCAAAAATTTTGTCTATCGAAAGAAATTTTAAAAGTCATGGGATAGAATTTTTGAACTTACTCAAAAAATGAAGAAGATGAATATGCATATAGATGCAAAGTAAAATATATGTTATGCTCGAATTATTCATACCCTCCCTAAGAAGAAGACACATATGAAGAGTAAAAAATCTCCCCCCTCAGGAACCTGGTGCAATCTTGACTATAATATCCTGAATTTTGACCTTAACAATAATGGGCATGAGTCCCATTGCACATGATATATTTTGATGTTTATATTTGTATATTGGTCATAAGACCCCACTGCACATGAGTATGATGATTTGTTAGATATATTGGTTGTAATCCAATGTATATGTTTATTTATCCTGTATGCGATTGTATGTGTCGAGCGTAGACCCTGAAGCACACAAGTGATTAGATTTTTTTGTTCAGTGTAAGCTCTGGAGAACATGAATGATTAGATTTTTGTGTTGAGTGTCAGCTTTAGAAAACATGAGTTATGAGATGTTTATGTTGAGCATAAGCTTTGGAGCACATGAGATATAAGAATTGGAAGTGTTGGGCATAAGCCCTAGAGCATTCCAAATTGATGTTGAGCATAAGCTCTGGAGCATCGGATCTTTGGCCATTATATCCCTAGGTGTATTATACAAGTACATCCTAGCATTAGTGTTGAGCGAGAGGCTTCGGGATTGCACTAATTTTAACTCCCAGTGTTTTAGCATTGAGCTTGGGCTCTGAATAGCACTAGGAGTTTTTGAAAATTAATTGTTTTGAGTGAAAACAACTCAGAAAAGCACCAACCTTATTTTACTTGTTTTTAAGTTAATTAAATGAAATTTTGAATTTCTACTTCTCATCAAGTATTGAAGAAATACCATGATACACGAGGTAATCCAACATGCAAGGAGGTTTACAGCTGCCTAACTTAGTTGACCAACCCTACCTAAAGGCATAACTATAAATAATTATTAAAGAATTATGTATTATTATTTACTAAAATGATTAAATAAATATTTAATCCTAAAGAGTCAAATTAGGAACTAGTAAAACATTTCCTAAGTTAAGTATAATAATTATTAACTTCACATAAATAAATTAAAGATTATTTTCAAGAAGATAATGGATTCTTGATCTAACTGAAGTTTTGAAACAACTGCCCTTTTTCCTAAAGATTGTTTATAAAGTCTTAAGCCAAGGAAAGGTTTATGGATCCCAATCTGATCTGATCATTATTCCTAAGAATTTTGGAGATCATTTCCAAAAGAAAAGAAATCTCGTACAGAACCTGATATTCTAGATAAGAGAATCCTCATCGTTAGGAGCTATAGACTACTTGCATGTTTGAACCAGCTCGGAGAGGGTCCGTACTTAAACCAGAAATAGATATGGGTCATGGTTGGGAGGAATGTGGTAGTTCCAAAGTTATCCAATTAACATATCTAAGGTCAGAGTTATCTAGGTTTGTATTAATTATGTGTTTAAGTGTTTAGGGTTTTTCTCATTAAAATCTGAAAAGTTGAAGGTATGAGGTTTTTATTTTCTCCAGTTTTTATTAAATCATGTTTACTGATTTTCACTCTCAATATTTATGCTCTAGGTTGAAATGATGATAATTTGAATACATGCTTCAAACTTTATTCCATTTGTTTAAATTATGAAACTGAGTCTGAAATGTTGTAGAATATCTCTAGGATTAATTTTTCTATTGCAAGTTCTTTTATTCTATTTGTTTAAAATTAAAAAATCCTTCATTTCCTATATAGTTTTTGAAGTTGAATTTCCCTTAGCATTCTATTTAAATAGTTAAGAAAGATTAAGGTCAAACAATTTAAATTAGGTATTAAAACCCTAGTTTCTAGAAAGACTAATTATACCAAAGATTTATAATTCTAGACAAGTATGCATAAATAATAAACAAACTCATTTATTTCTAAATTAAAAACATTATTTAAACTATACTTAAAACATTTAAAATAAACATTAAATAAACCAATTACAAATATATTTATAAATAACTAGACCAGAGATCAAATCTCTTAATCCATAAATTCAAACCCTTAAACAAATCACAGTGTTGGAAGATTTCATATTTCCAGCAAATGCATCATTCCAAATTAATTAATGATAAACTATTACCATTAAAACCAAACAGAACTATAAACAAAACGCAATAACCAATATCATAAAATGAAACCATCAAATTTACCCAAAGCATGAAGGCTAAGAGCCTAGCCACAATATTAGAAATCATATTAATAAAATATACCAGCACATCCAAGCTTAATTTCACCCATCCCAGACCGGGAATCCTATAAGGATTGGCTGTGGGCCTTTCTTTCATTTATTCATGAACAAATCGCTATCAACAAAACCGATCTAAATAATTTATAGTATAAACAAAATAAACGTCCAAACTAAAACAGATATTATTCCCAACGCATCGTGTTAGTGGAATCCCAAGAACTAAATCATAAGAACCATATTAACAAAACAAGGAATTATATTCTTTAAAAACACAGCCACAATAATTAAAATACCAAGGATTGAATCCTGTGAGCACACAACGAAAATACCAAAACATTACAAGATGTATCATCCACAAAGGGTTTCTCCTTACAAGCTGCCCATAATATTTTATTGGAAAGGATTGTATATCAACTATGGAACAGATCTATGCTCATTGCCAACAACATTACATACACATACACGATTTACTCATAAAAACATTAAATTAAAATACAAAGGCTGCGTTGTAAACGCTAAGCCTGGGTTATTATGCTTACAGGCTATGGCTACCTGTAGAAGCAACTAAGCTATAAACAAATTAAACTACCTTCTCATCTAAATAAACGCATCCATTTAAAAAGCACACTCTGCTACCATATGCATAAATTACCAAGTCGTGGTATCATTTGTTCCATTATAGAGCAATGGCACTATAAATTTTAAAAGAAAACACATTATTAAAAACACAGAGCCATTTACCCAAACAAAGATTCCATTAAGTCAATGAAAAACCAAATCCATTTCATAGCAAATGGTAAAACTTATACACAGATTTGAATAAGCTTTTAACCAGTCAAACATATACAAATGACAAAACATTGAAAAGGCTTTATACAATCGTGTTTACCAAATGCCCAAAACATTTTAATAAACCCCAAGCAACGAATAGCTTACACCATGCATTTCCCAAACCAAGATACAAAACCCTCTATCAAAAACACAACAAGCGTAATGATTAGGTACAATCCCATTACCATTGCGAGGCTTACCAAAAAGTTTGGTTGTGCGAGAAACCCACTGCTCGGCCTTCTACCACGCATAGAACCCACGCTTTTTTCACCTATACAATGAAACAAAATTTGATCAGAAGTATGCCATTTCTAATTGTAAACCAAAATAAAAACACAATTGTGCAAACATACTAGTAGAGGATACCTATCTGCAAGCTTAGATCATGGTGGTTGCACAGAATTGACATGCAGCTCCCACCTAGAGCATTAACCCTATCCCCAACCAACAACAAAGACCAAATGAATGACTGCAAAACCCTAATGAAGCACCTAAGACAGTTTTCTTGTGTTTCCCAAGGCGCATTCAATGCGCCAACCTGTCCACCACCTCCATGCAAATCAAAACCCACATTTGCATAGTTTGGATTCATATTTTTCACAAAGGTTTTAAGCCCCATCACCTAAAGTTCGTATAAACCTCTCACGTTGTGAATTGCTAGTTTAAACCCCAGTTTCGATGGCATAACCATATTCCATAAACACAAACCCCTCCACATTATAGTTCAAGCATATAAAATATTACATTCAAGGTTTTAAAACATATATATATATATATCATAACCCTTTATTCCCATAGATACAAGGTATAGTCTAGGCTTAGGACCCTTTGTCCTATTTTAAACTTTGGAGCATAGGAATAGTGTCATTTAGGTGTAGATTTCTTTAGACATTAGGATGTTTTTTTTACCACAATTGCAAGACCAAGATCATTGGTGAAATCACCTATAGAGGACATGATAAGAACATGCATTAGTTCATGAAGAACTAAGTAAACCCCGTAGCATAGGAACCTTACCTTTCCGAGTGGACCTCTATGGGATAGAACCTCACCACTCCGCCCCTTGACATACAAAGGTAAGTCAACCTCTTCATAATAAACCATAAACGAATTAAATACATGTAAAACAAAATTAAGACGTAAAACAAAATAAGTATCGACAAATGTCAGTAATTAAGATAGACATGAAAAGTAATCATATAAATATATGAAATTATTGAACAACATAACGTACACATCATCAACATATAGGAAACACACCTAAGGAAACCAGCAGACAAAACTTAGGTTCAGTTCTGCAAACAATTTTTATTCTGCAATAGAAAATGAAGATGTCCTTAAGAACTAGCAATTGATTAGCCTACGAAAAAAAAATGTATTTATGGATTTTAGCAACATTACAAGTGGTATCAGAGCCCAGATTCAAACACTAAGAGACCAAATGGGAACTACCAAACATTCATTGCAGAAATAAACAATTCAAAACTATATTTGAAATTTTATTAACTAACATAAAATTATTTGATACTAAATGAATTAATTGCAGGATTTAAAGAAAAGTCCAGATCATGAATACAAAAAAAGACAACAACCGACATGGAAATCTGAATTCCCCACCATGGGAAGAAGAACTATTGGTAGAGTTAATTTCTAATCTAATGAAAACCATACAGATTCTACAAGGAGACTTACAAAGCATCAAAGATGACAATATGAATGAAATAAAAGAGCCACACACAATTAATGAATCTTTACTTCGGAACCTGATAGGAGGAATCCCTCATGGACAACCTACCCATTCCACCAATAAAACTAAACAAAATAATCATCGCAAATGGGCTTACAGCCCAAGAGAAGGGGAAAAAGAAGAGAATACACCTAAACTTCCAAAAAGAGACTATCATAGTCTTTCCAATGATAACTCCCTTTCCCCTTGTAGAAAGAGGCAGAAAAATGATGACAACCTCCAAGGAGAATTTTGAAAGATAGAATCCCTAACCTATGAAGGAGAGATGAATATCGAGGAGAAATATAAAGAATGGATTCTAAGTATGAGTAAATATTTCTGAGTACACAACTACTCTAGCAAAATGAAATCCCATCTATCCATCTTTAATTTAAATGGAAAAGAAGCTAGATGGTGGAGAGACCTGAAAGCATACCAAAAAGGATGAGATAAACGAAATCAAGTGGAGTAATTCTTGCATAATATTTCAGGAGAAATACATGTTTGAAATATTCTTTGACAGGAAAGTTAAAAAATTTCATGATTTAAGGATCATATCCATGACCATAGTTTCCTTCATTAGCATATTTTTGGATTTGGTACACTATGTTCCTTACATAAAGGATGAAAAGGTGAAGATACAACAATTTTTTGGATTCCTTCCTCCCAATTTTTGAGAGAGAATTGAGTTTGAAATTCCTAAAACTCTGGACACAACACTACACAAATATAGGCTTTGCTATGAGAATGGAAATATAAGGGAGGAAAACATCAGCAGAAGTTGAGACAGGTCTAGAGCCTTCTCGGACAACCGTAGACCTGGTTTCAAACCATCGTCTTACAGAAAACAAAACAATATTTTTCCAGCAAATAGAAACTTCAACAAGACAAGTGCAAGTCCAAATGTCATAAGGAATTACCAAGCCCAAAATGTATCCTAAATAAGAAAAAGGTAAAGAGATATAGGAAAATTAAATGAGAGAGAAAAAGATAATATTACGGTATTTTTGCAATAAATTTTGATACCAAAGTCAGATTGGGGCTCTCTTGGTACCGTGGGAAATGTCTCATCGATTGCTACAACTTTCATGTTTTGATCTTTGTGATATTCCTTGCATTTTGGCTAGAGCATGAATTTTTGTAAATATGGGCATGAGGAATCTTGAAAACCATCTTTTCAAAGATGTTTTTCATAAAGCATCTTTGAAAAGACGCTTTTCGAGATTCCTCATTCCCATATTTACAAAAATGCATGCCCCATCCAAACTGTGAGGAATATCGTGAATCTCAAAACATGAAAGTTGTAGCCCTTGACGAGACCTTTCCAACAGTACCAATAGAACCCCAATACAACATTGGGATAAAAAGGTATAAAAAAACTACTGTAATATTATTTTTTTCTCTCTCATTTTTTCCTATCTCTCTCTACCTTTTTCTTATCTAGGATACATTTTAGAAGAGGGTAATTCCTTATGGTGCTTGCACCAAATTTCAACAAACCAGCAGCAAACATAGTAGTCAATGTTGTCCTGCTGCAAATTAAATGTTGTAAATGCCAAGGACCCCACTATACCAGAGATTGTATAAACAATACTAATGGAGCCTTGCACAATCTATAGGAATACCTAGTGGTAGAGGACATAGATAGCACACTGAGGACTTATGCATCTTTAGATGGCTGATAAGCAGACCATTAGGCTACTATGGTCGAAATAGAAGGTAATGTTTCAAACACTTCTATTTCAAATCTATGTACCACCTAAGATTGTTGAAACAATTAAAATAGGAAAAGTAAAACATGAGAAACCATGGCTAGTAGAATTAGCCACTGGTATGAAAAGAAAGGTTTCAAAAATAGTGAGAGACTATGAGGTAAAATTGAACATTTTCCCTGCTAGAATATATTTGAATAGATTACCCTTAGGATCATATGATGTAGTTATCAGCATGGGTTGGTTGGAACAACACCGTGTCAAGATCGATTGTCTAAACAAGTCAATCTTGTGCACGGATAGCCAAGGTAATCAGACATAGATTCAAGGCATACCTAAGAAGTTTTTCGTCAGACAGATATTTTCCTTATAGGCAAAGAAGTGCATTAGAAAAGGCTGCAAACTTATTGTAGTAAATATCTAGGATGTAGAAGCTGAGAGAGAAAGAAACACATCGAGGACTTTCCCGTTTTGATGGAATTTAAGGATGTATTTCTTGAGGAAATACCAGGATTACCACCAAAACAAGACTTATATTTCCCCACAGAACTGACATCAGGGTCAGTAGTGACTTTAAAATACCCATACCACATGAGCGCACCAGAATTGGTGGAGCTCAAGTTGCAGTTACAAGAGTTGATTAATAAGGGTTATATCCAACCGAGTGTGTCTCCTTGGGGAGCACATATACTTTTCATAAAGAATAATGATGGAACGATGCGAATGTGCATTGATTACCACCAACTTAATAAGATGACCATCAAGAACCATTACCCACTCCCTAGGATTGATGACTTGTTCGATCAAGTCAGAGGAGAAAATATATTTTCAAATATCGATCTACAGTCTGGATACCATTAGGTACAGATCCACGATGAAGATATACATAAAACATCCTTTTGGTCTCAATATGACCGCTATGATTTTTTCATAATGCCTTTTCGGTTGACCAATGCACCAACAAAATTTATGTGCTTGATGAACAATATCTTTAGTAAATACCTAGATAAATTTAAATTGGTATTTATAGACGACATCCTAGTTTACTCTAAGAGTAAAGAGGAACATGAGGAGCATCTCCGCATAGTACTATGGGTGTTACAGGAACACCAACTTTATGCTAAGTTTAGTAAATGTGATTTTTACAAACAATGGATACAATACCTAGGTCACATAATTTTCGATAAGGGGATATCCTTTAACCCAAAAAATATTAAAGCCATAGAGGATTGGCCTACCGCTACCAATGTCACTAACATTAGGTCATTTTTTGGATTAGCAGGTTACTAAATAAAGTCATCGAGAAATTTTTGAGGATTGATTGTCCCATGACTGCCTTACAAAAGAAGGAAAACAAGTTCTTATGGATGACCAAGTGTGAGGAAATTTTTCAGAATCTTAAGTATCTTTTGACTACTGCATCGATACTAGGAATTGTGAATCCCGATGGGGATTTTGTTGTTTGCATAGATGCGAGAAAGGAAGGACTTGGAGGAGTCCTCATGCAGAATGATTGCGCGATCTGTTACGACTCATGGAAATTAAAGGAACATGAACAAAATTATCCCACCCATGATCTTGAGCTAGAATCCATTATCCACGCCTTGAAGATGTGGATGCACTACCTCATGGGAAAAAAATTCTTCTGAAAACAAACAACATGGGTCTGAAGTGTTGTTTCGACCAGCCAGATCTAAATGCGAGGTGGGCTAGATGGTTGGCCTTCCTTAGAGAGTACCATTTTTAATTAAAGCATATAAAGGGAAATAAAAATAAAATTATCAATGCTTTAATTCAATGAGCTCATATGTTATATGAGGTAACCTTAAGACAAACCAATTCGGATTTGCGATAGGATCAAAACGGAAATCAAAGTTGACCATTTCTATCCTGAAATCCTCAAGAAGATTCAAGAGGATGGGTTGTTTCAACATCAAAAAGAGTATAAGGTAGACGATACTGAACTATTGTGGTCCATAGAGAGATTGTATGTTTCAGAAGGAGGGTACATCAGGTCTAGAATCCTCACAAAGTTCCATCGGAAACCTTACTCGGGGTATCCAGGATATCAAAAGATGATCTCAGCAGTAAAGAAACACTTTTTCTGGCCTAAGTTAAAGGCCAACATAGCGTTATTTATCACAAAATTTCAAGAATGTCAGTGAGTCAAAGCTGAACACCAGTATCCTTCAGGATCACTACAACCATTACCCATTCTAGAATGGAAGTGGGAGGTCATTATTATGGATTTTATTACGGGTCTACCAAAAAGAAAGAGGTAAAATGATTCCATCTTTGTAGTGGTTAACAAGTTATCTAAATAGGCACACTTTATCCCATTAATTCAACCTACAAGGCAGTTCACATTACCGACATCGTCTTAAAGGAGATATTCAAATTGCATGGGATACCCAAGGCGATCATCTTGGATTGAGACATGAAGTTACCAAAAATTTTCAGAGATATTTATTCTTCGGTTTAGAGACATAGTTAAACTTTAGTAATTCTTACCACCCGCAAATAGATGGGAAGATAGAATAGGTTAACCATATTTTGGAAGACATGCTTAGAATGTGTGTTATGAACAATCCCACCAAGTGGGAGGATTATCTGCACGTCACAGAATTTGTGTATAACAACAAATACAAGACCTCGGCCAAGATGAGTCCCTTCGAGGTACTCTATGTTCAGAAGTGTAGAACACTGGTTACTTGGGATAGTCCGTTGGACCGACTCATGTTAGGGCTAGACTTACTAAAGGACTTGGAAAATTTAGTCACCAAAGTTCAACGAAACCGTAAAGAAGCGCAAGACCGCCATAAGACTTAACGCGGATAAAAAAAGAAAAGATAAATATTATCAGATTGGTGAACATTTTTACTTAAAAGTAAAAGCGAAGAGAAGCTCATTGAGCTTGGGAAGATGCAGAATGTTGGCACCAATATTTTGCAGACCTTTTGAGATACTGGCCAAGAGAGGGCCAGTAGCATATGAATTATCTCTACCTACTCATATAAAGGTTCATAATGTTTTACATGCATCCTTATTGAATAAATATGTATATTATACTTAACATGTTATTGTGGTCCTTGTTACACGTGGAACCTAATAGGAAGTTTGTACTCGAACCCCTTCATATTTTGGACAAAAGTGAAGTAAAACTCAGGAGGCACACCATATTCCAGTTGAAAGTGAAATGGAAGCACTTTGAAGGCGATGATGCTACTTGGGAGAATGAAACCACCATGAGAGAGTATTACCCCATCTTATTTCATGACTTCATTCCTAGTCCCTAGAACATTGGGACATTGTTGTTCTAAGCATGGAGGGATGTAATATCCCAAATTTTGACCTTAAAAATAATGGGCATGAGTCCCATTGCACATTAGTTACTTTGATGTTTATATTTGTATATTGGGCGTAAGACCCCACTGCACATGAGTATGATGATTGTTAGATATATTGGGCATAAGACAATGCATATGTTTATTTATCCTATATGTGATTATATGTGTTGGGCGTGGACCTTGAAGCACATGAGTGATTAGATTTTTGTGTTGAGCGTAAGCTCTAGATCACATGAGTGATTAGATTTTTGTGTTGAGCGCTAGCTCTAGAACACATGAGTTATGAGATGTTTGTGTTGAACATAAGCCCTGGAGCACATGAAATATAAGAATTGGAAATTTTGGGCATAAGCCCTAGAGCATTCCAAATTGATGTTGACCATAGGCTCTGGAGCATCGAATCTTTGGCCATTGTATCCCTAGGTGTATTAAACAAGTACATCCTAGAATTATTGTTGACCAAGAGGCTCTGAAATTGCACTAAGTGTAACTCCTAGTTTTTTAGCGTTGAGCTTGGGATCTGAATAGTGATAGGAGTTACTGGAAATTAATTGTGTTGAGTGAAAACGAATCTGAAAAGCACCAACCTTATATTACTTATTTTTAAGTTAATTAAATGAAATTTTGAATTTTTACTTCTCATAAAGTACTGAAGAACTACCACAATACACAAGGTAATCCAACATGCAAAAAGGTTTAGAGCTGCATAAATTAGTTGACCAACCCTACCTAAAGTCTTTGATAAAAGAAATGATTATAAGTTAATGGAAGCACCATGTAAATGGGATCATGTTAAATGATGCCTAAATTAATATTAACAATAACATATATATATATATATATATATATATATATATATATATATATATATTATGAATAAAAGGGTAAGTACATATATTAAATGTAAAGAAATAATAATAACTATAAATAATTATTAAAGAATATATGTATTATTATTTACTAAAATGATTAAATAAATATTTAATCCTAAAGAGTCAAATTAGGAACTAGTAAAAGAGTTTCTAAAGTTAATTATAATAATTATTAACTTCACATAAATCAATTAAAGATTATTTTCAAGAAGATAATGGATTCCTTATCTAACTAAAGTTTGGAAATAACTGCCATTTTTCCTAAAGATTGTCTATAAAGACCCAATCCAAGGAAAGGTTTGGGGATCCCATTCTGATTTGATCATTATTCCTAAGAATTTTGGAGAGCATTACCAAAAGAAAAGCAATCTTGTAGAGAACTGTATATTCCAAATAAGAGAAACTCGCCTTTACGAGCTCTAGACTACTTGCATGTTGGAACCAGTTCGAGGGATCCGAACTAAAACCAAGACCGATTATGGGTCATGGTTGGGAGGAACGTGGTTGTTCCCAAGTTATCCGATTAATAGATATTAGGTCAGAGTTATCTAGTTTTTTATTAATTATGTTTGTTTAAGTGTGTAGGGTTTTAGCCATTAAAAGCTGAAAAGTTGTAGGTATGAGGTTTTATCTTCTCTAGTTTTTATTAAATCATGTTTACATATTTTTACTCACAATATTTATGCTCTAGGTTGAAATGCTACAAATTTGAATACATGCTTCAAACTTGATTCCATTTGTTTAAATTATGAAACTCAGTATGAAATGTTGTAGATAATCTCTAGGATTAAGTTTTCTATTGCAAGTTCTTTTATTTTATTTGTTTAAACTTAAAACTCAGCCTCCGTTTCCTAGATAGGTTTTTAAGTTGAATTTCCCTTAGCATTGTATTTAAACAATTAAGAAAGATTAAGGTCAAACAGTTTAAATTAGATATTAAAACCCTAGTTTCTAGAAAGACTGATTATACTAGAGATTTATAATTCTAGAAAAGTAAGCATAAATAATAAACAAACCCATTTATTTCTAAATTAAAAAAATTATTTAATTTCTACTTAAAACATTTAAAATAAACATTAAATAAACTAATTACAAATGTATTTATAAATAACCACACCAAAGATTGAATCTCTTAATTCATAAATTCAAACCCTTAAACAAATCATAGTGTTGGCAGACTGCATATTTCCAGCGAATGTGTCATTCCAAATTAAATACTAATAAACTATTACCATTAAAACCAAACATAACCGTAAACAAAACATTGTAACCAATATCATAAAACGCAACCATCAAATTTACCCTAAGTATGAAGGTCGAGAGCCTAGCCACGATTTTACAAATCATAATAATAAAATATACCAACACATCCAAGCTTTATTGCACCCATCCCAACCCTCTAATCCTGTAAGGATTGGTTGCAGGCCTTTCTTTCATTTATTCATTAACAAATCGCTATCAGCAAAACCGGTCTAAATAGTTTAGACTATAAACAAAATATTCATCCAAACTAAAACATAATTTATTACCAACGCGTCGCGTTAGTGGAATCCCAAGAACTAATACATAAGAACCATATTAACAAAACAAGAAAGTGTGTTCTTTAAAAATGCAGTCGCAATAATAAAAATACCCATGATCTAATCATGTGAGAACACAACGAAAATACCAAAATGTTACAAGTTGTATCATCCATGAAGGGATTCTCCTTACAGGATGCTCGTAATATCTTATTGGAAAGCATTGTATATCAACCACGGAATGGATCTATCTTTTTCCCAACAACATTACATACACAGACACGATTTACTCATTAAAACATTAAATTAAAATACACAGGTTGTATTGTAAACACTAATCCTGGGCTATTATGCCTATGGCTACCTATAGAAGCGACTAAGCTATAAACAAATTGAGCTACCTTCTCATCTAAACAAACTGATCCATTTAAAAACCATACTCTGATACCATACACATAAATTACCAAGCAGTGGTATCATTTGTGTCATTGCATAGCAATGGTACTGTAAATTTTAAAAGAAAATGCATTATTAAAAAGACAGAGCCATTTACCCAAATGAAGATTCCATCATTAGACGAAATTTGGGATCTAAAATGGGCCTTATAAGAAAATGAGCCAACAATAAATTTTGTGAGTTGGAATTCAAGAACCAATAGAATTTCAATAAAATGAGTCAACCATAATGGTTGAATTGACATATTTGTCATAAAAGAAAACTACTTTCTTTGTTCGTATTTTCGACATATCTCCCTATGTTTTTACTCAAATTTCAAGTGGGAGAGCTTGTTGGATGTGTAATTTAATTCCGCATCCAACGAGTACCCATGCTGCATACTTTTGACAAACCTCGCTACCCCAAAAACAAGAAATACCTAAAAAACATGATGTCATCATCACATTTTTTAGGTATTTCTTGTTTTTGGGGTAGCGAGATCTGTCAAAAGTATGCAGTGTGGGTACTCGTTGGATGCAGAATTAAATTCTGCATCCAACGAGCTCTTTTTCTTGAAATTTGAGTAAACACACAGGGAGATATGTCAAAAAATATGAACACAAAAAAGTAGGTGTTTTCATTCTTCCTCCAAAATTAATAACTATTATTTTATGATTTTAACTATTATTTTATTATTTTCCTTAGGATGCCCATTTCAGACCCCAAATTTCCTCTAATTAAGTCAATGAAAAAAAATCTATTTCGTAGCAAATGGTAAAACTTATACACAGAGCTGAATAATCTTTTAACCATTCAAACATGTCGAAATTTACAAATAAAAAAGCCATGAAAAGGATTTATACAGTCGTGTTTACCAAATACCCAAAATGTTTTAATAAACCCCAAACAATGAATAGCTTACACCATGTATTTCTGATACCAAGATACAAAACCCTTTGTCAAAAACATAGCAAGTGTAACGATTGGGTACAGGCCCATTGTTATTGCGGGGATTACCAAGAGTTTGGTTGTGCAGAAAACCCACAACTCTTGCTTCTACCATGCAGAGAACCCATTCTCTATTCACCTTCACAGTGAAATGAAAATTTATTAGAGGTATGTCATTTATAACTCTAAGCCAAAATAAAAATGCAATTGTGCAAACATACTAGCAGAGCATACCTATCTACAAGCTCAGAGTAGGGTGGTTGCGCAGCATGGATGTGCAGCTCCCACCTGGAGTGTGAACCCTCTACCCAAACAGCAACAAATACCAAATGAATGACTACAAAACCATAATGAAGCACCTAAGGTAGTCTTCCTGCATTTCCCAAGGCACATTCAATGCGCCAACCTGTCCACCACCTCCAAGAAAATCAAAACCCATGTTTGCATAGTTTGGATTCATATTTCTTAGAAACGTTTAAAATTCCATCACCTCAAGTTCGTATAAACCTATCACATTGCAAATTGCTAGGTTAAACCATAGTTTTGATGGCATAACCATATGCCATAAACACAAACCCCTCCACACTATAGTTCAAGCATATAAAATATTACATTCAAGGTCTTAAAACCTTCAACCTATATATTTAAAACATATATATATATACACACACATATATATATACACATATATATACATATATATATATATATATATATATCATAACCCCTTCTTATCATAGATACAAGGTATAGTTTAGGCTTAGGACCCTTTGTCCTATTTTAAACTTTGGAGCATAGGAATAGTGTCATTTAGGTGTAGATTTATGTAGACGTTAGGACGTTTTTTTTACCATGATTGCAAGACCAATATTATTGGGTAAATCACTTGCAAAGGAGATGATAAAAACATCCATTAGTTCATGAAGAACTAAGTAAACCCCGTAGAATAGGAACCTTACCTTTTTTAGTGGACCTTTAAGTGACAGAACCCCGCCACTCCACCCCTTGACATACAGAGGTAAGTCAACCTCTTCATAATAAACCATAAATGAATTAAATACACAAAATAAGTAAGACATAAAAAAAAATAAGCATCGACAAATGTCAGTAATTAAAATAGATAGGAAAAGTAATCATATAAACATATCAAAGTATAGAAAAACATAATGTACACATCATCAATGTACAGGAAACACACCTAAGGAAAATAGCAGACAAAACTTAGGTTTAGTTCTGCAAACAAGTTTTAATCCACAGTAGAAAATGAATATGTCCTTAAGATCTAGTAGTTAATTAGCCTACGAAAGAAAAAAATTATGGATTTTAGGGACATTACATTGACTAAGGTGGTCAGTTTTGTGATAGTGAAAACGTAGAAATAGGATATACCAATAATCCAATATTTCAATAAATGAGCCCTCATCCAATCACACTTTGATTCCCTATATACCATCTGATATATCTAGTTTGACCAGAACCCTCGACACCTTCCTAGTGGAGGACATTAAGGTTTCTTTCTCAATCGGGATTAAATTCCCAATAGAGTTCACCACTTTGATGAAGGATTTAAAATTCCAACACTATAAAGGAAAACCCAGAAACATGACCCAATGATACCGTACTTTTAACTTTTGCTTCCAAGGATAAAAGGTTGCATGCCATTTACGTCAGCCAAGTGAACCATGTCCAATCACCAAGTATTTGGAAAACATGATTTGAAGACGCTCCTCTAAGAGGAAATGGAAATAAATCCTCTCATTTACCAACATAATAATCCTTTGTATATAATTGGTAGGTTGATTCTAGGTCCAAGAAATCCACTCCATAATCTAAAAGACTCATTTTGATATGTTCAATCTTAACCAAAAGGGCCCAAGAGTAAATACCTTGAACCATATCAAAGGTCATGTATTTACCCAACACAAAGGGCTCTACCTTTCTAGAATTTTTCAAGTTTTATCCTGCAATGACTCTAAGCCCAATCAACTCTTAAATTTTTCTTGACCCAAGGAGCCTCTTCAAACTTTGCAATGGTCCTAAAATCATTTCCCCCATTTAAACAAGATGTAGGAAGGCATAAATCCCTAACCTTTAAATTTGGAGGATTGGAATCTTGAAGGTCATTATTCTCCAAAACATCCTTAACTGATAGGTGGCGAGTTATCAAAAATAAAAAAATCACCTAGGAATTAGGGTTTGTCCAAACCCTAAAATCATTAAGGAGACAAGAGAAACATGGCTACTATCACAAGGAAGTCGTTGACCAGTTGTGCCATTGCTATCACATTTATTGTTGGAAAACTATAGACATTTCTGAACTTTGACAACAAACAACTATGTGTTTGGGAAATGCCAAAAGGTGACTAATCCAAACCCATAAAAGATAAAACCATGCACAATAGAAAAAGGTTAGTACTAAGTCTCTACTTTTTTATGACTGGGTTAGTACTAAGTCTCTACTTTTTTATGACTAGGTTGGTACAAAGTCTCCCACTATGGAGACAACAGACTCATAGTATTGCAGAAAATATTAAGCCCTAAATAGAGCTAGGGTCGAAGGAACTATGCTGTGTTAAACAGTAATTTCTCTTATGGATATTTGTTGTACATAGACATTTACTCTAGTAGGTATATGTCATGTAAGTTATTACATTTAATGCGTGTGGGTAGGATATTCAATCAAGCAATTAATGCTAGGTTTTAGCATACATTTGAAGAATATCAAGAATGGATTTAAGTGCTCACTAAGGAGTCACGCCTAGAAAATATAGATTCAAAAATAAAACTCTGTTTGAAAATATTATCAGTGATTATCAGCTATAGCTTATGAGAAATAAAAGTGAAACTCAGATAACAAATTTAGGAAATACTGTCACAATATTTTATTCCAAATAGTAAAAAAGGGTACAAAGTACCTCTATTAACAAACAATAAAACAAAGTATGCTTTGTTTTCACACACTGGAAATTTCACACTAGTCTCTCTTACAGTGCACAAAAAAAATGTTATCACTAACCAAATTCACTAACACACATAGCATAAACAGGAATTACAATCTCTATAAATAGAGTTTGATGGCAGCAAATGCAAATGAAACGTGGAGATGTAAGAGGAGAAATGTGGCTATTTCATAATAGAAAATGGTAAAAATAGTTATTCGAAGAAGAGGCCCCTCCAGCTGTCACAAACATGTTGAAAAATCAGGCATTAGTTCCTTCAATCTACCCCTTAATGTCAAGTTTGAGGATACCCAACTGTGATATGAGTTCCTCCAATTGATTCTTTGAAAGAGCCTTAGTAAAAATGTCTACAAGCTGATCTTCAGATTTACAAAATTCAAAAAGAGAAATTCTTGTTGGACAATCTCTCTAATGAAGTGATGGTGAATGTCAATTTGTTTTCCCTTGCTATGCAAAACTGGATTCTTTTTCATGGAGATAGTACTTTGATTATTGCAGTAAAATTTGATGGGTTTGCATACTTCCATTCCCAAGTCTTCCACCAACCTTGAAAACCAAATGGATTTTGTGCTTGTTGATGGTGCACCAAGATATTTTGCTTCTGTTGTAGATAGTGCAACAATGAGTTTCTTTTTTCTGCTCCAAGAAACAAGGTTTCCTCCATAGATAAAAGCATATCTAGAGGTATTATTTTGATCATCCAAGTTGCTTGCCCAATCCGTATCTGTGTATGCTACAACATTTGAATCATTAGTAGAGGTATAAAAAAATCCATAAAATTTAGTACCACTTACATATCTGAGAATCCTTTTGGTTGCTCACCAATGGGAATCATGAGGTTTATGCATGAATCTAGCAACTAGACTTACATCAAACATCATTTCTGGTCTAGTGGATGTCAGATACATAAGGCTTCCAATCAGATATCTATAAAGGGTAGCATAACAAAGTGGACTTTCATCATATTTCATCAGTTTACTCCCAATCACAAGAGGAGTGCTCACAGGTTTACAATTTTGTATGATAAACCTCTTCAACATGTCTTCAATATATTTAGATTGACAAATAAATTTTCCTTCAGTTCTTTGTTGAATATACAACCCAAGAAATATTGCATTTCTCCCAAATCAAACATTTGAAATTCTTATTTCATTTTCTCTTTAAATTCCTCCATAAGTGAAAATTAGGTGCTAATGAAGATTAAATCATCTACATATAAACAAAGGATGATGAAATATAACCCAACAATATTTTTGTAGACAACACTCTCAAAAGAACATTTAACAAAACCATGATCATGAAAATAGTCATCAATTCTAGAGTACCAAGCTCTAGGGGCTTGCTTAGTACCATAAAGACCCTTGTTAAGCCTATACACCTTATCTTCTTTACCATCAATAATGAAACGCTTAGGTTGATCAATATAAACTTCTTCCTTCAAATATCCATTTAAGAAATAAAATTTAACCTCTAATTGATAAATAGTTAACTTTAACTCAAATGCAATGGAAAGAAATGTCCTTACTATTTCCATTCTTGCTACATGAGAAAAAGTCTCATCATAATCAATGCCTTCTTGTTGCACATATCCTTGTGCAACCAAACATGTTTTATGTTTTGAAATGCTTCCATCCATATTAAATTTAAGTTTGTAAATCCACTTTACACCAATAGTGGATTTTCCATGAGGAATATCAACTAACACCCATGTGTCATTTTTCTGTATTTGTTCAATATCATCTTCCATGGCTTGCATCCATAACTCATTAGAACAAGCTTCATTAAAATTGAAAGGTTCAACATGTGCAAAAGAAATAAAAGCAAAAAAATGACAGCATACCTAGAGATCTCATATATTTCCTTTAAACTTCTTGTTTTTCTAGGAGTACTGAATGGAGATATTGCTTGACTTTCAACATGAGTTCCTATTGTTGGAGAATATGAAGATACCCTCAATGGAGAACTCTATGAAGGTGATCCCATATATATTGTTGTAGAGGGATACTAAGACTTGTCACTATTATCAAAAATTAATCCTTCAATATGTGGATTCATCACTTTAACTTCTCCTTCATTCTTGAAATAAGATTCACCTTCATCAAAGATCACATCTCTACCAACATAAAGATTATTGGTAAGTGGATCATGACATCTATAAGCCTTACTTTCTTCTTGATATCCAATGAAAACACATCTTACATATTTTCCATCTAACTTCTACCTCTGTTGACCAGGAATATAAACAAAACATGTAGACCCAAATATTTTAAAATGAGAAACATTGGGATTTCTATAAAACCAAGGTTCATAAGGACTAGAATATTTTACCATCTTTGTAGAGCTTCTATTGAGAATATATATGGCTGAATGGACTGCATCTGCCCCATACATGTTTGGAAAACACATTTCTCTCAACATACATCTAGCCATTTCTACCATTGTTCTATTTTTTCTCTTTTCTACTCCATTTTATTGAGGAGTGTAAGTAGTATTTAACTCCTTCTTAAAGCCATGTGAGCTGCAAAATTCCTTAAATTCATTAGAGGTGAAATCTCCACCTCGATCAATTCTCAAAGCTTTCAAATAATATCATGATTCCTTCTCAAGACAAACTTTAAACTTTTGAAAACAACTAAAATCTTGAGATTTCTGACTTATGAAATAAACCCAAGACATTCTTGAATAATCGTCTACAAATAGTAGAAAATACTTGTTGTTTCCAAGTGACAAGGTTTTCATTTGGCCACAAATATCTGAATGTACTAAAGCTAATGGCTCATATGATCTAAACTGATAATGAGTAAAAATTTCTCTTTGTTGATTCCCTATGGCACAACCTTCAGATATCTTATTATTGGACTCGATGGAAGAATGAAAACCTCTTACTAAATTATTCTTTTGTATAAGGGATAAAGATCCAAAATTAAGGTGTCCAAAGCGTTTGTGCCAAAGCTAAGAATCATCAACTAAGGCCTTCAAACAAACTACATTTGATTCAATTCTTAACAAAAACAACCTATTTTCAGTCATGGGAACTTCAGTAGCAAGGGAATTCTTGTAAAAAAATCTTACAGCACTTTCCTTCAAAAAAAATCTTGTAATTGTTAGAATTTAATTTCCCTATGCTAACCAAGTTGTGCCTTAAGTTTGGAACAAACAAGGTATCTTGAACATACATCATTTTTCCATTCTTAACTCGTATGGCAATAGTACCTTTTCCCATTACATCTCCTTCATTATCATTGCCAAAACTAATTGTCCCTTTCACATTCTCATCTAGCTTCACAAACTGTTTTTTTTCCAGTCATATGATTTGAAGAACCACTATCCAAATACCATGTAAAATCATCACAAGCTTCAATTCTTTTACATGTGAGAAATAAAGTTTGAGAATTTTCACCTTCTTCCTTGTTGAAATTTGAATGAGAGGTGTCTCTTTTCGTTTGAAATAAATGACTTTCAAGGTGACCATATTTATCACAATAGGTGCAGTGAAAATGACTTCTTCCAGAACTATTGCTTCTTCCTCTACCTCTTCCACCTCTACCTCCTGTGAAAAATAATTTCATAATTTCTAACAGTGGATGATTATTTCTTCTTATCATCTACTACCTTCAATTTTCTTTGGAAAGCTTGATCCAAAAGTTCCTCATTCTTTTTCAACCTGTCTTCATGTACTTGAAGGCTTCCAAACATATCAGCAAGGGTTATTTTTGTTAAATCCCTTGACTCTTCTATAGTAATAGTGACAGGATCAAACTTCTTAGGAATACTTCTTAACACTCTTTCTACAATCCTATGAAAAATAATTTCTAGCAGTGGATGATTGTTTCTTCTTATCATCTACTACCTTCAACTCTCTTTGGAAATATTGATCCAAAAGTTCCTCATTCTTTTTCAACTTGTCTTCATGTACTTGAAGGCTTCCAAACATATCAGCAAGGGTTAGTTTTGTTAAATCCCTTGATTCTTCTCTAGTAATAGTGACATGATCAAACTTCTTAGGAATACTTCTTAACACTCTTTCTAATATCCCTCTTACGTAGCCTTAATTATTATGATTACGAATGTGTATTGTACTTGCTTCTGGTGAGGAGCTCAAGGCCAAGGACCCACCAGAAGCAAAA
Source organism: Pseudotsuga menziesii (assembly GCA_001517045.1). Classification (NCBI taxonomy): domain Eukaryota; kingdom Viridiplantae; phylum Streptophyta; class Pinopsida; order Pinales; family Pinaceae; genus Pseudotsuga; species Pseudotsuga menziesii. The sequence continues at coordinate 87,863 of LPNX010327028.1, read as the reverse complement.
CTGTGCATCCTATATGAGTTAATTACCTAAGTGAAAAACTTAGGAGGCATAAAGACAATGACATAACTTAACCACAAGAGATAAAAGAAAAACAATTAAAAGACCCATAATGAATACTGGGGTCCTACGTATCATTTGGATTATGGCAGTATTAGAGATAATATCTATGCCTACCAGGATACCAGCTTCTCTAAAACTTATTCCGATTGAGACACCATACCTAGTACTTAATCCTAATATGATTAAGTCTGAATAGAGGAAGTTGCAATCACTCTTTTGTTTAAACATCGACATAAAGGAGTTGAAGAGTTAAAATCGAAAGAGTTAAAAACAAGGAAAAGAACAACCTGAGGGGTTAATTTTCAAAGGGATATAGGTCGTAGACTCCTTAAAAATAATAACAAAGTAAGAAGAAGGACAGAACCATCGACATACATAGGAATAATCATTTAAAATAATTACGATCACAAGATTTGTCCTTTTCGGACAAGTGAGAGTTATGGTGTTAAAATACTCTCCCGGACAAGCATTCTCTGGGTATGCAACATAGGAAATTGCATTAACCTTTATATTTAGTTAAATGAAATATTATTTTTAAGGAAGAAAAATAATAATAAAAGAAAAGTCCTTTTTTACTAGACGCATTCCTTCAGATAATTACTAACAGTGAAATTGAGGGAGACCTTCAGATAATTTGTCCTTTTCGGACAAGTGAGAGTTATGGTGTTAAAATACTCTCCTGGACAAGCATTCTCTAGAGTATGAAACACAGGAAATTGCATTAACCTTTATATTTAGTTAAATGAAATATTATTTTTAAGGCAGAAAAATAATAATAAAAGAAAAGTCCTTTTTGACTAGACGCATTCCTTTAGACAATTACTGACGGCGAAATTGAGGGAGACCTTCCTCGGCAATTTGGTGGCAATATTTATGCCTTGACTTGTGGAAAGTTACCACACAGTAAGGAAGACCGCTTCCACCTTTTGTTGTTAATAGGGAATGAAAAATCAGTGTAAGGGGGAAAAAACCAGCAAGGGATGTGCATGTTAAATACATCCGTATTAGAGTGGTGAAGGGGGCTGCTTGGATCTGAATCGCTTGCGTCTTTTACAAACTTGATCGAGCCTGCATATGCACAGCCTTGGTGGTGGCATGAACCCCCATCGGCCTTAGTCTAGAACCTACCAATATATTTTTGGTCATATCTTTGGGAGTAGAACCCCATCCTCCTTGAACAGTTACAGTTGGGTTGCATCACACTACCCACGTTTTGCTAAGAAAGGTGAGATCTCAAATCTATTGTTTGGAAGTTTGATCATATGGTTATCATCTAATTTCCTCCACCTAGCTTATATATCTGTCTTTACTGAAAAAACAATAGAGCCTCATACCTATGAGATCACATTGTGTGATGTGAAAATTTGTCATATCAATAAGTATAAAAGTCATCACCCTCTACGTGTATCTGTAGATCTAAATTTCCACCCTTTGCATGAGTATTAGTTCGGAAATTTGAATCTTAGATGGTATCTTAGATTTGAATCTTAGTCATAGATTCGTACAGGCACGCCTAGCTGCAAGTAGTTGTGTACTACATCGGCTTGACTGGGTATAGATATACCCAACCCTTCTTAGCGCTTGGAGCCTGCTGCCAATCGATCTAATGTTTTTTATTACCAATAGTTACAATCTCCTATGTTATTGCCCAAATACCAACTAATGATTGTTTAGAGTACAAAATATATACTCAAGGAATAAGATCGACTTCTTAAAAAAACCTGATGATGAATCGTAGTGGGAATATTGCGCCATCAGAATGTTAGATGATGGGCTCATAAAAATCTAGGTGCAGGTATGTTGGCATTAAAACAATCCGATCCCATCACACTCTGCAGCGAATTAATTGAGAACTGATAAAAATTGTTTTAGGTTAAAAGGAGGAACGGACCCATCCGATAGAATATCCTCTACCTATTGTTGGTACTTCACCCATTAAGAGTTTTCTAATTCAGATCCATTTTTGGTTCAAACGCATTTGTTGAAATTAATTTTAGACTAAAGGGATAAACAAATCCATCCGGCTTGTCATCCTCTGCAGGTAATTTGGAAATCGTCGAGCATCGAATTGGTAAGTCGATCTGTTGTTTTGCTGACTCCTCAATCTCTTATACCCCCCATTTCTGAGCAAACAAGTATTCTAATAACCTTGAACTTTGGAAATTTTCCATTAACAACGACGTGTGGGATTAACACTTTACATGCACACATGAGATCCGATTTAGAATAGACGCCTTAGGTGAGTTTGTGATTTTTGGGATGAAATTTTTGGCTTGAGAATGAATTATGCCCAATTCTATTTCTACATGTAAATAAAACTCTACAATGCCGAGAATCTTCACTACCAGTTTTTGACAGTAGCAAATGCCCAGTATACCATGAATACATAAATGAACAAGTTTATAGATCCGACCCTTTCTACAAAAGATTTTCATTCTTCATATTTATAGGAGGATAAACCTAGGAGCAATGCCTTTACACATAGGTTAGTTCCAAACCCCTTGGATGCCTGTGAATTGTTTTACAGCAATAGTTTTGAAGGGGTCGTATTATAGAGTCAGTTTTGAGGAATGAAGGCAGTAGGTTCAAGATCGCTCAGAGCTGAGATCCTACCCATCTTTGGGAGGTGGTGGAACCCCCTTTTTCCCTGTTATGCTTTTACGTTGAGGCAACAACCTCTATGGACACAAAGAGAGGACCCATGACAAACCGCAGCTGATTGTATTGTTTTAAATGCATTTCATGCCACCTTACTGAGAATTATTGATTTACGATGAATGTTTGGTTGACTGGTTGGCTCTTACCTCATAGTAAAGTGGAAAGTGTTGGATGACTACTTTTATGAGTTGATGCTTGCTTATCTGGCCATAATCCTTTTATCTTTAAGAGTCATTGTGGTAACCCGTGAGGGCGGATTCTTTTATCTTTAGCTATCATAGCACTTAAACCATGAAGATAGTCATTATGTTCTGAACTTATAAGCCATTTATACTGAAGGTGGTTGTTCTCTTTCTAGTTAGAAGTCAAAGCATTATGCTTCTAAGGACACACACAGTGATGGGCGTAGACCCGTAGGTTTAAACCATATAGCTCTGATTTTCTGGATCATGTGGGGACAAGTTATTAAGGAATCCGAACTTGGATTCACAGTTGGTATACACACCTCTTGTAGGAAGCGACCCCCATTAAAAAGACAACTGATAATTGACAAAAGAAGCAGGCAGTATTGAGTAGTCCTATTCAGGAATCACTATTTTATTAAGATATATTTTCTTGAGTTGTTTTATGTAAGAAACTTGAAGAGAATGGAAAATAGCTTGCAGCACTTTTGCTGTAGAATGTACCTTTCCCTGGTTGGATACATAATAAAGGGAAAATATTTTGGTGGACGTAGCCCTGGGATGGGGTAAACCACATATATGGTTGTCTTTCATGTGTCTTTGCTTCTTATGTATATTCACTCAATTTTTGTTAGTTGTTATAAAGACTATGTTTATGTGAAAAACTCACCTTAATTCATTTACTTAACATATGGGTTACTTCTAAAAATGATAAACGAAAGAATTACAAATGTATTCTTGTGTGCCTATATTAGATTAACTCTTGTTGGACAACAACTTTATTAAGCTTGTATTATTAGTATGTTTAGGCTATGGGGTATGCTTGAGAGAGTTAAGGACCATATGGGAAATGCTTAAAAATGAGGAGTTGTGATGGTTCATAACGGTGATTGATATACAATGTGATTTAGTTTTTTTTTAATTCCACTCATCAGTCTTAAGGATATTTTTGATTTGTTGTATAAAAGGTATAAGTGGCCTTCGGAAAGAGAAAATGATATATTCTTTGATTTTTATGAATTTGGGTTTGTGATAGATCCATATTGTTAGTCGAAGGTTAATGTAGATGAAAATGTGGTTAAAAGAACATTGGAGTATGTTATCAAATGACAGGTTAATTGTTGCACCTAAGTATTCCGCCATTGAGGGGATTACGTAATCATGTGAATACTAGAAGGAATAATATGCATGTTTGGTTATGTTATCAATAGAAATCCTAGTAAATTGGATGTAATTTGCATGTTTGGTTTTCTGATGAGGAGGATGGATTTAAATTGTCGAATGATTGTTTACAATGCGTGTAGTTTTGACATTATCGAATTTGATTGGACATGGTTCATTGAAATGCCATGTAAAATCTGACGCTAACATGATTGACTCATTTTGTAGTAACAGTGAAACAAAAATTATACACATTTTTCACACATAATAGCATTGCAGTATAAGGGGTATGTCACATATGGTATCAAATCCAGACTGACAACACTCGGGCATATTTGGGTTCAACATGTAGTTAGGAAGCAGTAAGATGGATAGTTCTAACCAATCGAATTTTTTGGTTGTGGATGCATGATAATGATGAACGAGGGGGATAAGTAGTCCGAGTGGGCCTCCAAAGGTTGAAGGATCTAACGAGGGAGACAAAAGAAAAATCATGGCAAGAAGGAATGACAAAATTTGTGAGTATCTCTTTCATCTTATTGTAAGAGTTGTGTTTGCACATTCAAGAAGAAATATAGTAATTTTTGCGTGTAACAATATCTACATATATATGGCCTGGTTAGGCTCGTACTAACATAAATAGGACACCAAACAGATAGGTAAATAACTATGGGTACCCTACATAAGGAAAAGGCATGGGATGCTAGTAATAAATGTTAGAATGTTGTATGAAGCTATGTGTTTATTACGAAGAGTATTGATGTTGTAAACATTTGCAAAGAGACCGAAAACCCTAAGTAATGGGTAGTATAGAAATTCCAGTTTTTAGGAAAATCTAAAGACACTCATCACATGTAAGAATATTGTAGACATAATAATGTTAGGCTTAACATAATATTGGTCGAAACCAATTGCCCAATGTATTGTTGAAATTATACACACACAATTTTTTTACAAAAGGAAAGTCTAAATTAAAAGCTCTTTTTAGGCTGAACTTAAACTATCACGAGTGGAAGTAGAATGGAGAACTTAGCCTAACAAATACCCCTTAGGGTATTGGTGTATTTCATGTAATACGTGAAAATACATGTGCAGCATCTAACACTAAAATTAAAGGATTGGGAATATGACTCTTTTATGATGTTGTGTTTTGTGCTAAAAGGTGAGTTAGGTTAACACCTTAAAATTTATGTATTGGCGTATAAGTAATAATACATATCAAAGCTTATTATATTCCATCATGTTAAAAACATTACTGGTTTTTGAAAACATGTGTGTGGTATAAGCATTAAATAAATAAATAAAAATCATGAAAAGTGAGTTAATAGTATTATGAACCTCTAGTTAACCTTAATAAAGGATATCCAATTTTGTTTCTCAAACGATTGGGAAGAATGGTGGAGAACTGCAATGTCCATTCCCTGGTCACAATCCAAGCACAGATGAGTAAAGATGTGTAATTGTTAAAAATATTTGAAATGATAAGGGAATGAACATCATATGTTGCTATGGACTAATATTGTAGGAGTATGCTGGAAACACTACCAATGGAAAAGGACCATTAGTTATAGAAATTCATTGGCTTAAATAAGGGAGTTAAACCGCTCAAGAACAAGTATTGTTTACTTTTGCTCTTATTATAATAGTTGGCATGCAAGTAGTATTGGGTTGCGCATAAAAAGACATTCTCTCTCTTGCGGCAACGATCTTTTAAAGCTATTTCCTTTAGGTAAAATGGAACTAGATTACTTATGAACTTAGGCTATAGTGTAGCCAAAGTGAATGGTAAAAGTGACTTGTGCATAAAATAAATAATGCTTCTGGTTATATTAAAAGATTGAACTAAATATAGAGACTCTTATTTTGATGAGCAAGAATATCGTCAGACCTGACAAAAGTAGCTGAGATGTAAAATGATGGTAAGTAGTGTTGTTGATGTTATAAATTTCTATGTCCCTAGCTTGCCACACATAAATGTGGTGTAAAGTTAGAATGTCCCTTCACTAGTAATCATCCAAATAATAGATGAGTAAGAATGTCTAAAGATATTGATATTGAAAATAAATGAGTTGATGAATGTTGTATAATGTTATATACTAACATTGCAGAATATGCTAAGAACACTATCAATCGGAATTGACTGGTGGTAAAATATTCACTGGCTTAATAATGAGGTTAAGTATGGGTGATGTGTTACTTATTATAAATTGTCAAATTTCGAGGTTTTATAAACCAAAGATTAACTATGGATGATGTTGTTTATATACTGACATTGCAAGCTTCACCAAGATTATGACCATTGTTACAATCGACATACACTACGGTATATAAATCCACCTACGTATATAAGTTGCGCACAATTGCTCAGAAATGAGTAAGGACTAATTTTTCTAGATGATTTACAGGGTTATATAACTCGTGAATGATGATTAAAATCATTGCAAATTATGAGATTCTAATGATTAATTAATGAAATTTATGGGTTATCGATAGATGCTTTGACTAACCATGTAGTCGATTCACGAATTGGGACAATGACAGTAAATTCATGCTAAGCACCAAGGTGTGTGTGCTACGAATAAGTCAAGGTTGAAATTTATACTAAATGCTACGGGAGCACATTGGTGTTAGGCAAGTGATTGCCATGTGAGCACATTGGTGTTAGGCATATATGCTGCAGGAGCACAATGGTGTTAGGAAAGTGATTGTCGTGTGAGCATCTTGGTGTTAGGCATATGGTGTGGCAAGAAAATTGATGATCTAACTCTACCTTTATTTTCTGGACACCAGCAGGGCTGGGTGGAAAAGGGACTCCCGGACTCAAGGAAGGAGGCTTGGGGGGAATCATGAAGGAGTATGATATCAATGTTAAGACCTAGGCAAAACTAGACATTTGGAAGACAAGACGATGTTTGATGTCACTGAGGAGAAAACTTTTAACTAGTGGTTAAAAGGGAGAGTAACCTCAGAAATTGTTGTAAGTCCACACATGAATGGAAAAGGAACTCAAGGGAGTTTGGAAAACATAACGAACGTAAAACATGTTAAATGAATTTCCAAGTAATTAGACTGTTACATGCTTAATGTGTAATGTGAAGAAAGGATTTCCTTAGGTCGAGGACGACATAACTATCCAAAGGTTGGAGATAAAACCAACACCCAAAGGGTAGTAATTATGTTTTATTGATGAATATATTGCATTACGAAAATGATTGGGTATTATGACACCAATGAAAACTAGAAAATTGCAGATTGTTACAATGCAAAAGAATCTATGGCTTATGTTTAAGTTGAATTATAATTTTGGTCATGATGTACTGAAGAAAATTGGGCTAGCCCCGAACTTGTTGCAGGGAACTATAGGTCTTGAACGACAATGACTTGAGAAGTACAGAAGGATCTTAGGGGGGTTCAAAATGAAGAGATGAAAAGAAGAAAAGATGACGAAATAGAAGAAGGAAATTTGGTCAAAGAAAACGCTGGAACACCAAGGACGGTGTTATCTTAAGGGGGGAAGGATGTAATATCCCTCTTACGTAGCCTTAATTATTATGATTATGAATGTGTATTGTACTTGCTTCTGGTGAGGAGCTCAAGGCCAAGGCCCCACCAGAAGCAAAACTGTGCAGCCTATATGAGTTAATTACCTAAGTGAAAAATTTAGGAGGCATAAAGACAATGGAATTACTTAACCGCAAGAGATAAAAGCAAAACGATTAAAAGACCCATAATGAATACCGGGGTCCTACATATCATTTGGATTATGGAAGTATTAGAGATAATATCTGCGCCTAACAGGATACCATCTTTGCTAAAACTTATTCCGACTGAGACACCATACCTAGTACTTAATCCTAATATGATTAAGTCTGAATAGAGGAAGTTGCAATCACTCTTTTGTTTAAACATCGACATAAAGGAGTTGAAGAGTTAAAATCGAAAGAGTTAAAAACAAGAAAAAGAACAACCTAAGGGGTTAATTGTCAAAGGGCTATAGGTATAGCCTCATTAAAAATAATAACAAAGTAAGAAGAAGGATGGAACCATCGGCATACATAGGAATAATCATTTAAAATACTTACGATAAGGAGATTTGTTATTTTCGGACAAGTGAGAGTTATGGTGTTAAAATACTCTCCCGGACAAGCATTCTCTTGAGTATGCAACACAAGAAATTGCATTAACCTTTATATTTAGTTAAATGAAATATTATTTTTAAGGAAAACAAATAATAATAAAAGAAAAGTCCTTTTTGACTAGACACATTCGTTCAGATAATTACTGATGGTGAAATTAAGGGAGACCTTCCTCGGCGAATTTGGTGGCAGGATTTGTGCCTTGAATTCTAGAAACTTACCACACAGTAAGGAAGACCGTTTCCACCTTTTGTTTTTAATAGGGAACAAAAATTCAGTGTAAGGGAGAAAAAACCAGCAAGGGATGTGCATGTTAAATACATCTGTATTAGAGTGGCAAAGGGGGCTTCTTGGATCTGAATCGCTTGCATCTTTTACGAACTTGATCAAGCCTACATATGCATAGCCTTGGTGGTGGCTTGAACCCCCATCAGCCTTAGTCCAGAACTTGCCGGTATATTTTTGGTGATATCTTTGGGAGCGAAACCCCATCCTCCTTGAACAGTTACAGTTGGGGTGTATCGCACTACCCATGTTTTTCTAAGAAAGGTGAGATCTCAAATCTATTGTTTGGAAGTTTGATCATATGGTTATCATCTAATTTCCTCCACCTGGTTTATAGATATGTCTTTACAGAAAAACAATAGATCCTCATACCTATGAGATCACATTGTGTGATGTGAAAATTTGTCATATCAATAAGTATAAAAGTAATCACCCTCTGCGTGTATCTGTAGATCTAAATTTCCACCCTCTACATGAGTATTAGTTTGGAAATTTGAATCTTAGATGGTATCTTAGATTTGAATCTTAGTCATAGATTCGTACAGGAACGCCTAGCTGCAAGTAGTTGTGTACTACATCGGCTTGACTGGGTATAGATATACCCAACCCTTCTTAGTGCTTAGAGCCTGCTACCAATCAATCTAATGTTTTTTATTACCAATAGTTACAATCTCCTATGCTATTTCCCAAATACTGACTAATGATGGTTTAGAGTACAAAATATATACTCTAGGAATAAGATTGACTTCTTAAAAAAACCTGAGGCTAAATCGTCGTGGAAATTTTGCACCATCAGAATGTTAGATGATGGGCTCATAAAAATCTAAGTGTAGGTATGTTGGCATTAAAACAATCCAATCCTGTCACAATCTGCAGCGAATTAATTGAGAACTGATAAAAATTGTTTTAGGTTAAAAGGAGGAACAGACCCATCCAGTAGAATATCCTCTACCTATTGTTAGTACTTCACCCATTAAGAGTTTTCTAATTCATATCCAATTTTGGTTCAAACGCATTTGTTGAAATTCATTTTAGACTAAAGGGATAAACAAATCCATCTAGCATGTCATCCTCTGCAGGTAATTTGGAAATCGTCGAGCATCGAATTGGGAAGACGGTCTGTTGTTTTGTTGAATCCTCAATCTCTTATACCCCCCATTTCTGAGCAAACAATTATTTTGATAACTTTGAATTTTGGAAATTTGTCACTAACAACAACGTCTGGGATTAACACTTTACATGCACAAATGAGATCCGATTTAGAACAGATGCCTGAGGTGAGTCTATGATTTTTGGGACGAAATTTTTGGCTTGAGAATGAATTATTCCCAATTCTATTTATGCATGTAAATAAAACTCTACAATGACAAGAATCTTCACTGTCAGTTGTTGACAGCAGCAAATGCCCAGTATACCGTGAATACATAAAGGTAGTCATTATGTTCTAAACTTATAAGCCATTTATACTCAAGGTGGTTGTTCTCTTTCTAGTTAGAAGTCAAAGCATTATGCTTCTAAGGACGCACACAGTGATGGACGTATACCCATAGGTTTAAACCATATAGCTCCGATTTTTTGGTTCATGTGGAGACAAGTTATTAAGGAATCTGAACTTGGATTCATAGTTGGTATTCACACCTCTTGTAGGAAGCTTCCCCCATTAAAAATACAAGTGAGAATTAACAAAAGAAGAAGGCAGTATTGAGTAGTCCTATTTGGGAATCACTATTTTATTAAGATACATTTTCTTGAGCTGTTTTATGTAACAAACTTGAAGAGAATGCAAAATAGCTTGTAGTAAAAGTGATGTAGAATGTACCTTTCCCTAGTTGGATACATAATAAAGAGCGAATATTTTGGTGGACGTATCCCTGGGATGGGGTGAACCACGTATATGGTTGTCTTTCATGTGTCTTTGCTTCTTATGTATATTTACTCTATATTTGTTAGTTGTTATAAAGACTGTGTTTATGTGAAAAACTCACCTTAATTTATTTACTTAACATATGGGTTACTTCTAAAAATGATAAACGAAAGAATTACAAATGTATTCTTGTGTGCCTATATTAGATTAACTCTTGTTGGCAACAACTTTATTAAGATTGTATTATTAGTATGTTTAGGCTATGGTGTATGCTTGAGAGAGTTAAGGACCATATGGGAAATGCTTAAAAATGTGGAGTTGTGATGGTTCATAACGGTGATTGATATACAATGTGATTTAGTTTTTTTTAATTCCACTCATCAGTCTTAAGGATATTTTTGATTTGTTGTATAAAAGGTATAAGTGGCCTTCGGAAAGAGAAAATGATATATTCTTTGGTTTTTATGAATTTGGATTTGTGACATATCCATATTGTTAGTCGAAGGTTAATGTAGATGAAAATGTGGTTAAAAGAACAATGGAGTATGTTATCAAATGACAGGTTAATTGTTTCACCTAAGTATTCTGCCATTGAGGGGATTACGTAATCATGTGAATACTAGAAGGCATAATATGCATGTTTGGTTATGTTATCAATAAAAATCCTAGTAAATTGGATGTAATTTGCATGTTTGGTTTTTTGATGAGGAGGATGGATGTAAATTGTTGAATAATTGTTTACAATGCGTATAGTTTTGACATTATCAAATTTGATTGGAAATGCTTCATTGAAATGCCATGTAAAATATGACACTGACATGATTGACTCATTTTGTAGTAACAGTGAAACAAAAATTATACCCCTTTTTCACACATAATGGCATTGCGGTATAAGGGGTATGTCACACTTCCAAACATATCAGCAAGGGTTAGTTTTGTTAAATCCCTTGATTTCTCTATAGTAATAGTGACAAGATCAAACTTCTTAGGAATACTTCTTAACACTCTTTCTACAATCCTTCTATCTTCAAGAGTTTCACCATGAGCATGAATAGCATTAACAATATTTTGAACTCTAGTAATAAAACATTCAACACTTTCATTTTCTTTCATAGAAAGAGACTCAAATTCTCTTCTCAGAATTTGAAGTTTGACAACTTTTACCTTTATAGAGCCCTTGTATACCTTCTCCAAGGTATCCCAAGCATCATGGAACTTTCCACATTCTGTAATCTTTGGAAAAAATGAAATATCGACTCATGTTTGAAGAATAAACAAAGCATCGACATCCATTTTCCTATTCTCCTTCAATTCTATCTTCTTATCAACTAATAATGCATTATAAGCAGTTTGATCAGATGTCCATGTTTAGCCTTCAGAAACAAGCATCCATAAATCTTGTGAGATGAGCAAAGTTCTCATCTTCACACTCCAAAACTCATAATTTTCCCCACATAAAAGAGGAATCTGGTACTGGACTGAACTATTATTTTGGGCCACTGTCTTCTTCTTCTGGCTACAAACAACCACAAACTTGGCTTTCATACCAAGTGAAGAATCCGAAAATGGATTTAAGTGTTCACTAAGGAGTCACACCTAGAAAATAAAGATTCAAAAATAAAACTTTGTGTTATTATCATCTATAGCTTATGAGAAATAAAAGTGAGACCCATATAACAAATTCAGAAAATCATTGTCACAATATTTTATTCCAAATAGTAAAAAAAGGTACAAAGGACCTCTATTAACAAACAGTAAAACAGAGTATGCTCTATTTTCACACACTGGAAATTTCAGACTAGTCTCTCTTATAGTGCACAAAAAAAACTTTATCACTAACACACATAGCATAAAGAGGAATTACAATCTCTATAAATAGAGTTTGATGGCAGCGAATGCAAATGAAACTTGGAGATGTAAGAGGAGAAATGTGGCAATTTCAAAATAGCAAATGGAAAAAATAGTTATTCAAAGAAAAGGCCCATTCACCCCTCAAGTTGTCATAGGCATGTCAAAAAATCAGGCATTAGTTCCTTCAACATTCTCTTGTATCTCTTTTTGTTAATGAGAAGAAGAGATTTGCGCTCCTACTTTTGTTGCACATTTTTCTTTTGGATTCTACTTCTGTAAATTGACATGGTATCAGAGTTGTAAGGTTATTCCCCCTTCACCATCCTTGCAAAGGATCTTAGAGATTCTAGAGAGAATCCAGTTCAGTATTATTCTCTTCACTTTATTCACTAGATTAAGTCATTGTTTGTGCTACATCTGGAAGAGTCCAAGGATGATCTTGAATATTCCAAGGATGGTATCATCTTAATCATTGTTTTAGCTTAGTGAAGAGGAAAAGTGTCGTCCTCTCATGTTAAACTTCACACATTGGTTGAAAGGAAAGTGTAGCGATCAGTTGTAAAGCACCCTCCTTTCTTCATGAAAAAAAAAGCATGCGATCTCCTCGTTGTATAAATATATGCATATAGTGAGCCACAGGAGCCACCATTCCTTTGTTTGGAGCTGTAAACTTGTGTTGAAAAGCTTAAAATTCCCAATCTTCAGTGAGTTTTCCTCTACGCAGAGTTGGGAGCTTCCTATCGCATTGAAAAGGGAGATCACATGTTCAAGAAGAATGTGAATATGGTCCATCGGTGAGAAGGAGAACTCCATGCAAGCTGTGAAAAACCTAAAAATTAACGGTGAAGATCATATATTGAATCCAAGATCGAAAGGGTGAGAAAAATGCAGGATGCTCCATTGTAAGCATTGAAAGGACAATCCCATTGCACTCATAATGCATCGTGACCACATGATCAGGGAAAGTTAATCTAATGGTTGATAGAATTCAGGAGACACAATCCCACACAAATTTCAAAGCAAATGTTTGACCCTAAAATATGAGACTCGTGCCAAGATTCACTCTCTAATTAAAATAGAGGAGCTCATTTAATATCGGAAACGACTAGTCTATGAGCCAAGGTAAGTGTGTTTTGGTTGGTAAATTAAATATTAAAAAAAAACATTTTATTTCTTAATAACATCTAAAACAAAAGGTGCCCATTTTTGTTAAAAACCAAAGTCAAACTTTTATATGTAAAGGTTCTTTTATATACTAGCATTTGCACCAAGAGATGCAAAGAAACGTCAAGAGGGTAAAAATATCATGTCTTTCTACAATACAACCTTTTTGACCTAGATTGGAAGACCGAAAATTACTATTTAATAATAGTTATTTTTTAGATTTTACCTCAATACATTTATGACTAAATTTGATTTTTGGAATAATGCTCTATTTCTTGATTGTGATTTCTGATTTATGAAATTGGGAAGCAGAAATGCATTTGTTGTATGTTTGTCGAAGTTTGTTTTATGTTTGGATCATGAAATATTATAATTTTTAACAAGGAAATGTCCTTTCCGATTTCGGTTTTGTTAAAATGGTATGTTGTTTACCCAATTTTTGATTTCTGACTGTTCGCTTTTCGGATATCGCTAAGATTGCTTTCAATTTATTTTGTATCTACTTTTCCGATTTTAGAGAATCAAAAATTGAAACTTTCACCTTATGTAAAATTGAAAGTCTCGTTGTCGTTCTATTAGTTCCATATAAGTCAACAATGGTAATAAATAATTTTTTAATAATTTTAATAAAAATCATACAAAAAGATGTGGAAAGTATAGATATGTGACTATGTCTGAATAAACAAAAAGACAGGCCAAGTCCCAAAATCACAAGCCAACTTAAAGAATAGGGTGACATTTGAATATGGCCAAACATTGCCGAATATTTAAATATAAATCGATGCCATTGAATCATTCAACTTAAATTAAATTACAGAAATTAGGGTTTTATGCAAATCGCGATTATAAAAAACTCAAGAACAATTTGTTCAAGAACAAAATATATACACCCAAGGGATCGAATTGGCTGCATGGGAACTATCGATTTTCAGTTTGGATTGCGGATTGTAAGTATTCCTCACTCTCTCTCTATCCCCCTTTTCCTCTCGCTCCCCCCCCCCCCCCCCCCCCCCCCTCCCTCTCTCTCTCTCTCTCTTCGTCCCTCTTCTTACCCCTCTCACTCTCTCTCCCTCCCTCATTCTCTCTTGTTGTCGTCCTATTAGTTCCATATAAGTAAACAATGTTAATAAATTTTTTAATAATTTTTTGATTTTCCCGTTTGGAACACCAATATTCTATTTTCCTATTAGCGCATTTTTGAATATTCTATGTGTTCAAATAAGGAAATGCCAAAGATAGTATTTCTGATTTTCGATGTTGGGGTGTGCGAAACCGAAAAACGTTGATTTTGAGGTTTTATTTTAACTGTTCGTATTATTTTCACATAACTTATTTCTCCGCTAAGTTCATGCTTATTATAATCTCGGTCTGCATTATGTTTAATCGTTGTGGCTCAAAATTTGGCAGAGATTTTGGCCTCTAAATTGTTACAATTTGTGGAGACTGATGCTAGCTTGCATATTTGTATGTTAAGAAAGAAACCCATTTTACCTATGTATTTTTCAATTATCCAAATTACATATTTAATTACTCTAGATGTTGTTATTCATTAACATATTTGATTACTCTGGTTTGTATCTATTTGAACTATAAACATTTTGAAATTGCGTGAGGAAACTACAAGTCGTCATTTCCATATTCAAAATCCAAAATCCGACATTTCCATATTCGAAAATCTATGTTCTATGTTTTCCAATAAGGAACACTAATTGTTTTGATTTTTGATTTTCCAATTTTCAATTTGCCACATTTAGGATGCAGATTTTCAATTTCTGACATTTTGGAATCTGGAAATGCTATGTGTTAAAATAAATAACTAATCATGTCCCTATTTCCTATTTTTGACATTTCGGATCTGAGAAGTTTTATATTTTTTAAAAAAGGAATGTCGAAGTTCCTATTTCCTATTTCCAAATTTTGGTTGAATTTATGGCTATATGTTCATAAAAAATGTAAATAGTATGAATTAATAGTGCTGTAAATCATAAAGCCAGAATGGAGAGAAAATGTAGGCTATTCCAAGGAGGAATAGTGAAATACAATATTGACAAAGGTAACTAGAAAAGGTTGAAAGCACCGTGTAGCAATAGTGGAATACAATCTTTAATTACTAGTCTCCAAATCATGATGATTATTTTTTCCTGTGGAATGAAATAGGGCATGCAAAAAAAAAATTGCAATGTAACATAATCATGTGTGTAATGTCCCCAAAAATTGAAAATAATAATAATAAAAAAATGCTAGGCTAGTGAAAACTACCCCAAAGGGGATCATTACTACTCGTGCAGAATACACATGCACTACTTGTACTATTGTCTATTAGTAAGTTGGCCTTACGTTCTGTCCTTAACTTTCAGTCATTTATTATTAGTATATTTTACTTATGACGTTATAAGTCTCTTCATTAAATTATTCTCTTGTTTGACAATACTGTCGATGTGTTAATGATTTGCATAGAACCTCATTTACTTTAGCGCATTGTTTACTTTGTTATTTATTAAGTTCTGGCTTAACTTTGTTTGTGGGAACAAAGTGAGCGAAGTGGTGGGACTCGTTCTCCAATGACGGTCTGAGAGGTAAATTATTAGTTGACACGCAGGCTTACTTAGTTCAATCGAACTAAGGCACCTCATTTATTTACTTGCAAGTTTACCTCATGTAAAAAGGCATAGATGAGACTTTGATCATTTCGATCTTACGTTGTGCTTACTGTTTATTGTTAAGCTTCTTTGCTGCTTCGGATTATAGCAAGGTAAGTCCTATTCTGTTAATTAATTAACCTAGATAATTAACTATATGATACCTGGAAATCTATACATTTATGATTCATGTCTATTTCATTTTACTATTATTAACATATCTTCCTATCTTCATTTTGCAGGTTATAACGTTGGCCTAACACCAAACCTTTGACATTTATAACTTTAATTATTAACATGGCATATTTTATATGTCATTTTCACTAAGCACTAAGCTTAGGGTAAGTGCAAGTATTAGGGCTTCAAGCCTATGGTGTAAATATTAACTATAAGTTTATGCCTTATGGCATTACACCTTGGACTAGCGCAGGCTATGGACTATGCACTAACATAACCTTGCTTTAATACCTACGTTGTAAAGTTACAAGGGGATATGAAAAGGGGTGGCAAACATTGTAGGGGTCATATATTACACATACCTTGTAATATATAATACGTAGCAAGGGTTTTGGGTGGCGCGTATTTATCATATGGTTGAACCATAGATTAGAGGGGTTTAAGCTTTGAAAAAGAGGTCACGTTAATACAATGAGACTGAACTATGGAGAGTGGGTTTTTGGGATTGATAATGGAACTAGCTGGAGTCATTAATGCCATTAATGCACTTTGGTTTCGTGACAGTCAGAAGCTTAGGGATTTGGCACATGAAGGCTTTGCCAAAATGCTTGTCATTTAGGGTTTGTGTATTTGGCTCTACGCAGGGAGAAAACATGGTGGCGACCTTCGTTCGCAAGGTAAGCTTTGTTCTGGTTCTTATGTCTGCACAATGTCTTGGTGTAAGGTTCGTCATGTTGCCATACTTCTCAACCATTCATATTTGAGTTTTTGGTTGTAGGTGATAAGGTAGTGAAAGAGGGGTGGCTCCATACTTCGTTGTTGGCTCCAGAGTGTTTGTAATGTGGCCACGGTAATCATGTGACCAAGTTTATTCTTACTACCTCTCAGCCCTTTTGGGCAGACTGCATTTGGATTTGTTGCATGGTTGGGATTTTATGTTGTGGGTTTCGAATTTGCCTTCAGGCTTAATAATACAGACTTGGGTTTTATTATGTGGTTAAGGCATTAAGCCATGAAGTAATTTGTAAGCCATTCGGCTCTTTGTAATTAATTTTGGGTTGTAAAAATTACTTGGGCTATTAGCAGTGAATAGAAAAATACTTGGGCCTCTAGCACACTCTGTTCTTTGTTTATGTAAATCATTTGTTAGTTTGAGCCATTTTTCCATGGGCTGCACCATTGCTTGCAATGGTGCCATTTCCCATTGGCATGCCTGTGTAACTTGGTTTTCGGTATTTAAATGATGACGGTGTAGAAAAATCGATACCCACTATGTAAATGGATATAAACTATTTGTAATCGATTTCCAAGTTATTATTTTATGTTGTGTATAGAATGAATGTTCTACGTTCTTCTGTTTGGTATGGTAAAATAACATGGGGCATTCACTAGCTTGAAGGTTCTGTGTATAAAGATGATGTTTATTTTTTATTTTGTAAATTCATTGACAGCGTGGGTATAGGCCATGCCGTGAATGGCATGAGCCTTTCCCACAGTGTTGCGATAGCTTGTTGTAGGGTTTAATTATTGTTATTAGTTCTTATGAGATGTGGACTATAAAATCCGTGGGTTGGGAACCCACGATGGCCAAGGTTTCCTGTACGGTTAAAAAAAATGTTAATGGACTATGTATTTAAATTGTTATTGGCTGAGGTCGTGCTGTAGCTAGTGTCTTTACGACCTCACTGTTAGCATATGCGTTGTTATTTATATGGAATTTGGTGCAATTTAAAATGTAACCCGCATATATTAGATGTATAGCATGGACTATGTAAAGATGGTTATGCGATTTGCTTACTATTTATGTATAAAATTCTTATGGTTCGTTATTAATGTTTTTTCCTTGATTCTGGACATCCATAGGATTTGATGTCGCGACCTTTGTTTGAAAAATGGGTTTTAGTTATTAATTGTTTAATGTGATGCTACGGTTGTGTGTAGATTTATATGGGACCTTTAAAGAATTTATGTTTCATAAAAGGATGACTATAATAATAGGACTATGGATTATGACATTTGAGTTATCTAAATGGATGCGATTATTGACTAAGCGATTTGGACTGTGGAATTTATATAATATGATAGAGGTTTGATATTGGACCGCATGGATGGTCACGATGCCTTCTCTATTTGGTTAGTTATGATTATTGTAACGTCTCCGACCCTCTGACTGGTGAAGAGGACGCTACCTAACACTCAAAACCTCCGGGAAACTAGCCCCATGAACATGAACATACATAAAATGCTGAAATAAAATTCTTTAAACATAAAACATGCTAAGATGCATAATCATTCACATACACAATAGAAGAAAACATACATTCAAGCGTTCAACATGTTCATCATAGTTCATTAGCCATCAAATATAATTGCAGAGGTGAAATAGACAAGGATACTTATCTCATAAAGAACTTGTCCCGCAACCAACTACGTCGCTGCAACATTCCACCCAACCATAGGCCAGCGTGCTCATCAATCTCTCAACAACACTGCCACCCTCGAGTTGGGCATGATTCCCCAAGGAATAAGGGACTAAACAAGCTTACACATAGCCAAGGTACACAAATCAGCCGCAGCCCACACAGTAGGGCTTATCAGGTTATCAAGGAGTTGGGAGAATCTAAATGCTAAGCTAGTGAGCTCATGGAAGAGCCAAGGACACCTACACTAGAGCTATCCTGACCTCTAAGACACCCACACACACCCGACACCAGGAATCAGTCCCTTCTCTGCTTCACAGTCCCTCAGGTCCTAACTTCCCTTGCCAGTGCTCTTCCGGGGTTATGGAGAAGAAATCTAGCCATCTAACTTTGTCTGTGTGGCTCCCCAAACCCAAGTTTCTCAAGCATACCCATCCTTCAATCCCACTCCACACAATCTAAAGACCAGCCGCTGCATGCATGCAACAAAACTAGCCATTACAGCTTTGACAGGGGAAAACAAACCCCTAAATCGTTCTTGGCCCTATCATGGCCAAAAAAATTCCACAGCGATCTACAGCAGCCCAAATCGCAAAGGAAACTCAGCCAAAAAATGTGGGAAACAACAGCCAACGAACCACAAAAGAAGACCACAGTCCACGATCAATAATGAAATATCTGGATAACTACAACAGGAACACGGGCATGAAACTGATCCTCAACATAGACAGGAGGAAGACATATCACCAAGGAAACCACGAAATACGTCCCACAGTGAAAACCACGGCAACATTTCATAGTCCGACAATGGTGGAGTCAAAACACAGACTTTCTACATGAACAAGAGGAAGAATCGATCCTCGGGCCAATAGTCAGTGAAGAAGAGGAGAACGAACCCCCACACACAGAATCATGGATCTTTTTAACTCCCCTCTGCATGAGGAAAATGAACAGAACGGTCAGTATCTAAGAGAGTGGACAGAACGGTCAGTATCCCAACCGGCACGTGAGGAGACCACTCCCAGCCCGTGCGTGACTGAACCAGCTGGTGGAGGCGAGTGGGGAAAAGCCTGCCACCCACCCCTACCCAGCATTAACTACCTAAACTAAATAGGGGTTTAAGGTTTGACACATGGCTTTTCCCCAATGGCTCCCACGGGTTAGAGAATCCCCCCCTTAACCTTAGGAAATCATGCCCTTTTCATTTAACGTTGCACCGTTGTAGATGGATGTAGGTTTATTTTAATTGATGTGCATATTTACATGATGCAAAACTATTATGTGTCAAATAACACGATATACCATCGGAAACGATACCAATTGCCGAAACATAACAAAACCAAATCGATGGTGGGGCTTTTGCCTTTAGCTCCACACCATGATTAATTACAACATATACATCATGTATCTTTTAATACAACCAGGGTCAAAACTGGGGGTATTACAATTATTTTTATTTAATGGAATGTTATGATATTTAATTTGTACTTGTTGAGATAGACCTTGAAGGTCTTTAATGAGTTGTTATCTTAGATTTAGTTTTTGTCTGTACTTAGTTGGTTTAGTTTAGAATATTTAAGTTATGTACTTTAGTTTATAAATAAAATAAATAGTAAATTAATTATAAAACTATTTGAATACTATTATATATGTATTTCTATATATATTTAACCTGTACTTCTGAACAAATTTTGAATTTAAAACAACCCTCTGCTTACAAATGAAATATGTCAGCAGAGTAATGCAACCTGTAGAACAATAATATGCTAACTGGTAACAAAACCCAGATATATTACACATAAACTAAGCATGGAAATAATATAGAAATCAACTCAAAAGTACAAACCCTAGTAATGTACAGCATATAATAAAATTTACGGCCTAAACATAGTATTAAAGAAAATAT
Organism: Pseudotsuga menziesii; assembly: GCA_001517045.1. NCBI lineage: Eukaryota > Viridiplantae > Streptophyta > Pinopsida > Pinales > Pinaceae > Pseudotsuga > Pseudotsuga menziesii. The sequence goes on along the minus strand of LPNX010327028.1, from coordinate 67,360 downwards.
AAACCCTAGCAGATTCTAACCAGAGAATCCAAGACATAGGGTTAGGAAATGCATTGAAATCATTTACCTAGAAAATCCAGTAATTAATTTAGAGAAATAGAATAGGCAGGTTAGGGATTCATACTTGATATTGAAGCTCTGTTAATGGCTGAACCTACACACTCAAATAACCAGCATTAACAATGCAATACAGATATGACCTCTGTTTGATGACCAAATCACTTGGGGACTACCACGTTCCTCCCAACCATGACCCGGAACCATTCCTGGTTCTAATCCAGATCCCCCCGAGCTAGACTCCAACATGCAAGTAGCTTAGAGCTCCTAAGGTAGGGTTTCCTAACTGGTAATCAATTCTGAATCAATCCTTTTTTCCTTGCAGGAAAATTTCTCCAAGAAAACACTTGAGAGCAAAAACAGGCAGAATAATAATTCTCCTAGATAAAAATCAGAACCCTCAAGCCTTTGCTTGGCTTGAGTCTTTATAGACAGAATTTTCAGTCAATGGGGCAGTTAAATCAAGAAATCCTTGATTTCTTAATTTAACCCTTTTTAATTTACTTGGGTAATTTTCAATCCTTAACCTAGGAACTTTTAACTAGTTCCTAGTTAGTCTTTCATAGATATTTCACTATTTATTAATCCTTTAATAATAAATAATAATTGGTGGAGCTTCTCTTCTTTCTTTATTCAATTATATAATTAATTATTTATACATACTATATATAAAATACATAGTATTAAAATACTTGTTAACATTTGTCTTTGGGCATCATGTATTATGATCCCTATACTTAACGACACTTCTTCATGAAGGTCAAGCAGATAGATGGTTCAGGTATGCTAGGCTAGGAAACTCTAAACAGCATTGCATGTTGGATTTCCCTCGTATAATGTGGTAGCTCTTCAGTACTTGATGAGAATACAGAAATTCGAAATTTCATTTAATCACTTATAAATAAGTATGATGAGATCAATATTTTTTCTCGAGTCGTTTTCACTCGGAAGTTATTAAATTATTTTCAGTAACCCCTAGCACTTACCAGAGCCCATACTCAATGCTTATAATAGGGAATTACAAATATAGTGCAATTCGAGAGCTCTTGCTCAACACTAAATGCTAGGATTTACTTGTACGATACACCTAGGGATACAATCATCCAAGGATTTGATGCTCCAGAGCTTATGGTCAACATCAACATGGAATTATCCAGAGCTTATGCCCAACATTTCCAATTATATTTTCATGTGTTCCAGAGCTTTATGCTCAACACAAATGTAAGTACTCATGTGCTTCAAAGCCTCTCGCTCAACACAAAACATCTCATCGATCATGTGCTTCAGGTTCCATGCCCAACACAAAACATTTCATTAATCATGTGCTTCAAGGTCCACGCCCAACTCAACCAACATATATATACATATATATCATCAACAATTGGCTTACTCCCAATATACAAAACAAATCATCATGTTCATATGCAGTGGGGTCTTTGACCCTATATAAAATAAAACATCAATATAATCATCATGATCAATAGGTGGCATGCCTATAAATGGTAGGTCCAAAATTTGGGATATTACATCCCTCCTCGCTTAGTACAACACCGTCCCTATTGTTCTAGGGACTCTGAATGATATCATGAAACAAGGCTGGATAATCATTTCTCATGGTGGCCTCATTCTCCCAAGTAGCCTCATCTACCTCAAAGTGCTTCCACTGCACTTTCAATCGAAATACAGTGCGCTTCCGAATTTGCACTTCTTTCTTGTCCAAGATATGTAGAGGCTCAGGGGAAAATTTCCCCTCATGTTCCACCTATAATAATGACCAATCAATGACATGATTAGTGTCATAAACATATTTCTTTAGGAAAGATGCATGGAAAACATTATGAACTCTTACGTGCGTAGGTAATGCTAGTTCATAAGCCACTGGTCCTTTCTTGGCCAAAATTTCAAAAGGCCCACAAAATATAGGTGCTAACTTACCACACCTACCCAAGCTCAACGAGCTCTGTTTTTCCTTCACTTTCAAGTAGACATGCTCACCTACTTGATAGTCTTTATCTTTTCTTTTCTTATCCACCTAACGTTTCTGACAGTCTGGTGCCTCTTTAAGGTTTCCATGGACCTTGGTAACTAATTGTTCCAAGTCCAATAACAGTTCAGGCCCTAACATGAGCCGATCCACAGGACTGTCTCGAGTAACTAGGGTCCTACACTTCTATCCATAGAGTACCTCGAAAGGACTCATCTTGGCGGAAGCCTGATACCCGTTGTTATATGCAAACTCTTCAAGGTGTACATAGTCCTCCCACTTGGTGGGGTTGTTCATGACATACATTCGCAGCATGTCTTCAACAATTTGGTTTACTCTTTCAGTCTGCCTGTCCATCTGCAGGTGATAAGCAGTGCTAAAGTTTAGCTGTGTCTCTAATCCAGAGAATAAAGATCTCCAAAATTTTCCTATAAACTTAACATATCGATCGGAGATAATTGCTTTGGGTATCCCATGCAATCTAAATATATATTTTTAGGAAGATATCAACAATGTTCACGGCCTTGTAGGTTGACTTCATGAGGATGAAGTGTGCTACCTTTTGATAGCTTGTCAATGACTATGATGATGGAATCATTTTGCTTCTTGCTTTTCAGTAAGCCAGTAATAAAATCCATACTGATAACCTCCCACTTCCATTCTGGGATGGGCAATGGATGTAGCAATCCTGAAGGATGTTGGTGCTCATCTTTAACTAGCTGGAATTCTTGACATTTCACAATAAACATTGCAATGTAGGCCTTTAACTTAGGCCAGAAAAAGTGTCTCTTGATGGCAGATATCATCTTTTGATATTCCAGGTGCCTCGAGTAGGGTGCCCTATGAAATTCTATGAGGATGTTGGACCGAATGTTCCCTCTATCTAGAACATACAATCTATCCTAGGACCATAGTAGTCCGGAGTCATCCACCTTGTATTCCTTCTTTTGTTGAAACAACCGGTCCTCTTGGACCTTCTGGAGGATTTCCACATAGAACGGGTCAACCTTGTTGGTCGTTCTAATCTTCTCATGCAAATTTGCATCAGTTTGACTCAGGGTCACCTCATATATCATATGAGTTCATCGACTCAAAGCATCGGCGACTTTGTTCTCTTTGCCCTTAATATGATTTTGTTCAAAGTGATACTCACTCAGGAAAGCCAACCATATGGATTTCCTCACATTCAAATCGGGTTGATCGAATAAATACTTTAGACTCATATTGTCGTTCTTTAGAAGGAACTTCCTTCCCATGAGGTAGTGCCTCCACATATTCAGAGAGTGGATAGTGGGCGCTAGCTCAAGATCATGCGTGGGATAATTTTGGTCATGCTCTTTTAATTTTTGTGATATATAATAGATCGCATGATCATTTTGCAAGAGGACTCCTCCAATTCCTTCCTTGCTTTCATCTATGCATACAACGAAATCCCCATCGGGATCCACAATCCGCAACACTGGTGCAGTCATCAAAAGTTGCTTAAGCTTTTGAAAAATTCCTTCACACTTTTCAGTCCATAAGAACTTGTTTGCTTTCTTCTGCAAATTCGTCATAGGGCAAGCGATTCTCGAGAAGTTCTCAATGAACTTTCGATAATACCCGGCTAAACCCAAAAAAGACCTAATGTTAGTGACACTAGTCGGGGTAGGCCAATTCTTTATGGATCGAATCTTTTCAGGGTCCATAGCTATTCCTGCATCAGATATGATGTGACCTAGGTACTATATTTATGGTTTGTAAAAATCACATTTACTAAACTTAGCGTAGACCTGGTGTTCTCTCAACACTCGAAGTACTATGCGAAGGTTTTCTTCATGTTCCTATTTATTCTTAGAATAAACCAGAATGTCGTCAATAAAGACTAGTACAAACTTATCCAGATATTTATTGAATATTTTGTTCATCATAAACATAAAATTTGCAGATGCATTGGTCAACCCGAACGGCATCACTACAAACTCGTAGTGCCCGTACCTCGTACGAAAGGCAGTCTTGGGAATATCTTCGTCTTGGATCTGTACTTGATGGTACCCGAATTATAGTTCAATCTTTGAAAATATTTTGGCTCCTCCCACCTGGTAGAAAAAATCATCGATCCTAGGGAGCAGGTAACGGTTCTTTATAGTCATTTTGCTCAACTGACGGTAATCAATGCACATCTGCATCGTACCGTCTTTCTTCTTTATGAATAAAATCGATGCTCACCAAGGGGACACAATGGGTCGGATATACCCTTTCTCTATTAACTCTTGCAACTGTAATTTGAGTTCCACCAATTCTGGTGCACTCATGCGGTAAGGGGCTTTGGAGGCCGGAACTAATCCTGGGGTCAGTTCGATGGAAAAGTGTAGGTCTCGTTTCGGAGGTAATATGGGGATTTCCTCGGGAAACATGTCCTTGAATTCTTCAAGAATGAGGAAGTATTCTATGCGTTGTTCTCTATCTGACTCTACATCTCAGATGTTCACCGCAAACAACTTGCAACCCTTCCTAAAACACTTCTTCGCTTGTAAGGCAGAGATTTGTCTTACAGAAACTTTCTTTGCGATGCCTTGAACCTTCCAATTGGTTCCCTTGGCTATCAACACACAAGATAGACTTGTGTAGACAATCGAGCATGATATGGTGTTGTTCCAACCAGTCCATGCCGATAAGAATATCGTACGATCCTAAAGATAGGATGTTCAAGTTTACCTTAGTAAGGAAACCATTCAAGTTTACTTCACATTCTTTAACAATTTTTGAAACCTTTTGTTTCGTATCGATGGCTAACTATACCAGCCAAGGTTTAACATTCTTTACTTTGCCTAACTTGCATAAATCAACAATATTAGGTGCAACATAGCTCTGGCAAGTACCGGGATCAATAAGTATTGAAACAGAGGTGTTTAAGATCTTACCTTCGATCTTGACCATTGTAGCTTGATGGTCCGCATGTCGGCCATCTAATGCTGCATAGATTTGCAGGGTTCTCACTATATCCTCAATGGTAGGTTATTCTTGCAAGTTATGCAAGACTCCATTTTTCTTGTTTTTACAATCTCAGGCATAATGAGCCCCGTTGCACTTCCAGCACTTGATCGTTAAAGGGGTAGCATTGGCTCCACTAGCCACTTGCTTATTACCATGTTGCAGCTGCAACTGTTTTCCCCAAATTTTCAAATTTTGGACTCCCTTGTTAATCTTAGCATTGCCTTGGATCTTTTGGATCCATGAACTCTTTTGTCTTGCTTTAATTTCGGACTATTTTGAGGTTAACTCTCTTCCTATTTTCAAAAAGTTTCTTATGTTTGAAATTGCTGTGGGTTGCAGAATTTAGAGTCTGGTTTGCTGCCCTTTGAACTGCATTTTCTTTTCAGAATCCTACTTCTCATGCTAGCCATTGTTTTGGAGGTCATTTAAACAACTTATCAAAACCACGTTTCCTTAGGGAGCCTCCATTGCAGAAATCAAACGATGATCTTAACTTCTTTGTTGTCGCGTCATTTTGTTTGACTTGTTTATATTATCAGAGGCTGTAGTATGTTTATCTTCTGCCCTTGCGGCCCGCCATACAATTGTTCCTCCCACCGATGCTTTGTCGGGTCTTCGTCGCTTCATCTTTTGGATCGGAGGCTGTATTCTTTCCTACTTCACCCTTGCGGTGGTGCAATGCACTAAGTGTTTGACGTTGATGTCTTTCTGCTCACCGACTGGGAACTCTTCTGCATAGAATTTGAGTTTAGCTCTTCCAACTCCGATAAACTTAACGGTCCGGTGGACCCCGTTTCCTATTTGAGATCCGCTGATGTGGCTGCGGGTGAGACTACTCGGCCAATGTTTTAGTGTTTTAAGCCGTCAATAAGTTTCTCTTTTCCCACCATTTTGTGGATTTTAAACCCCTATATGAGCAGCAATGATTTTGATGCTTATTGAGATTTTCATGACGAGAGTGCATTGCTGGGCCTTCTGTGATGACTAGCCAGTTTTTTGATGAAGTTTGATTTAAAAGATGCAATCCTAAATAATAATAAATGTTGTTTAATTGCAGACGGACCCAAGAGATTTTTTTAGATTAACACTGCGCGAAGGTGTAGCTGGAAGACAGGCAGCGGAGAGGGAGCTGAGCAATGTTAGGAAGAGTGCGTACTGGAACAGATGGGATCTCAAGGAGGACAAACGAAAGACAAGGCAGAATCCATGGCGACAAAAGCCCAGGCCTGGAAATATCTGTCAGTTACCAAGCAGATCCCGCTTTGTTGAATACTCTAAAACGTAATGCATGAAATAAATCATGAGTACTCGTAGAAAAGACAAAATAGGGATATTAAATGGTTTGAGGAACCCAAAGGTCACAGGGTTGGGGCAGCCCAAGCGGTTAGCTGTTTTGGTTTAAATATAGGAAAGTTAAAATTTACAGGGGCTTTTTCTTGGGAAAACTTGTGAACTATTGTTTGTAAGAGGAACTACTTCGTTTTACAATAAGAAATTGCAAATTTTGCCTGTTGGAGAAGGTGCTATGTGGAATGTCTCAATGGGATAAAATGAAGGATGTTGAATGGGAACTATTTCATTTTCGACTATGTTTCATTAACTGTGAGAGTGTTCTAACTTTCTAAACCTATGTTCTTGCATGAATGTTCTCTAGTATATTCTGTGATCTTTTCCACTATGAGTAATGAGATTTTTAATTGTTGATGAGCTATCTTGTCATGTATACTTTATTCATGTTTATATGTTTTGGCTATAAGAACAGCTATCTATGATTTGCCATAACACGTGGACAGTATTGCATTACTCATGAATTAATATCTAGCTCTCTAGAGATAGCCTAGTTAGTATTTATTTTCCTGCAATGTGTGTGATTTATATGCTTGGGAGTTTAAGACGAGAGGTAAGAACCTGCACATCATGTTGTGAATATACCTTGCATTCTTTATCAATCTGCATGTTAAGTAGGCACTTGCATATCATCCTTTAAGTCAAAATACAAAAATATATACGGTGGATCGGGCCGCAACCGGTAAAACCTTTATTTTTGTTACTTGACCTACGATAGCCGGACCGCAAACCGGATGGATTCCCTACACCAAACAGTCACGGGCTAGTTGGGAACATTGACTGGGGAGAATCCCTTGCTATTGTTGCCTACAATTTTCAAGGCCTCAACAGTTTTTTGGCGCTAGAAGGAGGGCCACCAGTGCATGGCTGGTCGAGGAAACCCGTTTTCCCGAGATCATTCCACCGGTAACAGTTCAGGAAGCAGTTTGTTTTCCAATCCAATTCCTGAAGAAGGGGGTAGAGAAAATTTGTATTCTGTCAACAACGAAGTTGTTAATGATCTACGAAGACACACTAGGGCATACATAAAGAAGATTGGAGGATTGTCGATTATCCCTGAATTTCCCAGAAGAGAATATAAAAGGAAATATCGTCCTATATTGGAAGACTCGGTACTGGTTGGGGATTGGGAAGAACTTGTAGAAACAGCCTTACAGGAAGTTGTACAGCCTTTGAATCAAGTAGGCTCGGATACTCCTCATAGTTCTCTTGACCATACTCCTATTTGCTCACCTCCTCACTCTCCACCCAGACTCATGGCAGGCGTAAACGAAAATCAACCACCCAACCCACCAAATCCACCACCTTCCTGGAAAGCTAGATCACCTTTAAACCTAACACCTCCTTTGAATGATTTACCTCAATATTTTGAAAAGATGCTGCCCAAATTTGACCCAAGTGAGAAGATGCTAGTAGATGACCACTTACAAAGTTTCTACTTGGAAATAGAAGGATTAAGGGCTGGGAAATATGAGGATGTAGTTTGTAGACTTTTCCCACACACCCTTAAAGGAACAGCAGCATCATGGTACGTTGATTTTCCTGCAAATTCTATCCCTGATTGGGATACCTTCGAGAGGATTTTTAGAAGTAAGTATGCAACCCAAAAGACTCACGCAGCCCTCATGAAAGGACTATGCTCATTAAAGAAAGAGAGAAAGGAGAAGGTGCACAGTTTCACCCAAATATTTGCAGCATATCTTAAGAATTTTTCTGAAGCTAACAAACCTTCGGATAAAATCCTGATTGAGTATTATACGTCATCTCTAGGACCCGAGTTGGCCATGTTTAGCCAAAATGAAGGCCAAGCCTACTCTGGTGGAGACCTATGAGGAGGCGAAGAAAGTAGAGGCTGAAAGGGAAAGCATCGAAGATTATCCCGAACGGTCAAGAGAGAAAAATGTGGGGAGGAAATATTTGTTGTTTACCAAGCCTAAGGAAGAACAGTCACAAGATTTTGAAGGATTGGCAAAAATGATGTAGAAGATTTCTAACAGAATCATAGACTTGGAAAATGAGAAGGAAACCCAAAAGTTATACAAGCCTTATTACAAGAAAAGGGAAGATAACAATCAATCCCAACCCCCCTCGCGCGCAAAATTCGGCATCTATGAATTTAACAGAGGTAGGAATGGACAATTTTTGCACCTTCCACCAACAAACTCACTCTAAGAAGAATTGTCCTCATCGGATAAACTCAATGACGTTGGTTATGAATCAGCTATTGGATTCTAAGTTGACAGAAGATGAAGACAAAGAAAGAAAAAACAGTAATTCATCAACAAAAGAGCAAGAGGATGAGACCATGGTTTTATGGGACTGTGTTTTGTTGTTTGACGCCAAGGAGGAAAAGGTTGTGGGATATGAGGACATCCTGGAAACAAATGTAACAAAAAGAAGCCAAGGGTTGGAAAAAGAAAATAGTCTCATACTCCCAAAGATTAAAAGGCTTCAAAGGAATGTTAATAAATTTCAAAATAATTCCTCAGCTAATAAAATCCCGTAATTCACCATCACCAGTCAAAATCCTAGACAGACTAATGTGTTTGCCGAGCCCAATGAATAAAAAATAAATAATGGTAAACCAAATCCCACCAAACCTGAGATGGAATATGACATTGTGGAATATATAAAGAAGGTGAGGGCGAATATCTCACTATTTGAAATGTGTAAGGTGCCACGGCAGAAAGAAAAGCTATTGAAAGCGCTCGAAGCATCAGAGGAGGGGCTGCCCACCGACAATCAACCCAAGGAAGAAGAATAAATTGGGGAAGCAAGCATAGGAGGTAAGCCTAAGAACAAGAATCCACCTTTCCTCCTCACTTTTAAAATTTTTAACCACAATGTACATAATTTCCTGGTAGACTCAGGGGCATCGGTTAACGTCATGCCACTGTCGGTCTACAAAAAGATAAATGGGCAGCCTAAGCCATCCACCTGGAGGGTTGTTCAGTTGGATAGAACGAATGTGAAGGTAATTGGGGAAATGGAGGATGTTCTAATCCGCTTGTCTTCAAATGATAAGGTGTGTCAATTTATTGATATTGTGGTGGCTGACATACCGGAAGCTTATGGGCTCATTCTAAGCAGGGACTGGTTGGAAAAGCTAAACGAATATTTTGCCTCAGACTGGTCACATCTGTGGCTGCCGTATAAGGGAAGCCCGAATCAAATTAAAATTTTGAGGGAGCCTCACATGAAATACAATGTTACTCAATTCGAAGAAAAAAACGAACCAATGGATTCTGTTTTGGGAAATTACTTTATTGAGTTGGAACCAGGAAATTACCAAGCAGAAGAAGCCAGTGACACATCAGACGCCCAGCCTGATCTCCTTCGGTTTTCACAGGTGGATGAAATCAATTGTAAAATAGTAGACTTAGCAGTAGAAGTAGATGTAAATCCCCGCACAGTAGTTAGCGATTTCTAGACACTTTTTTTTTACGGTTCTAAAACGTTAGAAGGGTCAGGAGCCGGCTGTGTCCTGATAGACCCCAAGAAGAACAAACATTTTCTTTCATGTAGGTTATAATTTGAATGTACAAATAACACAGCAGAATATGAAGCTTTGGTTCAAGGTTTAAGGAAAGCAATTAAATTAAAGGCAAATAATCTGAAAGTGTTTGGAGATTCTGAAATAATCGTAAAACAAATTCAGAATCAAATACATTGCATTTCTCCTCACTTGAAAGCCTATCAAAATGAAGTATGGAATTTACTCAAATGTTTTAGTGCATTTAATATTGTATCGATTCCAAGACTTAAGAATGCAGCAGCTGATTTGTTGGCCACGTTAGCTACTAGGCTTGTGCCCTCAAATAATCGGTGCTCTCTTGAATTGCTTTTCAGGCCCTCGGTTCCGGATATGATTACCAACCTATGAGTATTTGATGACAACCAGTAGATTATAGAATGCCTAATGAATGATGAGGTATTCAAAGGGGTGATTATTGATAATGAAGAACATCAGGCCAAGCTGGAATTCAATAATTTCATCCCTAAAGGAGTCAGAACTTTAGAACGGATGTTTGATTTAAATGAAAATTTAGAAGACCAGCAAATGTAAAGACTCATAGCTCATCTCTACAGTTTGAATTGATTAATCTAGGGACTGAGACAAAGCCTAAATATGTGAATCTTGGAAAATGTTGTTCACCAGCTTAAAGAAATAAGTTCATTGTTCTTTTCAAACAATACAAAGATGTTTTTGCCTGGACATATGAAGATTTGAAGACATATGACACCAGTATTATCCAGCATGTTATCCCCATCAAATCTGGAGTCAAACCCTATCAGCATCCTTTAAGGAAAATGCATCCAAAACTGGAACCTCTAATCGAGAGTGAAGTTAAGAAATTATTGGATGCTAGGATCATTTTTAAGGTTAGACACTCGGAATGGGTATCAAATCTGGTACCTGTAAGGAAGAAATCTGGAGAAATCAGGTTATGTGTGGATTTTAGAAACTTGAATCGAGCCTCAGACAAAGACAATTATCCTGTTCCACTCATGGAGCAACTGCTGCAAATGGTATCAGGTTCTGAACTATTCTCTTTATTAGACAGATTTTCAGGCTACAATCAAGTATTAGTAGCTGAAGAAGACAGATTGAAAACAACATTCAGGACCAGGTGGGGAACTTTTGCTTACAGAAGAATGCCCTTTGGGCTTATAAACGCTGGAGCTATGTTCCAGAGGGCTATGGACATAGATTTCCACGGTTTGATTGGCCGCAGTGCTGTAGTATACCTCAATGACATCACGATATTCTCAAAGAGGAGAGAAGAACACGCATTTCATCTAAAGCAGATTTTTGAACACTGCCAAAAATATGGTATCTCACTCAACCCCAAGAAGTGCGTGTTCGTTGTTACGGAGGGTAAGTTGCTGGGTCACGTGGTTTCAAAGAAGGGAATATCCATAGACCCAGAAAGGATCAAAGCCATTGAACAGATTCCCTTGCCCCATAATAAAAAGGGCATGCAATCATTTATGGGGACAATAAACTTCGTACGAAGGTTTGTGCCAGATTTCACTCAAATTGTTAAACCTTTGCAGCAAATGGTAAAGCAAAGTGTACAATTCAAGTGGACTGAGGTTGAGAAGAACGCATTCAGCAAGATTAAAACCGTTGTTGCGCACGCACCCTTCCTCAAAAGCCCATATTTTGATAAAGATTTTATTCTATACACTTTCGCATCTGATGATTCGCTAGCAGCTGTACTTACTCAGAAGGAAGATGGGGGAGATGAATTTCGCATATCTTTTATGAGCACTGGTCTGCAAGGGGCCGAATTGAATTACCCGGTTATAGATAAACAAGCTTATGCAGTGTTCAAAGTAGTGAAACAATTCAGGCCCTACATACTAAAAAACCGAACCAAGGTAATCGTCCCACACCCAGCTGTGAGGTCTCTTTTTGTACAAAAGGAGTTAGGAGAAAGAAGGGGTCATTGGGTAACAGCTCTCCAGGAATATGACCTCGAATTCAAGCCAGCTTCTATAGTTAAAGGGCAGGGGTTGTGCAGACTAATGACCAAAAATAGAAACAATGAAGAACATGCCTGGGAAGATGAGGCTGAATTACATTTGAGGGATGTATGTCCTCTTTTCACATCCCCGGAATCTTGGTATCGAGACCTTGTACATTACCTTCAGATAGGATTGTTGCCGGAACACTGGAATTCTAAGCAAAGAAGAGCATTGCATCTTAAATCAGCCTCATATCAAATTATTGAAGGAATATTATTCAGAAAAAAATACGATGGAGTTCTTCTTAGATGCTTAGAGAAAGAAGATGCGAAGAAGGTAATGTTAGATTTGCCTGATGGGCCTGCTGGGGGACATTTTTCTGGAGATACTACAGCTCATAAAATTCTTAGAGCCAGATACTATTGGCCCACACTATTTAAAGACGCACATGCCCATGTCAGAAAGTGTGACATTTGTCAAAGATGTAGTGGAATACAAGCTAAAGCAGCAGGACCATTGAAACCTGTGATGATAACAGAGCCTTTTGAGAAATGGGGGTTAGATATCATTGGGGAGATAAAGTTGAATTCTTCCCTACAACGCAAGTATATTCTGACAGCAACCGACTACTTCACTCGCTGGGTCGAAGCCATCTCATTGCACAAAATAAATGAGGATGCGGTTATAGACTTCTTGCAAGACCATATTATGACCAGGTTTGGAGTTCCAATTTCTTTAGTTTTTGATAATGCTACTTACTTTTAATCGATTAAATTAACTGCTTTTGCTCACGAGAAAGGAATAAAGCTGCATTACTCTGCTAATTACTATCCACAGGGAAATGGCTTGGCCGAATCTACAAACAAGAACCCGCTTAGGATTTTAAAGAAGACTGTGATAGAAAATCAGAGGAGTTGGAACTCAGCGTTACCAAATGCCCTTTGGGATGATAGAATCACCCCCAAGTCCTCGATAGGAGTGTCTCCGTATACCCTTATGTATGGTAAAGAGGCCATTCTCCCCCCTAATATCATGCTACCCTCTTCCATTATAGCTCAATAATCTAGAGGATCGGATAATGAAGTCTTGCAAATGAGGATATATAATCTCCTGAAGGTAGAAGAGTCTCGATCTAAAGCCAGAGAACACTTTAAACAACAACAAGAGGTAGTAAAGAGATGGTTTGATAAACACAAGGCTGGAACAAAAGATTTTGAGGTGGGAGATTTGGTTCTCAAGTGGGACCACCCCCATGATGAGAAAGGAAAACACACTAAATTTCAGCAGTTGTGGGTAGGTCTTTTCCAGATTGCGGCAAATCTTGGCCCCTCAACCTATAAGTTGCAAGATTTACAAGGGTGGAAAGAGAACTTACCAGTAAATGGTTTAGTTCTTAAACCTTATTTTTCCTAATTCTTTTTGTGTTCTTCTATCTTGTATATAAATAATCTGTCTTGACCATTTTCTTTGAATTATGTAGTTCAGTTTTGTTTTAGTTTAAATTCTATTGATTTCAATAAAGGAAGCAAACCTGCGGTTGCATGGAGAACATTAGAATTTCGGAATGATTAAAGTTCTTGGGTATAAGACTATGTATTATTGTTTATCTAAAAGAATTTCTTCTATTTTAGCAATTTTCTCGAGTGGCTATGTACACATTGAAGTCCTGCTTGACCCTTATAAAATAAGCCAGAATCAAAGGGTCTGGAATACTATTTTGAGGCTCCATCCATGTCACATTTAAAATGTCCTAGGGAGTGACAGCAAAGGACCCATGGAAAAGAAGCAGGGTAAACATTATATTATATATAAATGATCCCATGCCAAGAATCAAATGCCAAAATGTAGATAAGATTCGAAAGCTCCTATGAAAAGCATTATATATCAAAACAAATGTTGAACCATATAAGTACCAAATCCCTTAAAGTTCCTCTCCATCCATGAGCTAAAACGTGAATACATCTCTCACACAAAAGGACACTAGGGATAGAGGAGCCTGAATCAAAATTCAGAAAGAAAGGCATGCAGGAGGACTCATATGAAAAGGACAAAAGTTCAAAAGCATGAAGAGTGCAAAAAATAGCATGGGAATGAGGAACAAATGAATATTTCTATTTACCATATGCTACAATCATGTGGTGTCCAAGCTAGCAGCTACTTAAAGATAGAGGTAACAAATGAAATTCATCTTTTGGCCTCAAAAGAGTTATCTTGACTTGAAAATCCTGGTTTCCACTCTCCTAAATTGGACTATCATCAATGATTAAAAGTACATATATTTTCCATTTGAGAAATCCAGATAGCTGGAAGAATTCAACAGGTTTGTTCGTTGTTAAACAGTCTGTACTCAAGAAATAATCATCCAGATATCTAGGTTCACCAGGTAGTCACCAATTATTGCAGCTGCAACTGTTTTCCCCAAATTTTCAAATTTTGGACCCCCTTGTTAATTTTAGCATTGCCTTGGATCTTTTGGATCCATGAACCCTTTTGTCTTGCTTTAATTTCGGACTATTTTGAGGTTAACTCTCTTCCTATTTTTGAAAAGTTGCTTATGTTTGAAATTGCTGTGGGTTGCAGAATTTAGAGTCTGGTTTGCTGCCCTTTGAACTATGTTTTCTTTTCGGAAGCCTGCTTCTCATGCTAGCCACTGTTTTGGAGGTCATTGGAGCCTCCATTGCGAAAATCAAACAATGATCTTAACTTCTTTGTTGTCGCGTCATTTTGTTTGACTTGTTTATATTATCGAAGGCTATAATCTGTTTATCTTCCGCCCTTGCGGCCCGCCATACAATTGTTCTGCCCATTGATGCTTTGTTGGGTCTTCGTCGCTTCGTCTTTTTGATCGGAGGCCGTATTCTTTCCTACTCCGCCCTTGTGGCGGTGCAACGCACTAAGTGTCCGATGTTGATGTCTTTTCGCTCGCCGACTGGGAACTCTTCCGCGTAGAATTTGAGTTTAGCTCTTCCAAATCCAATAAACTTAACAGTCCGACGGACCCCATTGCCTGTTTGAGATCCGCTGATGTGGATGCGGGTGAGACTACTCGACCGATGTTTTAGTGTTTTAAGCCATCGATAAGTTTTTCTTTTCCCGTCGTTTTGTGGATTTTAAACCCCTGTATGAGCAGCAGTGATTTTGATGCTTATTGAGATTTTCACGACGAGAGTCCATTGCTGGGCCTTCTGTGATGACTAGCCAGTTTGTTGATGAAGTTTGATTTAAAATATGCGATCCTAACTAATAATAAATGTTGTTTAATTGCAGACGGACCCAAGAGATTTTTTCAAATTACCACTGTGCGAAGGTGTAGCTGGAAGACAAGCAGCGGAGTGGGAGCTGGGCAGTGTTAGGCAGAGTGCATACCGGAACCGATGGGATCTCAAGGAGGACAAACGAAATACAAGGAAGAATCCATGGCGACAAAATCCTAGGCCTGGAAAGATCTGTCAGTTACCAAGCGGATCCCGCTTTATTGAATACTCTAAAACGTAACGCATGAAATAAATCATGAGTACTCGTAGAAAAGACAAAATAGGGATATTAAACGGTTTGAGGAACCCAAAGGTCACAGGGTTGGGGCAGCCCAAGCGGTTAGCTATTTTGGTTTAAATATAGGAAAGTTAAAATTTACAGGGGCTTTTTCCTGGGAAAACTTGTGAACTATTTTTTGTAAGAGGAACTACTTCGTTTTACAATAAGAAATTACAAATTTTGCCTGTTGGAGAAGGTGCTATGTGGAATGTCTCAATGGGATAAAATGAACGATGTTGAATGGGAACTATTTCTTTTTCGACTATGTTTCATTAACTGTGAGAGCGTTCTAACTTTCTGAACCTATGTTCTTGCTTGAATGTTCTCTAGTATATTCTGTGTTGTTTTCCACTATGAGTAATGGGATTTTTAATTGTTAATGAGCTATCTTGTCATGTATACTTTATTCATGTTTATATGTTTTGGTTATAAGAACATCTATCTGTGATTTTCCATAACACGTGGACAGTATTGCATTACTCGTGAATTAATATCTAGCTCTCTAGAGATAGCCTAGTTAGTATTTATTTTCCTGCAATGTGTGTGATTTAGATGCTTGGGAGTTTAAGACGAGAGGTAAGAACCTGCGCATCACGTTGTGAATACTCCTTGCATTCTTTATCAATCTACATGTTAAGTAGGCACTTGCATATCATCCTTTAAGTCAAAATACAAAAATATATACAGTGGATAGGGCTGCAACCGGTAAAACCTTTATTTTTGTTACTTGACCTACGGTAGCCGGACCGCAAACTGGACGGATTCCCTACACCAAACAGTCACGAGCTAGTTGGGAACGTTGACTGGGGAGAATCCCTTACTGTTGTTGCCTGCGATTTTCTAGGCCTCAAAATACCATTAGGAGCTGGTACATAAGGCTTCGTACCAGTTTTGTTGAAGTTCTTGTTCACTTGAAAGCTATTATTTTTCTTTCTATAAGGCTGCGGGTTTGACCCAGGCTTGTGGCTATCATAAAAGTTTCTAGACTTTTCTCTGTTTCGGTTCTAGTTTTCTTGCCGTAACTTCCCATGCTCATAGAAAAGTCGGGCCTTGTGTAGCGCAGTATCCAGAGTCTTTGGCATGTCGAATTCAATCTTGTCCCGAAAACTAGGAGGAAGGCATCCTAGGAACTGCTTGATCTTCACCTTCTCTTCTTTGATATATGGTACATAATGCAACAGATCTAGAAATCTATTTATAAATGCGTCCATAGTCATGGACCCCATGCGCAGTTCATGGAACTCTTTTACCTTGCAGTCAAAGAACCTTTCTGACATGTATTTTTCTTGGAAAATCTTTTAGAATTTTTCCCATCTTATTTCTCGTAGCTCATATTTCTTGGTGTGCTTTAAATCTCGCCACCTTCTTGCTGCCTTACCATTCACGTTGTAGATGGCAAGCCTATCCTGAATCACACTTGAATAGTTATGAACCTGGAAATACTTACTCATTCCCAGAAGCCATTCTTCATCCTTTTCTCCCGTATTTACTTCACCTTCATACATCGGGGATCTTATTTTTTGAAACTCCCCCTAAACACTATCATCATTTCTTTGCCTCTTTCTCCGTGGAGAAAGTGAGTCATCACTAGCAGGATTGTGATGATCTCCTTTAGTTTCTTCAAGTGTACATTCTTTTTCTACTTCTCTTGGGTTGCTGGCCCACTCATGGTACGGTTCTCTTTTGGATCTGTTGGTGGACTAGTTAGGTTTGCCTTGCGGACTCCCTCCCGTCATGTTATGCAATAATTATTCATTTATAGCTTGATGTTCCTTTCTTTCATTTAGACTGTCTTCTCTGAAACTTTTCAGTTAAGCTTGAAGACTGTGCAAATTTTTCAACACATCAAAGTTTAGCTCGACCACCAAGTTCACTTCTGAACTGGGGGTGGTCATTTCTTCCTGTTGGCTGTTTTCTTCCTCAGTATTCATAAACTAAACAGCACTGTAAAAAATTTCCTGAAACACAAAAATTTTAAATAGCAGCAAAAATTTCTATTCGCAACAAAAATTACTTATCATACTTTATTTTCTCTGCGTGAATTCTTGGTGCGCCCATAAGTCTCTCAGTATTCACACTGGGCTCTGATACCACTTGTAATATCCCCAAAAATTGCAAATAAAAAATTAATAAAAAAAATTATAGGCTAGTGAAAACTACCCCAAAGGGGATCACTATAACTCGTGCGGAATACACATGCACTACTTGTACTGCTGTCTATTAGTAAGTTGGCCTTACATTATGTCCTTTATTTTTAGTCATTTATTATTGGTACATTTTACTTATGATGTTATAAGTCTCTTCATTAAATTATTCTCTTGTTTGACAATACTGTCGATGTGTTAATGATTTGCATAGAGCCTCGTTTACTTCAGCGCATTGTTTACTTTGTTATTTATTAAGTTATAACTTAACTTTGTTTGCGGAAACAAAGTGGGCAGAGTGGTGGGAATCTTTCTCCCATGACGGTCTGAGAGGTAAAGTATTACTTGACACGCGGGCTTACTTAGTTCAATCGAACTAAGGCACCTTATTTATTTACTTGCAGGTTTACCTCATGTAAAAAGGCCTAGCCAAGAGTTTGATCATTTCGAGCTTACGTTGCTCTTACTATTTATTATTAATATTCCTTGTTGCTTTGGATTATAGCAAGGTAATTCCTATTCTGTTAATTAATTAACCTAGATAATTAACTATATGATACCTGGAAATCTATACATTTATGATTCATGTCTATTTCATTTTACTATTATTAACATATCTTCCTATCTTCATTTTGCAGGTTATAACCTTGGCCTAACACCAAACCTTTGACATTTATAACTTTAATTATTAACATGGCATATTTTATATGCCATTTTCACTAAGCACTAAGCTTAGGGTCAACGCAAGTATTAGGGATTCAAGCCTATGGTGTAAATATTAACTATAAGGTTTATGCCTTATGGCATTACACCTTGGACTAGTGCAGGCTATGAACTATGCACTAACATAACCTTGCCATAATACCTATCTTGTAAAGTTACAAGTTGATAAGAAAAGGGGTGGCAAACATTGTAGGGGTCATATATTACACAGACCTTGTAATATATAATACATAGCAAGGGTTTTGGGTGGCGTGTATTTATCATATGGTTGAACCATAGATTAGAGGGGTTTAAGCTTTGAAAAAGAGGTCATGTTAATACAATGAGACTGAATTATGGAAACTGGGTTTTTGGGCTTGATAATGGAACCAGTTGGAGCCATTAATGCCATTAATGCACTTGGGTTCCGTGACAGCAAGAAGCTTAGGGATTTGGCACACGAAGGCTTTTCCAAACTGCTTGTCATTTGGGGTTTGTGCATTTGGCTCTGCGCAGGGAGAAAACATGGTGGCGACCTTCATTCGCAAGGTAAGCTTCGTTCTATTTCTTATGTCTGCACAATGTCTTGGTGTAAGGTTCGTCATGTTGCCATACTTCTCAACCATTCGTATTTGATTTCTTGGTTGTAGGTGACAGGGTAGTGAAAGAGGGCTGGCTCCATACTTCGTTGTTGGCTCCAGAGTGTTTGCAATGTGGCCATGGTAAGCTTGTGAGCAATTTTATGCTTGCTACCTCTCAGCCCTATTGGGCAGACTGCGATTGGATTTATTGCATGGTTGGGATTTTATGTTGTGGGTTTCAAATTTGCCTTCAGGATTAATAGTATAGACTTGGGTTTTATTATGTGGTTAAGGAGTTAATCCATGACGTAATTCATAAGCCATTCGGATCTGTGTAATTAATTTTGGGTTGTAAAAATTACTTAGGCTATTAGCATTGAATAGAGAAAGACTTGGGCCTCTAGCACACTCTATTCTTCGTTTATGTAAATCGTTTGTTAGTTTGGGCCTTTTTTCCATGGGATGCACCATTGCTTGCAATGGTGCCATGGCCCATTGGCACGCCTGTGTAACTTGGTTTTCGGTATTTAAATGACGACGGTGTAGCAAAATCAATACCCACTGTGTAAATGGATATAAACTATTTGTAATCGATTTCCAGGTTATTATTATATGCTGTGTATAGAACGAATGTACTGTGTTCTTCTGTTTGGTATGGTAAAATAACATGGGTCATTCTCTAGCTTGAAGGTTTTGTGTATAAAGATGATGTTTAGTTTTTAATTTGTAAATTCATTGATAGCATGGGTATAGGCCATGCTGTGAATGGCATGAGCCTTTCTCACAGTGTTGCAATAGCTTGTTGTAGGGTTTAATTATTGTTATTAGTTCTTATGCGATGTGGACTATAAAATCCTTGGGTTGGGAACCCACGATGGCCAAGGTTTCCTATAGATTTTAAAAAAATGTTAATGGACTGTGTATTTAAATTTTTAGTGATCGAGTCCGTGCTGTAGCTAGGGTCTTTACGACCTCACTGTTAGCATATGCATTGTTATTTATATGGAATTTGGCGTAGTTTAAAACGCATCCCACATATATTAGATGTATAGAATGGACTGTGTAAAGATGGTTATACAATGTTCTTACTGTTTGTGTATAAAATGCTTATGGTTCATTATTAATGTTTTTTCCTTGATTCTGGATATCCATAGGATTCGATGTCATCACCTCTGTTGTAAAAATGGGTTTTAGTTATTAATTGTTTAATGTGATGCTATGGTTTTGTGTAGATTTATACGGGACCTTTAAACACTTTATGTTTTATAAAAGGATGACTATAATAATAGGACTGTGGATTATAACATTTGAGTTATGTAAATGGATGTGATTATTGACTAAGCAATTTGGACTATGGAATTTATATAATAAGACTGAGGTTTGATATTGGACCACATGGATGGTCATGATGCCTTCTCTGTTTGGTTAATTATGATTATATCTATTTAATAAAATGTTATGATATTTAATTTGTACTTGTTGAGACACACCTTGAAGGTCTTTAATGAGTTGTTATCTTAGATTTAGTTTTTGTATGTACTTAGTTGGTTTAGTTTAGAATATTTAAATTATGTACTTTAGTTGATAAATAAAATAAATAGTAAATTAATTATAAAACTATTTGAGTACTATTATATATGTATTTCTATATATATTTAACCTGTACTTCTGAACGAATTTTGAATTTAAAACAACCCTCTGCTGACAAATGAAATATGTCAACAGAGTAATGCAACCTATAGAACAATAATATGCTAACTCGTAACAAAACCTAGATATAGTACACATAAACTAAGCATGGAAATAATACATAAATCAAATCAAAAGTACAAACCCTCGTAATGTACATAATATAATTAATTTACAGCCTAAAGATAGCATTAAATAAAATACAAACCCTAGCAGATTCTAACCATGAAATCCAAGGCATAGGGTTAGGAAATGAATTGAAATCATTTACCTAGAAAATTCAGTAATTAATTTAGAGAAATAGAATAGGCAGGCTAGGGCTTCATACCTGATCTTGAAGCTCTGTTAATGGTTGAACCTGCACACTCAAATAACCGACATTAACAATGCAATGCAGATCTGACCTCTATTTGATGACCAAATCACTTGGGGACAACCACGTTACTCACAACCATGACCGAGAACCGTTCCTGTTTTTAATCCAGATCCCCTCGAGATGGACTCCAACATGCAAGTAGCTTAGAGCTCCTAAGGTAGGGTTTCCTAACTGGTAATCAGTTCTAAATCAATCCTCTTTCCCTTGCAGGAAAAGTCCTCCAAGAAAACACTTGATAGGCAAAACAGGAAGAATAATAATTCTCCTAGATAAAAATCAGAACCCCCAAGCCTTTACTTGGCTTGAGTCTTTACAGACAGAATCTTTAGTCAAAGGGCGAGTTAAATCAAGAAATCCTTGATTTCTTGATTTAACCCTTTTTAATTTACTTGGGTAATTTTCAATCCTTAACCTATGAACTTTTAACTAGTTCTTAGTTAGTCTTTCATAGATATTTCACTATTTATTAATCCTTTAATAATAAATAATAATTGGTGGAGCTTCTCTTCTTTATTTATTCAATTATATAATTAATCATAATTCATTATACATACTATGTGTAAAATACATAGTATTAAAATACTTGTTAACATTTGTCTTTGGGCATCATTTATTATGATCCCTAGACTTAACGACACTTCTTCATGAAGGTCAAGTAGATAGATGGTTCAGGTCTACTAGGCTAGGCAACTCTAAACATCCTTGCATGTTGGATTTCCCTTGTATAACATGGTAGCTCTTCAGTACTTAATGAGAAGAGCTACCAGAGCCTAGCCTTATAATTAAGTATGAGGAGATCAATATTTATTCTCGAGTCATTTTCACTTGGAAGTTATTAAATTATTTCCAGTAACCCCTAGCACTTACCAGAGCCCATACTCAATGCTTATAATGGGGAGTTACAAACATAGTACAATTCCAGAGCTCTCGCTCAACACTAAATGCTAGGATGTACTTGTACGAGACACCTAGGGATACAATGGCCAAGGATCCGATGCTCTAGTGCTTATGCTCAACATCAACATGGAATGCTCCAGATCTTATGCCCAACATTTCCAATTATATTTTCATGTGTTCCAAAGCTTTATGCTCAACACAAATGTAAGTACTCATATGCTCCAGAGCCTCTCGCTCAACACAAAACATCTCATCGATCATGTGCTTCAGGTTCCACACCCAACACAAAACATTTCATCAATCATGTGCTTCATGTTCCATGCCCAACACAACCAACATATATATACATATATATCATCAACAATTGGCTTACACCCAATATACAAAACAAATCATCATGTTCATAAGGAGTGGTGTTTTTGACCCTATATAAAATAAAACATCAATATAATCATCATGATCAATAGGCTCATGCCTATAAATGGTAGGTCAAAAATTCAAGATATTACAATGTGACCAGACTAAAATGGATATGTAAAAAACATAATAATTCGAAATAACATATTTCATTACTCTCATTGTTGTTATTCATTAACATATATCACAATAAATATATTTCATTAATCTCATTTTCGACATGTCGGATTTTGTTGGTATTCACTAACATATATCACTATAAATATAATATCATAAAAATATTTCATTAATCCGATTTTCGAGATATTGGATTTCGGAAAATAATATGTTTAGGAATAAGGAAAACCAATATTCCAATTTTCGATTTGCGCATTTTTCGATTTCGACAATTCCGATTCCAAATATTGTATGTGTTCAAATCATAAAATGTGCATGTTCTGATTTCCTATTTTCGATATTTGGGATTCTAAAAATCCTATGTCCTATGTTTTTCATTAAGGAACACCATATTTCCAATATTTCAGATTCTGAAATCTCAATTTTTACATTTTATTTTCAATGTTCGTATTATTTTCGTATAAGTTATTCCTCCACTAATTTCATGCCTATTTTAAATATGCTTTGTGTGATTTTTCATCAGCCTCCCTATAAATTTGGGGGAAATTTGGTCTCTAAACTTGGTTTAAAACACAGGAGGGGAGTAAGAATCAATTGAAACATAGGAAGGGTATTTCACCATCTCATAAGCAACATTTTCAATTAGCCAACATAAGCAATACATGCCACAATATTTTTGCAACAAAGCAAGAGTTACATTCAATTAAAACATAGCAACATTGTTTCACCATCTAATAAGCAGACTAAATGAAGAACTAAGGAATACTTGAAAATTTACCAAGGTTCAAAATCTTTTGATGGAAACTTGAGGTGTAAACAAAGTATAGCAAAATCAATATAAGCAAAACAAAGAAAAATAGTAAGAAATAGTGGTTAGATGAAGGCATGTTTATATGTGTAAAGCAAATGCGGTGTAGCAGCAAATGGGAGATCGTCATAAGATGGGAAAAATTGAAGATATATCCCCATGCTTATCTCAAATGACAGACTTTATTGCATTAATCAAGCAACAATGCATTGATGAAGCGTTAATGTGAATGAAGAGACATGGCCAAAATGTCTTTTATCGCCTGAACCAGCAGTCAAATAAAAGCACGACCAAATTGACCCCAAACTGAGATTCTAAATGCACAAAAGCTACTACAGAAAATCATATGTTAAACCCAAATAATCTTTGCAAGGGAAAAATCTCCACAAGGGCTATGCCAACTTTGAGAGAAATGAACTGAAAATTTATCTGAAAGCCTCTAAAAAACATATCACTATAAATATATTCTCATAAATACATATCGTTAACCCAATTTTTGACATGTCGGAATCGGGAAAATACTATGATTTGGAATTAGGAAAATCAATATTCCAATTTCTGATTTGCACATTTTAAGATTCTGAAAATCCTATGTCCTATGTCTGATTGTACATTCTGTAAGAATCGAGTTTCCGATTTTCGACATTTCGCAAATCAGAAATGCTAAGTGTTCTAATAAAGAAGTGTGCATGTACCGATTTCCTATTTCCGACATTTCAATCTCGGAAGTTTTATATTTTCAAATAAATAAATGTCGAAGTTCCTATTTCATTATTAAATATATTCTAATAAAGATATGCACCAGTATCCACTAGACTCGTCATAATGATAAAAATTAGACTCGTCATTAATTTTTATCATTAATTTTTATTCATTAACATATATCACTATAAATATATTCTCATAAATATATTTCATTAATCTGGTTTTCGACATGTCAGATTTTGTTGTTATTCATTAACATATATTACTATAAATATATTTCAATAATCCAATTTTCAAGATATCGGATTTCAGAAAATAATATGGTGAGGAAAAAGGATAACCAATATTCCAATTTTTTATTTGCGTATCTTTCGATTCCAAAAATTTGGATTTGGAATATTGTATGTGTTCAAATCAGAAACTATGCATGTTTTGATTTCCTATTTCCGATATTTGGAATTCTGAAAATCCTATGTCATATGTTTTTCATTAAAGAACACCATATGTTCTGATTTTCGATTCCACAAGATTCAATTTGTGACATTTTCGATCTGGGTTTCTGATCTCGGAAGAAATGATGTAGATAGTATTTTCGACCTACCACATTTCACATCATACCATTTTTTTCGATTTGCCACATTTAGGATGCGAATTTTCGATTTCCGACATTTTAAAATCTGGAAATGCTATGTCTTGAAATAAATAACTCCCCGCGTCCCTATTTCCTATTTTTGACATTTCGGGTCTCAGAAGTTTTCTATTTTCAAATAAAGAAATTTCAAAGTTCCTATTTCCTATTTCCGTATTTTGGTTGAATTTATGGCTATATGTTCATGAAAAATGTAAATAGCATGAATTAATAGTGCAATAAATCATAAAGCAAGAATTGGAGAGAAAATGCAGGCTATTGCAGGGAGGAATAGTGAAATACAGTATTGACAAAGGTACCTAGCAAAGGTTGACATCACCATGTAGCAATAGTGAAATACAATCTCTAGTTACCATAGTCTCCAAATCATGATCATTATTTTTTGCTATGGAATGAAACAGGGCATGAAAAAAAAATTGCAATGTAACATAATCATGTGACCAGACTAAAATGGATATATAAAAAACAAAATAATTCGCAATAACATATTTCATTACTCTGGTTCTTGTTATTCATTAACATATATCACGATAAATATTTTCTCATAAATATATTTCATTAATCCAATTTTCGACATGTCGGATTTCAGAAAATAATATGTTTAGGAATAACAAAAACCAATATTCCAATTTTCAATAACTTAAGCAGCACGTCGTATCTTTCATGGCTCAAACTGTGATCATGTGTGGGAGTGAGTTTCTTGAAAAAACTTTTGTACTGAAAATCTTGATTTTCCATGTCCTGGAAACCCATATCAATTGAAGCTTCAATGAATTCGACTCTGGCATCGTTGCAGTCAACTTCCGGCTGACCAGATTGTTCTTCTCCTTTAATGTCCAACCGACCCCCAAAGGGATAGAAATCCATGAGAAATAATGACAGGCTCGTTTTAAGCATCTCTACAAACACAGAAAATTCATTCTCCTGGCAGCTTGTTTTATAAAAGAGAAGCCTATGTACCTTGTTGATGGGAATCCAGATCAAATTGAGATTGGAGAGGAACATGCGGAAATTCAGAGTAGGGATGGTCAATACAACTGTAGAAACTCTCAACAGCTCTATGCTTTCTTGCCTTTCTTCCATGGCAATGGATTACGGCACCTCACAAACAACTCGATTGGAAAAATAATGATAATGCTTACCACTTTTGGTTATCATAAAATCTTTTTTATAATCTTCAGGATTTGCTATAGCGAATTGATGGGTGACATCATGGGAACCATATTGTGATATTGGTGGTTTGAATAGTAGCATGGTTTTAACGATGATTTAGATGTTTTTCAAGTTATTATTCAAAAAAATTGGTTTTTTACATAATAAATATATATTTATTTATTTTTCATATGTCTAGTTTTTTTAAATAATAAAATTTTCTTTTAAAATAACCAAATTTAAAAATAAATATATAAATATTCATTAGATATTTATTAAAAAACACATATTCATAACATAATTTATTATTATTTTAAAAACATATTCACAACATTAACATTATTCGTATTTATTTATATTATTCAAGTTATTTGTTTATTTTTTTATTAAATAAGATTGATATAAAATACATAACATGCTTCTATAGATCTAAATATATAAAAAATCAGGTAAGGAAACAATTTTTTAAATCTATAGAAGCATGTTATGTATTTTATATGCATAATTGTTATTATTATACTATTTAATTATCTCATAGATTTAAGCTCTATTATTCTCAAGTATACCATTATTCCGGACTTTCACTTTCGAAAATCAAGAAATAAGATAAAAGAAATATGAGACAGAGACTTTTTCGACACTTCAGATCTCTGAAACCGGAACTGTCATTTCTAGTTAATAATTTTGTCTACTTTCCCTATTCCTGATTTCCGATATTCTGGATCTTGAAAACCAAAAACGCCACATATTTTTCGACTAAATGTTTGTTTCCCGATCTCTGATCTCGATTTAGCAAATCAAAAATTGTACACATTGCATTATTTATTTAATAAAACTCATTACATCATTATCCACTGTACATTACAAACCCTAAATAGTTTCGGATCCAATATATATTAGAGTGTACCAATAAACATTTGTATTATTAGCTTCTCTAGCTTCCTGATTTCTGAGTAACATTTGTATATAACATTAAAAAAAAATGCAAATATTTAAATAGTATTTGTATATAACATTAAAAAAAAATGCAAATGTTTAAGTAATATTTGTATATAACAGTAAAAAAACAATAGAAAAATGCAAATATTTAAGTAATATTTATACCTAGTAATATTTAAGTAATACCGGGACTCAAAAATCGGGAAGCGACTAAATTATTTTTCTCGGTTTCCAATACCCGAAAATGGGAATAGGAAATAGAAACTCGACAATCTTTAAATAATATTGAGATATAATTTAAATTTTAAAAGACATCTTTATAAATGAAATGACAAACAACCTATTATTTAATATATATATATATATATATATATATATATATATATATTTATTGATCAATTAAATAATTTACTTCCACCACCCACTTAAATCATAGTTTGAAACCGGAATTGTGATTTCTAGGTAATAATTTTGTGTGCTTTCCCTATTACTGATTTTCGATATTCGAATCTTGAAAACCAGAAACACCACATCTTTTTCAATTGAATCTGTGTTTCCCGATTTCTGATACGGATTTAGCAAATCGAAAATCGTACACATTACATTATTTATTTAATAAAACTCATTACATTATTATCAAGTGTACATTACAAACCCTAAATAGTTTGGGATCCAATATATATTAGGTGTACCAATAAACATTTGTAATATTAGCTTCTCCAGCTTCATGATTTTCGAGTGACACTTGTATACAATATTAAAAAAAATGCAAATATTTAAATAATATGTGTATGTAACATTAAAAAACAAAAGAAAATGAAAATGTTTAAGTAATATTTGTATATAACATTAAAAAAACAATAGAAAAATGCAAATATTTAAGTAATATTTAAGTAACACTTGGAATCAAAAATCAGGAAGCGAGCAAATTATTTTTCTCGGTTTCCAATACTCGAAAATGGGAAATAGAAAATAGAAAATAGGAAACCTTTAAATAGTATTTAAATATAATTTAAATTTAAAAAAAAACATCTTTATAAAATGAAATTACAAACAACATATTATTTAATATATCTATATATATAGAGATCAATTAAATAGTTTACTTCTACTGCACACTTAAATCATAATTTGAAACCAGAATTGTGATTTCCTTGTAACATTTTATATAACATTAAAAAAAGGAAAAAATTTAAATAATATTTGTATATAACATTAAAAAAAAAAAAAATTCAAATGTTTAAGTAATATTTGTATATAACATTAAAAAAAAAAAAAATTCAAATGTTTAAGTAATATTTGTATATAACATTAAAAAAACAACAGAAAAATGCAAATATTTAAGTAATATTTATACCTAGTAATATTTAAGTAATACCGGGAATCAAAAATCAGGAAGCAAGGAAAAAAAAATTCTCGGTTTTCAATACCCGAAAAATGGCAAATAGGAAATAGAAAATCGGCAATCTTTAATCATTTTGCGATTTGCCCGTTTGGAACACCAATATTCTATTTTCTCATTAGCGCATTTTCGGATATTCTATGTGTTCAAATCAGGAAATGTCGAAGATAGTATTTATGAGTTTCGATGTTGGGGTATGTGAAACCGGAAAACGTTGATTTTGAGGTTTTATTTTAACTGTTCGTATTGTTTTCGCATAACTTATTTCTCTGCTAAGTTCATGCTTATTATAATCTCGGTATGCATTATGCTTAATCGTTGTGGCTCAAAATTTGGCTGAGATTTTGGCCTCTAAATTGTTACAATTTGTGGAGACTGATGCTAGCTTGCATATTTCTATGTTAAGAAAGAAAGCCATTTTAGCTATGTATTTTTCAATTATCCAAATTACATATTTAATTACTCTGGTTGTTGTTATTCATTAACATATTTGATTACTCTGGTTTGTATCTATTAGAACTATAAATGTTTCAAAATTGCGTGAGGAAACTGCAAGTCGTCATTTCCATATTCAAAATCCAAAATATGACATTTCCATATTCGGAAATCTATGTTCTATGTTTTCCAATAAGGAACACCAATTGTTCCGATTTTCGATTTGCCACATTTAGGATGTGGATTTTCAATTTCCGAGATTTCGGAATCTGGAAATGCTATATGTTGAAATAAATAACTGTTGATATCCCTATTTCCTATTTCTGACATTTCGGATCTCGAAAGTTTTCTATTTTCAAATAAATAAATGTTGAAGTTCCTATTTCCTATTTCCGGATTTTCGTTGAATTTATGGCTATATGTTCATGAAAATGTAAATAGTATGAATTAATAGTGCAGTAAATCATAAAGCCAGAATTGGAGAGAAAATGAAGGCTATTCCATGGAGTAATAATGAAATACAATATTTACAAAGGTAACTAGAAAAGATTGACAGCACCGTGTAGCAATAGTGGAATACAATCTTCAATTACCAATCTCCAAATCGTTATCATTATTTTTTCCTGTGGAATGAAACAGGGCATGGAAAAAAACATTGCAATTTAACATAATCATGTGACCAGACTAAAATGGATATGTAAAAAAAATAATAATTCGAAATAACATATTTCATTACTCTGGTTGTTGTTATTCATTAACATATATCACAATAAATATATTCTCATAAATATATTTCATTAATCTGATTTTCGACATGTCAGATCTTGTTGTTATTCATTAACATATATCACTATAAATATATTCTCATTAATATATTTCATTAGTCTGATTTTCGAGATATCGGATTTCGAAAAATAATTTGTTTATAAATAAGAAAAACCAATATTCCAATTTTCGATTTGCGCATTTTTGGATTCTGACAATTCAGATTCCGAATATTGTATGTGTTCAAATCAAAAACACCATATTGTATGTGTTTGGATTTGCATTTCCTATTTCTGATATTTGGGATTCTGAAAATCCTATGTCCTATATTTTTCATTAAGGAACACCATATTTATGATATTTCGGATTCTAAAATTTTGATTTCTACGTTTTATTTTCACTGTTCATATTATTTTCGTATAAGTTATTCCTCCGCTAAGTTCATGCCTATTTTAAATTTGCTCTATGTGATTTTTCATTGGGATCCCTATAAATTTGGGGGAAATTTGGTCTCTAAACTTGGTTTAAAACACAGGAAGGGAGTAAGAATCAATTGAAACGCAAGGTGTTTCACCATCTCATAAGCAGCATTTTCAATTAGCCAACATAAGCAATAAATGCCATAATATTTTTGCAACAAACCAAGAGTCACATTCAATTAAAACACAGCAACGTTGTTTCACCATCTAATAAGCAGACTAAATGAAGAACTAAGGAATACCTGCAAATTTACCAAGGTTCAAAATATTCTGATGGAAACTTGAAGTGTAAACAAAGTACAGCAAAATCAATATAAGCAAAACAAAGGCAGATAGTAAGAAATAGTGGTTACATGAAGGCATTTTTATATGTGTAAAGCAAAGGTGGTGTAGCAGCGAATGGGAGATCATCATAATATGGGAAAAATTGAAGATATATTCCCGTGCTTATCTCAAATGAAATACTTTATTGCATTAATCAAGCAACAATGCATTGATGAAGCATTAATGTGAATGAAGAGACATGGCCAAAATGTCTTTTATCGCCTGAACCAGCAGTCAAACAAAAGCACGACCAAATTGACCCCAAACTGAGATTCTAAATGCACAAAAGCTACTACATAAAATTATAGGATAAACCCAAATAAACTGAAACTCGCAAAATCTTCACAAGGGAAAAATATCCGCAAGGGCTATGCCAACTTTGAGAGAAATGAATTGCAAAATTGTCTAAAAGCCTCTAAAAAAATATCACTATAAATATATTCTCATAAATATATATTGTTAATCCAATTTTCGACATGTCGGAATCAGGAAAATACTATGATCTGGAATAAGGAAAATCAATATTCCAATTTCTGATTTGTGCATTTTAAGATTCTAAAAATCCTATGTCCTATGTCCGATTGTAAATTTTGCAAGAACCAAGTTTTCGATTTCTAACATTTTGCAAATCGGAAATGCTAAGTGTTCTAATAAAGAAGTGTGCATGTACCGATTTCCTATTTCCGATGTTTCGATCTCGGAAGTTTTATATTTTCAAATAAAGAAATGTCGAAGTTCCTATTTCATTATTAAATATATTCTCATAAATAAGGTACTTTGTAAATATATTATTATAAATATATTTCATTCATCTGATTTTCGACATGCCAAATTCCTGAAAATACTATGATTTGGAATAAGGAACGACAATATTCCAATTTCGGATTTGCACATTTTCGATTTCCGACAATGAGGATTCTAAATATTGTATGTGTTCAAATCATAAACTGCACATGTTCTGACGTCCAATTTCTGATTTTTGGGATTCTGATTTTGCATTAAGAAATAAGATTCCAAAAATCCTATGTCCTATGTCTGATTGTAAATTCCGCAAGAACTGAGTTTCTAATTTCCAACATTTCACAAATCAGAAATGATAAGTGTTCAAATAAAGAAGTGTAAATGTACCGATTTTCTATTTCTGACATTTCGATCTTGGAAGTTTTCTATTTTCAAATAAATAAATGCCGAACTTCCTATTTCCATATTGAGACGCCCGTTTATCGGAAACCGGAAAACTTCGATTTTCAAGATTTATTTTGAGTGTTCGTATTCTACACGATCACTATATATAATTGGAAGCAGTAGCTCATGCTTGTGAAAGTTGTTATTTTCAACTCGCTCTATGTTATGTTTAATTGCTCAGCTTCAAAATTTGGCCTAGCTACACATTTTTTAACTTCCTATTTTCGATATTTTTACAACGAAAGCCTGTAAAAAAGAAAAAATTCTTGAACCTGTGGTGAACAAGTGAAAACACGCAAGCCAGTTGTCGAAAGAACACAAACTATGAACAAGGACCCAGAATCAGGGAACCAATTGAAGTGCACAAAAGTTAAGGACAATAACACTTGTAACAGGCTTTCAGAACGTGTAATTAACTGATCAACTCCATGCCGCCCTGTTCCGTCATTGTCGGATCACGGGATAGAAGAACCGAGAAATTTAACCACAGCGTGATGTACCTAATATCACCACATAAAATTAAGTGGATTCTGGTGCATATCAAACACAAGTTTTGGGCTCTACAAATAAAATTAAGTGGATACTAGTGCATATCTTTAAAACAATTTCATTTCATAGTATCTGATATTCCTTCCGTGCAGTTAATGATGAAAATTTTGACAAGTCTCAGGTTTTCGATATCCAAAATATCAGAAATAGGAAATCACGGGTACACCAAATATCCTTAACAAAAACTCCAATTTGTGATTTCCAATATGCGATTTTGAAAATTGGGATGGTGCATTACCCGTAAAATCTCACATATAACTACTATTAAATAGTAATTTACAATCCTCGAAGCTAGATGAAAAAGGTTCAATTGTACAAGGATACAATATTTTTAACCTCTTGGCATTTCTTTGCACCTCTTAGAAATTGGGTATTCTGTTTGGGAAGGTCCCTCGGTCACTGCCAAATTTAGTGGCATTATCGATGATCCACTGTACATTAGTTCAAATGCTAAGTCAATAATAAAAACGTTTGCAGCTTCCAAAACTTGAAAACGCCCCCACGTTAAGTCAATATTTCAATATTTCTGATTTATGAAATCAAAGGTTCAATATTTCAATCTATAGATTAAGTTTTTGAGCTCCCATAGATTTAATGTTTCCATGGACCATTAATGTACAAGTTGGGAAGGCAAGACTTCTATACGTTCACAACCGGTAAGATCCATGTGCTCAAGCATGCAGATGTTTCCAAGGGTTTCTCATGACAGAGTTAAATTGTTGCAATAACGTAAATCAAGATATCTAAGTTTCGTTAGATTCCCGAAGGAATATGGAAGGCTCTCTAATTTATGGCATCGTGACAGGTTGAGGTCTTGTAGATTTTTTATATTCACAAATAAATATGACAAAGATCTTATTGTGGTAAAGGAAATCTGTAATTCCTGCAAGTGCAATGGCGCCTACAAAAATATTAACATGTTTCATTTATTCTAAAGATATTAATGAAAAGGTACCTACAAAAATGTTAACATGTTATATTTTTTCTAAAGAAATAGATGATTTTCATGTACAAGACCTTGGAACTGGAAAAGGTTGATAGCACCGTGTAGCAATAGTGAAATACAATCTTCAACTACCAGTCTCCAAATCGTGATCATTATTTTTTCCTGTGGAATGAAACATGGCATGCAAAAAAAAATTGCAATGTAACATAATCATGTGATAGGACTAAAATGGATATGTAAAAAACATAATAATTCGAAATAACATATTCCATTACTTTGGTTGTTGTTATTCATTAACATATATCACTATAAATATATTATCATAAATATATTTCATTAATCTGATTTTCGACATGTCGGATTTTGTTGTTATTCATTAACATATATCACTATAGATATATTTCATTGATCTTATTTTCGAGATATCGGATTTCAACAAATAATATGTTTAGGAATAAGGAAAACCAATATTCCAATTTTTTATTTGCGCATTTTTTGATTCTGATAATTTGAATTTTGAATATTGTATGTGTTCAAATCAGAAATTGGGCATGTTCTGATTTCCTATTTCCGATATTTGGGATTCTGAAAATCCTATGTCCTATGTTTTTCATTAAGGAACACCATATGTTCCAATTTTCGATTCCGCAAGATTCGATTTGTGACATTTCAAATCCCAGTTTCTGATCTCGGAAGAAATGTTGTAGATAGTATTTCCAACTTGCCACATTTCACATCATACCATTTTTTTTTTCGATTTGCCACATTTAGGATGCAAATTTTCGATTTCTGACATTTTGGAATCTGGAAATGCTATCTGTTGAAATAAATAACTACTCATGTCCATATTTCCTATTTCTGACATTTTGGATCTCGGAAGTTTTCTATTTTCAAATAAAGAAATTATGAAGTTCCTATTTACTATTTCCGGATTTCAGTTGAATTTATGGCTATATGTTCATGAAAAATTTAAATAGCATGAATTAATAGTGCAATAAATCATAAAGCGAGAATTGGAGAGAAAATGCAGGCTATTACAGGGAGGAATAGTGAAATACAATATTGACAAAGGAAATTGGAAAAGGTTGATAGCACGGTGTAGCAATAGTGAAATACAATCTTCAGTTACCATAGTCTCCAAATCGTAATCGTTATTTTTTCCTGTGGAATGAAACAGGGCATGAAAAAAAAAATGCAATGTAACATAATCATGTGACCGGACTAAAATGGATATGTAAAAAAGAAAATAATTCACAATAACATATTTCATTACTCTGGTTCTTGTTATTCATTAACATATATCACTATAAATATATTTCATTAATCTGATTTTCGACATGTAGGATTTCGGAAATTAATATGTTTAGGAATAATGAAAACCAATATTCCAATTTTTGATAACTTAAGCGGCACGTCATATCTTTCATGGTTCAAACTGTGATCATGTGTGGGAGTGAGTTTCTTGAAAAAAAAATTGTACTAAAATCTTGATTTTCCATGTCGTGAATCGAAGCTTCAATGAATTTGACTCTGGCATCGTTGCAGTCAACTTCTCGCTACTAGATTTTTCTTCTCCTTTAATGTCCAACTGACCCCCCGAGGGATAGAAATCCTTGAGGACCAATGACAGGATATTTTTAAGCATCTCTACCAACGTAGAAAATTCATTCTCCTGGTAGCTTATTTTATAAAAGAGCATCATCTATACCTTGTTGACGGGAATCCAGATCAAATTGAGATTGGAGAGGAACATGCGGCGATTCAGAATAGGGATGGTCGGTACCACTACAGAAACTCTCAACATATCTATGCTTACTTGCCTTTATGCCATGGCAATGGATTACGGCATCTCACAAACAACTCAATTGGAAAAAAAAGGATAATGCTCACCACTTTTGATTATCATAAAATCCTTTTTATAATGTTCGGGATTTACAATAGCTAATTGATGGGTGACATCATGGGAACCATATTGTGATATTGGTGGTTTTAATAGTAGTTTGGTTTTAACGGTGATTTAGATGTTTTTCAAGTTATTATTCAAAAAAATTGGTTTTTTTACATAATGAATATATATTTATTTATTTTTTCATATGTCTCGTTTTTTTAAATAATGAAATTTTCTTTTAAAATAACCAAAATTAAAATTAAATATATAAATATTCATTATATATTTATTAAAAAACACATATTCATAACTTTATTTATTATTATTTAAAAAATATATTCACAACACTAACATTATTCTTATTTATTTATATTATTCAAGTTATTTATTTATTTGTTTATTAAATAATATTGATATAAAATACATAACATGCTTCTATAGATCTAAATATATATAAAATTAGGTAAGAAAACAATTTTTTAAATCTATAGAAACATGTTATCTATTTTATATGCATAAGTGTTATTACTGTACCATTTAATTATCTCATAGATTTAAGCTCTATTATTCTCAAGTATACCATTATTCCGGACTTCCGCTTTTGGAAATCAGGAAATAAGATAAAATAAATATGAGATAGAGACTTTTTCGATACTTTGGATCTCTGAAACCGGAACTGTCATTTCTAGTTAATAATTTTATCTGCTTTTCCTATTCCCGATTTTCGATATTTCGGCTCTTGTAAACCAGAAACACCACATATTTTTCGACTAAATGTTTGTTTCCCAATCTCATATCTCGATTTAGAAAATCGAAAATCATACACATTACATTATTTATTTAATAAAACTCATTACATTATTATCTAGTGTACATTACAAACCCTAAATAGTTTCGGATCCAATATATATTAGATTGTACATTATATATTAGAGGGTTTCCCAATATCATAACCCCAAAATTTCATGAAAATTTAAAATTTTTAAGATAACATAAAATGTCTGAATACGCAGTTTACTAACTGCTAGCGATTAGCGAAAAATGAAACAGTTTAACAATTAGTATTAATTAGTTTCAAAATACAATAACTAATACAACTTTCATTTTCGTAAGTTATATAAGAATGACTTGCATCCATATTGCTTTTAGCTTTACTAATAGTTTTACTTTTTGGCAAGTAGGTGAAAATCTATCTTTGAAAACTCGGGGCTTACTTAGCATTATGCTAACGTAGATGGACTGCTGGTTCTTACAGGTTCAATAGGTAACGATCGATCAAGTAGGAGTTTAATTTGTAAGGTAGCGAGAAGTATTTTTGTTGCATGTTAATACGCTAGTAAAATAAACTGATTATTTAAAAGCTCTGATGAGGTAAAGTAATTTTCTTTCATGGTTCTGGTTCTAAGACAGTTTTCAAAGTTTAGCTACAAAGATTGTTATCTTTAACATACTTAGCTAAACAAAAAAATCCTTACTATGAGCTTAGAGCTCAAGTTCTTCGTCATACAATTACTTTTATTTTAACATGCTCATACCGCTAATGTGATGTTTAAATATACTATCTTTTATTCATGAAATTACTCCTATCAATCTCAAAGGTAAGGATTTCCAATAGAGTACATATTTCTATTTTGTCTCTTTCTTAATAGCCATGGAAATTAATAACCTGTTATTTGTACGTAAATATGCTAAACATCAAGTTATAAACTTTAGTACTTAAAAATTATTACCTTGCTGCATGTATTATTGTAACAATATACAATACCACACTATTTTATAATGTACCAAATATAATTGTTACTACCTGGAAATCTTACTACCTGTGGGAATCTTACTACCTGGAAATTTCCATGATATATTATAAGTTTGGTTCTTTGTAACTAGATACATCATCTTAAGATTGAGTACTACCTAACCACTACTTCTATAAATTCAAAATCATAGATAAATAGATTATTAGTGTTGTTCCTATCATTTATAAATCTTGTTCATGGTTTACACAATAGTAAAATTACTATTATAATGTTGTCTCACTATAATAAGTTGTAGTTTATAATAACTACTATGGTAGATTTTACTACCTAGAACTTCTAACCTAACGTCTATATCAAGTGAAACATTATAAATAAAATTCCTATACTATGCTAGAACCAAGTAAGCACAAACAATTTTAAAAAATGACTTTGTAAGCAATGATAAGATTCATAATCATTGACATTGGCAAGGTGAGCATGTAAAACATTATTTGTAAAAGTTTACACTATGGTTGAACCTCGTGATTGTTTATTTGACAAGGTTTTAACATCTTTACTCTATAGTCAATGACATATATTAGATGTTAGCAATTATAACTAGTCTTATACCATCGATGGCAAAAGATATAGTTTTGTTCTTCAAATAATATGTAATTATTTTAAAGTCGAATTGCATAGTTTTGATAATGACCATGGCAATGATATGTTGATAATTGAAAACGCAAGTTGACTATAGACAAGAACATCGGTTAAATTATTTGAGAGGGCACATGGTTTGCTCTCATCCATGCATTGGAGACTTAAAAAGGGAGGAAAACCTATTCAACTGTCATTTAACTCCGAGGGTTTCGTCGGCCTGCGGACTGCTTTGTGTAGTTTTCCTGGCGTCCATGAGAGGCTGTTCCTCTCCTTTTCTTGCTCCATAGCTTGTGTTGGTTGCAGTGTGGTCTCATTACTTAGTCTTAAGGTCTCGATTCTTCTTGGTTGTATGCTTTACTATGAGAGTGGTTATTTGTTTAAGAGTTTGGCTCGCGGCCTATCCATGGTTTCATCTCTATCTTACTTGTTGCTCATCACAACTTGTGGAGTTGTAAGTTGGTTTGATACTGTCTCCACTCCAGGGTCGGCGTAGGGTTTGAATACTCCTCTATGGAATTCGATTAAGCTTGTGATATCTCCTTCACTGCTCGATTTCTCTTCTTACTTGCAGCTAAAGACAAATTCAATTCTTTGTTATGAAAATCTCTTTTGTTAAGTTATTAATGTAGTTAGGGTTTTACTTTATGAGCCGAGTCTTAATCTAAAGCTTGGTCTTGTGCTCTTTGCAGGAACCTACGACGGCTCAATCTTCAGTGGAAAAGAAATACAACTGCTCGCTTCAGTGAACTCGTGGCCCCAACCGGTAAGCCCTCGTTTCAAAGTGGGTTTTCCCTACTTGCGATGAGGGTTGTTGGAAAGAAAAAACAAAGTGCTTGGAAGCCTAGTTTTGGTTTCTTTGTTTGGTTAAAATGTTTAATATGTTTCTCTCCAGTTTACTTTAAAAACCCTTGTTGTTTATGCTGGGTCATACTGACTCTTGAGCCGTGATATGAATGTAGTTTTTGGTTATGGATTTAGCCTTGCAGCTTGAAAATGTAATACAGTTGGTTTTTAAAAAGAAAGGATTTGTTTAATCTTTGAGTTTCTAAATGAGCTCTGTCTCGTTTTGTTGTTAGATGTGAATTGTGGTTTCGTTATTATGTAAATATTGTGTTTATTTTACTGTTTAAAAGAGTTATAAAAGATATTTACTTTTAGGTAAAGTCTATGATTAGTCTAAAGCATGGATTTTAGCCTTTTTATTAAGTTTGTTACACAGTTAACAATGTCACTAGTTAAAACTTATTACAGGTTAATTTGTAATTAAATAGATTAGTCAAAGGGGTTTCGACCCTTAGGTTTTTACAGGTATAAACATGTCTGGTTTTTAAATTTTAAAATGCATAATTATATATAATTCTTAGTTATTCCATTTATTATTTATAATACATTTATCTTTATTTACTACTCTGTAATTTATAATTATTTAGAGCTCTGTAGAGAACAGAATGTTAACTCTAGAACTCTATTTATTTTACATAAATAAAGGGTCTATAAATGAAACCCTAACCTGGTTTTTATTAAGTAATAGTTTAAGATTAAGTAAATATTTTAAAAGATGAACTATCTAGTTATTAACTTGTTTCTAGACTTTCTTGAAGATTAGTTGTTATCTCCTATAAACTTGTATTTCCTATCTGTATACTATTACTCTAATGCTAGTGTAATTTACTATTTCTTTTTCCTGCATTTTCATTTAGTTAAACTAAGTAAAACAGTAAATATAAACAAACATAACACTGCTATTTCATTGCTTTTCAAACACTGAAA
This sequence comes from Pseudotsuga menziesii, assembly GCA_001517045.1. Taxonomy (NCBI): domain Eukaryota; kingdom Viridiplantae; phylum Streptophyta; class Pinopsida; order Pinales; family Pinaceae; genus Pseudotsuga; species Pseudotsuga menziesii. The sequence continues at coordinate 28,678 of LPNX010327028.1, read as the reverse complement.
TAAAATTTACTCTGTTTACCTACAAATACAAAAGCATATTAACTATTTCCATTCTCTTAAGGATTATTTCATTTATTTAAAGCATTCTAACTGTGCTAGAGTACGGCCTGGTTTCTAGGTGTGGAAAAACACAGTCTAAAAATTTAATTTCTTTCTATTTCATTACTTCCCTAAACCATTTTCATTGCTATAAATAATCAAATAAGAATACTAAATCTAACATTTCACAAACTCTGGACTTTAACATTCATATAGCAGATAAACTGAGATTTATTTAACTAAGACAGTTAAATAAAATAACATAGAACTTGTTGAGGACAAGATGACAACAGCTTTAGGAGGTCGTTCCTCCCTACCAATCTCCTGGAGAATGCTCAAACAATGCTTCCTCAGGAGCCTCGAGCCTGTTCCTAGTCTTCTTGGTTGAGAACTAGGTGGAGAATGCAACTGTAGAACCCTCTGTCACCTGACTAGTTCAATACCTCAGTAAAACAATATGCTCTCAACAGTATGATCTTCAGCTTAAAAGTTGCAACTAGACCATTCACAATAGTTATCCCCTCAAACAATTTCCAGATTCCCCTCCATTGAATTTCTCTGAAGTACATTCATTCACCCTGAATGATCACTTCTCTAGTCTGAATGAGCAGCCTCAGCTCTCTTCAATGGGAAATTTTATAGAGATGCCTAGGTCTTCTGGGTTAGTTTTCATTAATTGAGCCACCTGCTATGATTCCACTTTCTTAGGGAATCATGACCACAAATATAGGGAGGTTTCCACCTACAACATTTGGAAGTGGTTTGAGGATGATGCCACATGTCAGTTTTCTCTCCACCCAGTATCCTCCACCAATTTGACCAGTAAACACTCTTTTAATAGCTCTCCTAAGCTATTGTCTCCTCATTTATTTATTTATAAATAAAATATTCTGAATTTACATTAAATATCCTTGACCCTACTGGTCATCCATTACAACTTAGCATAAAATTTAACATAATGTTCCTCAAATAATATAAAATTGTTTTTGCAAAATTGGGGCATGTGACATACACACCCCCTTAAATTATAAAATCGTCCTCGATGTTATTTATTCATCGTCCTCAGAATTCCCCTGGAACAGAATTGGATATGCATCCCGCATATAACTTTCCAATTCCCAGGTGGCTTCCTCTGGACTAAGGTGCTTCCATTGCACCTTCACCTAACCAATAATGTGGTTCCGAAGTGTGATCTCCCTCCGCTCGAGGATACAGTCTGGTTCCACTATAAAATCTCCTTCGGGTTCCACCTATACATCATTCCAGTTAACAACATGAGTAGCATCATGAACATATTTCTTTAATACAGAAATGTGAAAAACATTGTGAACTCTTAAATTAAGTGGTAAGGCTAACTAATAGGCTACCTGTCCAGTCCTTGACATTATTTCAAAATGACCACAATAATGAGGTGCTAGTTTGGCACAACTACCCAACCTCAGAGAGCTCTTTTTGGGTCTCACCTTGATGAACACATGTTCACCTACCTAAAACTCTTTTGAAGTTCTTTTAAGGTCTGCTTGACTTTTCTGTCGATCTTGCGCAATTTCCAGATTACCTAGTACCTGCTTTACAATTTGTTCCATTTCTTTCAATAATTCAAGACCTAATACTAATCTGTCCATCGGGTTGCTCCAAGAGATAGGAGTGTTACACTTCCTTCCATACAAGATTTTGAAAGGACTAAATCTGGCTGAAGCTTGATAATTATTATTCTAAGCAAATTCTACCAGGTGTAAATAATCTTCCCATTTATCTAGCTGATCCTTTATATACATTCTTAGTAAATCCTCCAGTACTTGATTTACTCTTTCAGTCTGTCCATCAGTTTGATAATGGAACAAAGTACTAAAATTTAGTGTAGTATTTAATCCTTTAAACAGAGATCTCCAAAAGTTACATGTAAATTTAGGGTCTCGATCTGAGATTATAACTTTTGGTATTCCATGCAGTCGAAAAATTTGCTTTAAAAAGATATCAGCTATGTTTGCAGCTTTATAAGTAGTATTTACAGGTATAAAATGGGTTGCTTTACTCAATTTGTTGACCACTACCATTATAGAATCATTTAAATTCTAATTTTTAGGCAGTCCAGTAACAAAATCATTCCAGCTAGGAATGGGCAATGGATGAAGTAATCCAGCTGGATGTTGATGTTCAGTTTTTACTTGCTGACATTCAAAACATCTAGTGATATATTCTGCCAGTTCAGTCTTCATGTTTGGCCAAAAATATTCTTCTCTTAACATAGTTATAGTCTTCTGATAACCCGGATGGCCTGAGTAAGGGGTTTTATGGATTTTGGCTAAAATTAATAAATTAACTTTAGGTACATTAGGTACATACATTCTGTCTTTATACAGTAAAAATCTTTTTTCATTCAAGCTGGACCCTATACTTAGACTTTCTATTAGATTTTCTTTTGCTTTTGCTTGTAAGTTTTGGTAATTTTCATCTTGTTCTAACCCTACTTTAATTTGTTCTTCAAGATCTGTTGTATAAGTGTTGATAACTACAGTAAATTTCAACTTTGCATTTCTACTTAATGCATCAGCAACTTTATTTTCTTTCCCTTTAATGTGCTGAATTTCAAAATCATACTCACTTAGAAAATCTAGCCACCTGGTTTGTCTAGCATTCAGGTTAGGTTGATCTAACAGATATTTTAGTCCTTTGTTATATGTCATTAGAATAAATTTTCTTCCAATTAAATGATGACGCCACATGTTTAGAACATGTATGACAGCAGCTAATTCCAAGTCATAAGTTGCATAGATATTTTCATGAATTTTTAATTTCCTAGACTCATAAGCAATAGCATGCCCTTTTTGAGTCAATACTCCTCCTAAACCATCATTGCAAGCATCATTACACACTATAAAATCTTTATTTGGATCAGCTATTCTTAAAATAGGTGCGCTAGTTAGTAAGGCTTTTAACTTTTTAAAACTATCCTCGCACTTCTGATTCCAATCAAATTTCTTTCCCTTTTTCTGCAAGGAGGTTATCAGATTTGTGATTTTCAAAAACCCTTCAATGAACCTCCGATAATAACCGATAATTCCCATGAAGGATCGAACATCAGTAAGGAACTGGCCAATCTTCAATCGCCTTTATCTTTTCGGGATCCACCGAAATTCCTTCTTTAGTCACCACATGACCTAAGTACTAGATTTTATCTTTAAAGAAGTTGCATTTATTAAACTTTGCAAAGAGTTGATGATCTCGCAACTCTTGCAAGACAATTTTTAAATGTTCCTTATGTTCTTCTTTAGATTTCGAATAAATTAATATGTCGTCGATAAACATGACCACAAACTTATCCAGATATTTATGCATTACATTATTCATTAAACACATAAAAATAGTTAGAGCATTAGTAAGCCCAAATTGCATGACGACAAACTCGTAATGACCATATCGAGTCCTAAAAGTTGTTTTAAAGATGTCTTCATCTTTAATTCTAACTTGGTGATATCCAGACCGTAAATCAATTTTTGAAAACACCGTGGCTCCACGTAGTTGATCAAACAGATCATCTATGTGAGGTAACTGGTATCTATTTTTAATAGTCATCTTATTTAACTGACGATAATCTATGCAAATTTGTAGAGTCCCATCCTTCTTCTTAACAAAAATGGCAGGTGCCCCCTAGGGAGACACACTAGGTCAAATATATTTCTTGTCAATAACTTCTTTTAATTGTGACTTAAGTTCATTAAGTTCAAGTATGTTCATCCGATAAGGGGCCTTTGAGCTAGTTACTGCACCAGGTACCAGCTCAATCGTAAAATCTAGTTCCCTTTTCGAAGGCAGTCCCAGAATTTCTTCTGGAAATACATCTCCATACTCTTTTAAAACTGGTATATCCTCCAATTTCAATGTATTAATGTTGTTTAAATTTTCCTCATTAGTTACCGTTACTGCATAAGCCTTACAACCTTTCCTAACAGCTCTCTTAAGCTGCAAAGCAGAAATCTTCCTTACGGTTGTTTTTCTAGGGATTCCCTTTACGCTTATTGGTTTTCCATCTTTATTTATACAAGTAAAGGTTTTGTCATAGCAATTCAAAATCACCCTATGCTGCTCTAACCAATCCATACCAATTAGTATGTCTTAAGAACCTAGAGGTAGTACATTAAGTTTTATAAAAGTTTTAAATTGATCCATAACTACTGCACAATTCTTTACAAAACTAGTTACCTTCCTCTTTGCACCAGTAGCTAACTGAACCAACCAAGAATTTACAAACTTTTCAACGGGCAATTTACATTTTTCTACCAAATTAGGTGAAATATAACTTAAACTAGCTCCTGGATATATTAAAATAGATATGGGTGTTTGGTTTATCTTACCTTATACTTCCACCATGGAAGTTTGATAGTCTGTTAGCCGATTTTCCAAAGCTGCATTAATCCTGGGCATAGTTCTCGCTAAATCTCCCATAGTCATCTCCTCCTATATTGTATGGATATTACTGACAGCCTTTTTCCGGTTAGGACAGATTGAGGCATAATGTGGACCATTGCACTCCCAACACTTTATGGGTTCTTTTTGTTCAAACTTCTTTGTGTAATTATTATGATTATTAGCAGACTCTTTACTCTTTTGATTGTTCTGATTGTTTGGTGAATTATTCTTATTCCCCTGGAAATTATTATTAGGAAAATTTCTGGCCTTATTATTTTTAGAATTCTGATTGGGCACAAACTCTTTCTTCTTTTGATCATAATTATTATTCTTTTTGTCCTTCCAGTTGGCCATACTCTCCTTTTTCTGATTTTGTTCATAACAGAAATTGGCTTTCCTCATAGCTTCTTCTAGAGTTTTTGGATTGTCATACTCAACCCTATCCTTTATGTGATAAGGTAAATAGTTGAGGAACCGTTGTACCTTATGTTTTTCATCCACAAGGTATGGCACATACCTAAGCAGACTTAAAACTTGTTGTTTAAATCTTTCATAGTCATTGTACCTAGTTTTAGCTCATATAATTCTTTATCCCTTTCTTCATAGTACTATTTAGATAAAAAATTCTTTTTAGAGTACTTCTTGAAGGTACTCCAATTTATGTTTTTCTCTCTTATTCCTTTCACTCCCTTTAAATCTTGCCACCATATATCAACTTTCCCTGAAAGATTATAAATAGCCATTCTAGCTTTTAATTGGTTAGAATAGTTATAAATCTGGAAGTACTTCTTCATAGATTCTACTTCCTGCCCCTTTTCAGTTTCCCCATTAAATGTTAGCGGTTTGATCTTTTTAAACTCTCCAGAAATTTCTTCATAAGGTTTATATTTTCTCTTTCTAGTGTGGTGGTTATCCTCACTACTATCACTAGTATAATGAGAATTACGTCGATCACCAAATACTTCGGAAGATGAGCTGCTTTCATTTTTAGTCTGTTTAGTCTTTTTATACTTATGTTGGTAACTTATATCTTCTGAATCAGCTCTTTTACCCCTTCCCTCAGTATGAAATCTTTCTATTAGGATCTGATTCAGCTCCTCCTGAGCTCTCAGAATCCTTTCATTCTCCTTTTTAACAGATTCCATTTTAGATTTTAATTCTTTTACGGTTTGTAAAAGTTCTGAGGAATTAGTGGTTATGTCTTCCTGTATAGGTTCTCTTTGTAAATTATCTTGTTCAGTATAGGGAGATTCCTCTTCTGCATATTCCTCCAGTCATTCCATACATGTTGTTTAAACTCAGAAACAAATTTCTCTGTTGATAACATTAAAAGAAAACAACATCAGCAAAATGATTTAAATACACTGTTTCATATAAGCAAGTTGAGCTTCATCAAGGCCTAGTGTTTGAACCTTGCGCTCTAATACCACATGTCCTAACCCCAAAATTTCATAAAAATTTAAAATTTTTAAGATAACATAAAATGTCTGAATACGTAGTTTACTAACTGCTAGCGATTAGCGGAAAATGAAACAGTTTAACAATTAGAATTAATTAGTTTCAAAAGACAATAACTAATACAACTTTCATTTTCATAAGTTATATAAGAATGGCTTGCATCCAGATTGCTTTTAGCTTTACTAATAGTTTTACTTTTTGGCAAGTAGGTGAAAATCTATCTTTCAAAACTAGGGGCTTACTTAGCATTATGCTAACGTAGATGGACTGTTGGTTCTTACAGGTTCAACAGGTAACGATCGATCAAGTAGGAGTTTAATTTGTAAGATAGCGAGAAGTATTTATGTTGCATGTTAATATGCTAGTAAAATAAACTGATTATTTAAAAGCAAGCTCTGATGAGGTAAAGTAATTTTCTTCCATAGTTCTGGTTCTAAGAAAGTATTCAAAGTTTAGCTACAAATATTGTTATCTTTAACATACTTAGCTAAACAAAAAGATCCTTACTGTGTGCTTAGAGCTCAAGTTCTTCGTCACACAATTATTTTTATTTTAACATGCTCAAACCGCTAATGTGATGTTTAAATGTACTGTCTTTTATTCATGAAACTACTCCTATCAATCTCAAAGGTAAGGATTTCCAATAGAGTACATATTTATATTTTGTCTCTTTCTTACTAGCCATGGAAATTAATAACCTGTTATTTGTATGTAAATATGTTAAACATCAAGTTATAAACTTCAGTACTTAAATTATTTCCTTGCTGCATGTATTATTGTAACAATATACAATACCACACTATTTTATAATGTACCAAATATAATTGTTATTTTACATCCTGTGGGAATCTTACTACCTGGAAATTTCCATGACATATTATAAGTTTGGTTCTTTGTAACTAGATACATCATCTTAAGATGGAGTACTACCTAACCACCACTTCTATAAAGTCGAAATCATAGGTAAATACATTATCAGTGTTATTCCTATAATTGATAAATCTTGTACATGGTTTACACAATAGTAAAATTACTATTATAATGTTGCCTCACTATAATAAGTTGTAGTTTATAATAACTACTATGGCAGATTTTACTACCTATAACTTCTAACCTAAGGTCTATATCAAGTGAAACATTATAAATAAAATTCCTATACTATGCTAGAACCAAGTAAGCACAAACAATTTAAAAAAATGACTTTGTAAGCAATGATAAGATCCATTATCATTGTCAATGGCAAGGTGAGCATGTAAAACATTATTTGTAAAAGTTTACACTATGGTTGAACCTCGTGATTGTTTATTTGACAAGGTTTAAACATCTTTACTCTATAGTCAACGACATATATTAGATGTTAGCAATTATAACTAGTCTTATACCATCGATGGAAAATGATATAGTTTTGTGCTTCAAATAATATGTAATTATTTTAAAGTCGAATTGCATAGTGTTGATAATGACCATGGCAATGATATGTTGATAATTGAAAACGTAGGTTGACTATAGACAAGAACCTCTCCTGGTTAAATTATTTGAGAGGGCACGTGGTCTGCTCTCATCCATGCATTGGAGACTTAAAAAGGCAGGAAACCCTATTCACCTGTCATTTAACTCTAAGGGTTTCGAAGGCCTGCAGGCTGCTCTGTGTAGTTTTTCTGGCGGCCATGAGAGGTTGTTCCTCTGTTTTTCTTGCTCCATAGCTTGTGTTGGTTGCAGTGTGGTCTCATTACTTAGTCTTAAGGTCTCGATTCTTCTTGGTTGGATGCTTTACTGTGAGAGTGGTTATTTGTTTAAGAGTTTGGCTCGCGGGCTGTCCATGGTTTCAGCTCTATATTACTTGTTGCTCATCACGGCTTGTGGAGTTGTAATTTGGTTTGATACTGTCTCCACTCCAGGTTTGGCGTAGGGTTTGAATACTCCTATGTGGAATTTGATTAAGCTGGTAACAACTCCTTCACTGCTCGATTTCTCTTCTTACTTGCAGGTAAAGACAAATTTAGTTCTTTGTTATGAAAATATCTTTTGTTAAGTTATTAATGTAGTTAGGGTTTTACTTTGTGAGTTGATTCTTAATCTAAAGCTCAGTCTTGTGCTCTTTGCAAGAACTTGCAACGGCTCAATTTTCAGTGGAAAAGAAATACAACTGCCGGCTTCAGTGAACTCATGGCCCCAACTGGTAAGCCCTCGTTTCAAAGTGGGTTTTTCCCTACTTGTGACGAGGGTTGTTGGAAAGAAACAACAAAGTGCTTGGAAGCCTAGTTTTGGTTTCTTCGTTTGTTTAAATGTTTAGTATGTTGCTCTCTAGTTTACTTTAAAATCCCTTGTTGTTTACACTGGGTCATACCGACTCTTGAGCCATGATATGAATGTAGTTTTTGGTTATGGATTTAGACTTGTGGCTCGAAAATGTAATACAGTTGGTTTTTTAAAAGAAAGGATTTGTTTAAGCTTTGAGCTTCTAAATGAGCTCTGTCTCGTTTTGCTGTTAGATGTGAATTGTGGTTTCGTTATTATGTAAATACTGTGTTTATTTTATTGTTTAAAAGAGTTATAAAAGATATTTACTTTCAAGTAAAGACTGTGATTAGTCTAAAGCATGGATTTTAGCCTTTTTATTAAGTTTGTTACACAATTAACAATGTAACTTGTTAAAACTTATTACAGGTTAATTTGTAATTAAATAGATTAGTTAAAGGGGTTTCGACCCTTAGGTTTTTATAGGTATAAACCTGCCTAGTTTTTAAATTTTAAAATGCATAATTATATATAATTCTTAGTTATGCCATTTATTATTTATAATACATTTATCTTTATTTACTACTCTGTAATTTATAATTATTTAGAGCTCTGTAGAGAATAGAATGTTACCTCTAGAACTCTGTTTATTTTACATAAATAAAGGGTTTATAAACGAAACCCTAACCTGGATTTTATTAAGTAATAGTTTAAGATTAAGTTAATATTTTAAAAGAAGAACTGTTTAGTTATTAACTTGTTTCTAGACTTTCTTGAAGATTAGTTATTATCTCCTATAAACTTTTATTTCCTATCTGTATATTATTACTGTAATGCTACTGTAATTTAATATTTCTTTTTCATGCATTTTGATTTAGTTAAACTAAGTAAAACAGTAAATATAAACAAACATAACACTGCTATTTCATTGCTTTTCAAACACTGAAATAAAATTTACTCTGTTTACCTACAGATACAAAATCATATCTACTAATTCCATTCTCTTAAGGATTATTTCATTTATTTAAAGCATTCTAACCGTGCTAGAGTACGACCTGGTTTCCAGCTGTGCAAAAACATAGTCTAAAAATTTAATTTCTTTCTATTTCATTACTTCCCTAAACCATTTTCGTTGCTATAAATAATCAAATAAGAATACTAAATCTAACATTTCACAAACTCTGAACTTTAACATTCATATAGCAGATAAACTAAAATTTATTTGACTAAGACAGTAAAATAAAATAACATAGAACCTATTGAGGACAAGACGACAACAGAGTTAGGAGGTCGTTCCTCCCTACCAATCTCTTGGAGAGCGCTCAAACAACGCTTCCTCAGGACCCCCGAGCCTGTTCCTGGGCTTCTTGGTTGAGAACTGGGTGGAGAATGCAACTGTAGAACCCTCTGTCACCTGACTAGTTCAATACCTCAGTAAAACAATCTGCTCTTAGCAGTATGATCTTCAGCTTAAAAGCTACAACTAGATCATTCATAGCAGTTATCCCCTCAAACACTTTCCAAATTCCCCTCCATTGAATTTCTCTGAAGTACATTCATTCACCCTGAATGATCACTTCTCTAGAATGAGCAGCCTCAACTCTCTTCAATGGGAAATTTTATAGAGATGCCTAGGTCTTCTGGATCAATTTTCATTAATTGAGCTACCTGCTCTAATTCCACTTTCTTGGGGAATCATGACCACAAATATAGGGAGGTTTCCACCTGCAATAGTTGGAAGTGGTTTGAGGACGTTGCCACATGTCAGTTTTCTCTCCACCCAGTCTCCTCCACCAATTTGACCTGTAAACACTCTTTTAACAGCTCTCCTAAGCTGTTGTCTCCTCATTTATTTATTTATAAATAAAATATTATGAATTTACATTAAATATCCATGAACCTACTTGTCATCCATTACAACTTAGCATAAAATTTAAAATATTGTTCCTCAAATAATATAAAATTGTTTTTGCAAAATTGGGGCATGTGACACCCAATCTTCGATCCCAATTTAGAAAATTGGAAATCGTACACATTACATTATTTATTTAATAAAACTCATTACATTATTATCCATTGTACATTACAAACCCTAAATAGTTTTGAATCCAATATATATTAGAGTGTACCAATAAACATTTATAATATTAGCTTCTCTAGGTTCCCGAGTTTTTAGTAACATTTGTAAATAACATTTGAAAAAATGCAAATATTTAAATAATATTTGTATATAACATTAAAAAAAATGAAAATGTTTAAGTAATATTTGTATAGAACATTAAAAAAACAATAGAAAAATTGAAATATTTAAGTAATATTTATACCTAGTAATATTTAAGCAATACTGGGAATCGGAAATGGGGAAGCGAGCAAATTATTTTTCTCGGTTTCCATATATATTTAGTTACATGTGGAAAAGTTGCTCTACCTGTGGAAAATTAATTCTCCAAATGCGTGAAAACCCTGTGTCAATGGTGTGAAAAAAACAGCCGTGGAAAAAACAACGAGTTCTGCATTTGACAATTCTTTATTTTGCTTACGATAAAAAAATTGTATATGTGAGTTTCGAATTTGGTACTTGCTGCAATAGCCTGAATTTTCTCTCCATTTCTTTAATATCTGCCAATTGTAGAGGCAAGCCAATAAAAAAGAACGCAGAGCGAGTTTAAAATAAGATGGACTTGGCAGAGGAAGAAGTTAGGCGGAAAGAATACAAATAGATAGAATAAAGCCTGAGCATTTTCAGAACGTGTACTTAATCGATCAACTCCATGCTGCCTTCTTCGGTGCCTGTTGGATCATGGGATACAATAACAGAAATATTTAATGATTAAACTCGCCAATAATCAGGTGACACATGTCAGGATGTTAATGGCCAGGGAGACGAGGAAGCTTTTGGGATAGCTTCTTTCATTGAAAAAAACACCTACGACGTAATAAAAGGTTGTGAAAAAATGACGCGATGTTTTTTTAAACTATAGAGTTTATTTAAAAAGAAATTAAAGGGTGAACCTCATTAAAAAAAAGAAGTTTTAGAACAGTTGAAAGGACCGGCCCATCTAAGAAAAAGAGAAAGGTGTTTGGTTTATTCAAGAAAGGGAGAGTCACCCATGGCATCAAGTAGTAATCAAATCAATCCCAAGGATCATTGTAATAGGAACAGGTTATGAAATGTGAGAAATGAAACCGAGAATCTTTCTGTTGGGAAGCCATAGTAAATTGATTTATTGAGCCGGATCTTGCATATCTACAAGTAATGAAAACTAATCAGAGGAATGCAATTGTAGAAAATAGGAAAAAGGATTAAGGGCATTCTGGTTTTTGCATAATGGAGTAGAAAATATTGAAACAGCCTATCAAAGAAGATATAAGGTTAAAAATGCAAAGCGGCAGACACTCAGGAAGTTTTTTGAGACTCTTCATATGAAGGACACAGAATATGTGGATAAATTCATGACACAAACAATGAATATTGTAAATCATCTTCGAGCAGATGGAGATGTTGTTACACATCAAAATTTGGTGGAGAAAGTGCTTAGAAGTCTTTCATAAAAATTTGATATGTTTATTACAACCATTGAAGGATGCAAGGATTTGAAGTAGTTGTCTATTGAATAGCTCACTAGATCACTATTGACACATGAAGAAAGAATCAACAGGCATAGTGATTCTTAAAATGCATTTCAATCTCAGACCTCATCCAGTAGAGGAGGAGGACGTGAAAGTAGAAGCATAGGAATAAGAGGAAGAGGTCGTTCTCAGACTACAAATAGTCCAATAGTTGCTGAATAGATAGAGCAACCACAAAATCACTCCCATAACCCAAGAGGAGGCCGAAGCGACAATCAACCAAGGAGAATTGACACATCCAATTTTCATTGTTTTTACTAAAAGAAGGATAGTCATTTTGAGATTGAATGTAGAAGGAAGCAATCATGAAGCAATCAGATTTGAACAAAGACAAATCCAATGCTACCAATACAGAAGGAGGTACATCTCAATCAATGTTTATTTGGTATCGAGTAAAAAAAGAATTCAATAACAAAGATATATGATTGTTGGATAGTGGTTGAAGCAATCACATGATAGGTAATAAAGAATTCTTTTCAAGTTTAGATGAATCTATCAAGTCTAAAATAAAATTGGGTGATGATCATCAAGTAAATTCCTTAGGAAAAGGCATATCTTAGTCATAACCAAGCAAAATGAAAAGAAATACATTTCAAATGTCTACTTTGTCCAGGATCTAAAATACAATCTTTTAAGTGCTGGTCAGGTAATTCAAAATGGTTATAAGGTCATATTTAACAAGCGATCATGCATAATCTTGGACAAACCTCCTAGTCGAAGAGTTGTGTCTAGAATTGAAGTGACCAAAAATAGGATGTTCCCATTAGTCATGAAAAATGCAAATTTGTCACAGTCTTATTCCCAAATAGTTACTAGTTCAGATGAAGCTTGGTTATGGCATTGTAGGTATCGCCACTTGTTTTTTAGAGGTCTAAATTATTTGTAAAAGAAATCTATGGTCAAAGGTATACCCATGATAGATGTTCACCATAATCCTTGTGAAATTTGTATTTATGCCAAAACACAAAAGGGACATATTTCCAAATGTTGCCTCCACGTATAGAACCAAAGCACGTCTTGAGTTAGTCCATACATACCTATGTGGTCCCATGCAAACCCAGTCCATAGGAGGAAGTTTTTATTTTCAAAAATTTATTGATGATTTTAGTAGAATGACATGGGTGTTATTTATCAAGAACAAATATGAAACATTTACAAAATTCAGAGAATTCAAAGCTACAACAACAAAAAAAAGTGGCAGGTACATTAAAGTGTTGAGATCAAATGGAGGAGGTGAATATGATTCAAATAATTTTGCAACATATTGAAAAGAACAAGGCACTCCACAATTTACAATTTACAACAATATGCACTCCACAACAAAATGGGGTTGCTCAAAGGAAAATTCAGATCAGCATGAGCATGGCTAGAAGTATGTTAAAAGCCAAAAATTTATCAAATGAATATTGGGTAGAAGCAATTGCATGCTCAGTTTATATTTTGAATAGATCTCCAAAAAATAGTGTAAAAGATAAAGTTCCTTTTGAAGCATGGAGTGGAAAGAAGAAAAATATTTCCCATTTAAGGATTTTTGGCTCTATTGCTTATGCACATGTTCCAACATAAATAAGAAGAAACTTAGATGATAGAAGTGAAAAATGTATCTTTGTAGGATACAATGAACAATCAAATGAATACAAGTTGTATAATTCGATCACTAAGAAAAAAATAGTGACTAGATATGTTAAATTTATTGAAGACCAAACTTAGAGTAAAGAAGATAAAGGAACAACAAACAATCATCCTTTCCCACAAGCAATTGAATCAATGGACAATATAGAAAAACAAGAATCTACACATAGACTTTCTCGATTACACGTTCAAGGAGAAGTCTCAGAACAAGAAGGACAATTCACACATAGTCCAACCTGAACTAGTGAATCAGATTCCACAATAGCCTCACTCAAATAACAAAAAACAAGGCTAAGTGAATTTTTTTGGCATCAAGAAAATGTAGATGAGCAAGCTCATTTTTCTATGTTATATTTTCAACCATTTTATTTTGAGGAAGCGGTCAAGGAGAAGGAATGGGTTGATGCAGTGAATGAAGAGATTGAATAAATAGAAAAAGAATGACACTTGGGATCTTGTGAACTTACTAGCACGAAATACTAGCATTGGAGTCAAATGGGTCTATAAAACCAAATACAATGAGAAATACAAATGGAGAAACATAAAGCAAGTTAGTTGCAAAAGGATTTGCACAACATCCTAGTATTGATTATGGGGAAACTTTTTCCCATGTTTCCAAATTAGACCATTGGTTAGTTTATCAATTGGATGTCAAATCAACATTTTTGAATGGTATGTTGAAAGAATAAGCATATGTAAATCAGCCCCCAGGATGTGAAGTGAAGGGTCAAGAATTAAAGGTCTACAAACTGAAAAAGGATTTGTATGGCTTGAAGAAAGCAGCAATAGTGTGATGCAATAGAATTGACACATATTTTCTCAACAATGGGTTCAAAAGAAGCAGCAATGAGCCCACTTCGTACACAAAATCAAATCAGCAAGGTAATATGTTAATTATTTGTCTTTATGTAGATGATATGATATATACAGGAAATTCAAAACTTTCATATTTTAAATCTACAATGAAGAAGGAATTTGAAATGACTAATCTTGGTCTCATGAAATACTTTCTTGGGATCAAAGTTAAGAAAACTGAAAAAGGAATTTTTATTTTCCAAAATAAGTATGTCAAAGATATTTTGGCAAGGTTCAGGATGACCAAATGTAAACCAACAAATACGGGTTCAACCAAAATCAAGTACAAATTTAAGCAAGGAAGACAAGGGTTCAACAATTAATCTTCATTGTAAAAACAACTTGTTGGTAGTTTAATGTACTTTACAATAACAAGGCCATATATAATGGTTGTGAAGTCGGTTTAATTTCCATATTTATGGATTCTCCCAAGGACTCATAATGGAAAGTTGGAAAAATATTTTTTAGGTATATTGCAAGTACAATGGAATATGGAATTTTGTATGGAACTTATGAAGAAAATAATCTAGTTGGATACATAGATAGTGAATTTGTAGGAAGCATTGATGACCGAAAAAACACATTAGGTTATTCCTTTCATCTAGGAACATGTATTATGTCTTTGGCATCAAATAAACAACCCATAGTCATTATTTCCTCAGGAGAAGCAGAGTATGTAGAAACATCAGTACCATGTCATGCAGTGTGGATGAGAATATTGCTAAGTGATCTTGCACATGAAGAGGATCCATATCCAATATTTTGTGACAACAATTTAGCCATATATTTATCCAAAAATCATGTATTTCATCGCAAGAGTAAACATATTGATACATGCTTTCATTTCATACAAGAGCTTGTCAATAATGGCAAATTCAATCTTCATTTTTTGGTTCTAAAGACCAACTTGCAGATGTTGATGAATGTAATGAATGTGAAGTCGAAATTAAGGGGGAGTGTTAAACATTAATTTATCCTTAGGATATTTGTTGTAAATAGACATTTACTATAGTAAAATGTCATGTAATTCAATGTATTTAATGTGCATCACATAGATAGAATATTTTGGAAAATGCTAGGTTTTAGTATACATTCTCTTGTATCTTGGTTTTAAGTTGTTAATGATAAAAATAGCTTTAGGCTCCTAATTTTGATGTCCATTTTGTGGTTGGATTTTGCTTCCATTAATTGACATGAACTAAATCCCATTCTAACTCTCCATGGCCTTCCCTTGGGTTTTTTCATCTTTGTATTTCAATGAGCTAAATCTCATAAATCTATTAAACTTATTGTGTAACCATTAGATTTATCGTTGATCTTATATATTATATATTCATGGCGAGGAGGCATGGCGAGGGTTAGGGTTTACAAAAATGTTGCGTAGGGTTTACAAAAGGTGCCAATCTCCTCGGTGACCGGCTTTGAACTCTGCAACCTCTCTTGGTGGGTTACTCCTCTGTAGTAACCGGTGTATGGTACCTATGAACACTCCTGGTGATTGTAGCTGAGTTACTTGATCCTGTGGAAATCATCGTATATTACACTATTATTGTGCTTTGCCACCTTTTGGGACTGATTGCTCCATCCAAGCAAGTTGACCCTAAAGTTGCATTGTACCCGACTTCCCTTTCAGGAAGACAGATGGAACCGGTATCCTCGGGATGCAAGGCGGAGTCTTCTTGTTGCTTTTTCATTATTTTTTTCTTGTTGAAATTGGATTTGATGGGGGATGTCATCATGTCTTGTTTACTGAGCTATTGTGACATACGACACCATCACGAGGTCTAGTGTTGTACTGACTCCAGGTACTTCTTGACTCTGTTGTTATTTATTTGTTTTTTCTTGTGCTTGGTCTGGGGCTTGGTGTAAATCCTCCTCTAAGAGTTTATGGGCTTGTTAACCGGCCACCCCACATGG
Organism: Pseudotsuga menziesii; assembly: GCA_001517045.1. Classification (NCBI taxonomy): domain Eukaryota; kingdom Viridiplantae; phylum Streptophyta; class Pinopsida; order Pinales; family Pinaceae; genus Pseudotsuga; species Pseudotsuga menziesii. Next base: position 12,499 of record LPNX010327028.1, on the reverse strand, counting down.
ATTTCACCCTCTAATTAGAGCGTTAGTAGCAACCATGATTAAAAAGTGGGAATTTATCCTTTTTTTAGCTACTGTTTGGTCCATCTCGTCGTTGGGTTCTGGGTGCAACTAGTAACCCTGGTTTATTTGTGGGGTTTATGGCTTGCATTGTCTACTTGTGTCTGGGATTTTTGTGGGATTGTATTCTTCTATTGTAGGATTGGTTATTTTTTATTCTATCTGGGACCTCTCGGTTCAGCCTGGTGTGTTTCCAGGCTCCAGTCTTCCATGGGTTACCAAGGTTACCCCTTAGTTATTGCTCAACACTACCTGCAGCCTCTTCTGTGGGGGGTATTCTTTTTTAACTCTAGTCCCAAAGACTCTCACAATGTCATCCTCAGGTTACCTGGGTGTCCCGGTGGTAGATGATGAGAATATTCACTTGGGCAAGTCCCGTCACTTGAGTTGTGCTCGTAGAAAAGCCAAATATATTAAGGCTCTTGACTTGAAACCTAGATTTGTCTTGGGTCATGATGTGTTCATGGAAAAAGTAGAAACCATGTGCCACAGGGCTCTTATAGGAAGACTTGAGTATTGTACATAGTCGAAGGAGGAATGGGTCGATTGAATGACCATCCATTGGAAACCTATCATTAATTATGTGCCCACTATCAGCCTTGTAGCTAACAACTGGATGGTGATTGTTTTTATAGAAGAAATGGATGCCACACGTAGCCTAGGGAACCTATGGACTATTCAAAAGGACCCCTTAGTTATAAACCAGTGGCATTCTGTCTTTGACCCACTTACAGAAAGGGTGACTATCCGGCACCTTTGGGTACTATTACTTGCATTACCTTTTCCACTATGGAATAAAGACATTCTTACAATCTTGGCGAACATGATTGGTCGTTTTGTCTCCCTTGAAAAAGATTTAAATTTGTTATTTGACAAATGAATGGAAAAGGTACCAGTCAAAATTGATATCTCCAAAGGTTTACTTCCAAAAATTGATATTGTTTGTGGGGACTGAGTTATTTCACAGAGACTTGATTACTTGCACATGCCTTTTAGGTGCAATTATTTCCATGATACAGAGCACCTTCGAAACGCTTGTACTCTTCTTTGCAATGGCTGACTAGTTAAACGAGGATTTGATCATAATCTTGGGCCTATCTCTCCTATTCCTGTCGACTTTCATCCTCTAGTTGAGCCCCTGGTGGATTCAACTGATATTATCTATGCTTATTCTTTTTCGACTCCTTTTGAAGGTCTATCTAAAGGTCAATTGATGTATATTGAAGATATTGAAGTGTGTGCCCTTCACTCCCACTCTGTTCCCTCGGATAAACTCAAGGATACTTATTCCTTGGATCCCCTTACTTCCTCTAATGTCAATCATTTAGAAGGACCTCCTCCCTTCACTATGGAACACTATCCTTCCCTCCCTTCTTCCTCAGCAACCCCCCCTTCCTCCTCACCAAGTATCTCTTATTCATCGGTTAACAACTTATCCTCCAACCCCTATGAATCTTTGAATTTCAAGGATCCTTCACTCTTAGCCTCTCTCTCAATATTCTCTGAAAAATATCCTATCTCCCCTTCCACGATCCCCTCGGACTCCATACAATTTAAAAATGTGACCATACATAAGTCAAAGAATCCTCCTTCAAAGACCCCTTAAGAATGTAGACATATAGCCATGTATATATCCCTCCCTTTCAGGGGTACTTAGAGAAATCACACCTGCTGAGTCAGGTTCCCCATGAAAATTTTATCCATGAACATTTAGGGTTTTTGGGGGCTTACCAAACAAAAAGCCATTAATCATCTGTTCTCTGATCTAAATCCAAATATGATTCTACTTCAAGATACTATGTGCAATTATTCTCAGTCTCTTTTTTATTTTCAAAATTCAAACTAGGGTGGGAATTTTGTGCCTCAGATGCATCTGGCCTTTCAGGTGGCCTTCTTACAGGTTGGAACCCTCTCCTGGTACGCTGCAAATCCTTTTCATCCATTGTAGGCATTATACTCAAATTTAGCATTAAGGGGATATCTGAGGTCCTCTCTATTATAAACTGCTATGGGGCCTATACTCATAGAACTAAATTCTGGGATAACATTTTGGCGAGGGGATTACTAAACTTCCCAAATTTACTCTTGGCTGGGGATCTTAACTTCACCATATCCTCTTCTGAAATCTGGGGTACTAAACCAAGTACAAACCCCTTGGCACCTTATTTCTCCCAGATCATCTCTAGCAACAACCTGGTTGATCTCTCCATGAACCTTCATGGCCCCACTTGGAGGAATGGGCGTTCTGTGGATGCAGGCATAAGTAAAAGACTAGACCAGTTTCTTTTATCTAACTCTCTTCTTCCTAGTCTCACTTGCTATAGATCTTGGGATACACCTTCTGATGTCTCATACCACTACCATATTTTCCTGGAATGGAGCCTAAGACTAGGTACACAGAGTTATCCCTTTAAATTCAATAGGGCCTAGTTCTTGGAGGATGATTTTGCACCTGTGGTGACTTCATCATGGAAGGATCCTCTGGCCTTGGAAGCTCATAGTCATATGGATGCTCTCACCCTTAAGAAACTTAGACTCAAAGTCTTGGTTAAAGGTTGGGAAAGAAAGAAAAATTGTGAAAGGAAGCATCAAATATTAGAAATTAATGAAGAAATATCGAACATCTTACTTAAGGATTCAAGCCTCATGACAGCTACAAATGTGGATAAACTGAAATGCCTTTAATTTAGGAAAGGTAAATACTGGGCTCATGAGGTCACTACTCAAAAACTGAAAAGCAGAGTTTAGTGGATTAATGAAGGGGATGCAAATACAAAGTTTTTCCACTCCTATGCTTATGCTAGAAGAAAATCAAAAGAAATCTGGTCTCTTAATGATAAGGAAGGTAGGGAAGTATCTGAGGATGCAGCTCTTAAGATGCTTGGGAAACAACATTTCAGTTCCATTTTATAAGATGACAAGAAAATGAATATTGCTGACCAATTAAAGGTGATTAGACTCTTCTCGACTATGACATAGGAAGAGGATATTGATTGCTTCCTTAAGCCCATTTCGATCCACGAAGTTGAAGCTGTACTTAAAGGATTTAAGAAAGATAAAACCCCTGGCCCTAATGGATGGTCGGTAGAGTTTTTCCTAGATTTTTTTGACCTTATTGGTGAGGAACTAGTCATGGCTGCTAAGCAGGCTAGGACCCAAGGGAAAGTTACTGGGGCTCTAAGCACAACTTGCTTGACTTTGATCCCTAAGTGTGAGAAGCCTTCTACCTTTGCAGAAATCTGCCCTATCTCCTTATGTAACCTTGTTTGCAAGGTCATTTCTAAGATTGCAGCTCTTTGACTGAAGCCTCTTCTGAATAGGGCTATATCTGCTCAACAATTTGCATTTATTAAGGATAGGCAGATTACTAAACCTATTGGCATAACCCATGAAGTATTGCACTCTATAAAATCTAAGAATTCAAATGTCTTGGTACTTAAACTTGACTTGGTCAAAGCCTTTGATAGGGTAAATTGGACTTTTCTAAGACTTCTGCTTATACAAATTGGCATCCTCTAATAGGTGTGAACTGGATCATGGGTTGTGTATCTAGTGCTTGTTTTTCAATATTAGTCAATGGGACTCCCTCGAAATTTTTCCCAGCCTCCAGAGGAATTCGTCAAGGCTTCCCCTTGTCTCCATTATTATTTATCTTGATTATTGAGAATCTCAGCAGAATTATTATGGATACTCAGCAGAAAGGTCACATTAAAGGATTTCAGTACTCATCTAATCTTTTGATAAATCACCTACTATTTGTAGACGGCATTATTTTATTTGATATTGGTACTATCAGTGAATGGATAGCCTATAAATATGCTCTGGACTTGTTCTACTCAGCCACAGGTATGAATGTCAACTTGGAAAAGTCATCATTTCTCTATCAAAATGTTGATGTTGTACCAGACGTTAAATAGTTGAGATTCTTCCCTACAGCATGGAACCGATCACATCGGGATTTAAGTACTTGGGATACTGCCTTAAACCTCTGGGGTATTGAACTTCTGACTAGATATGGATGGTGGAAATGTTTGAAAACAAGATTAAAAACTGGACTTACAGGTTTCTCTCTCTCGGTGGCAGAGTTGTTCTTATAAAAGCGGTTCTCAATGGATTAGCAGTTTATTGGTTTTCCCTTGCAAGATTCCATAAATCTATACTAAATTTATTAAGGAGAACCATATTCTCCTTCTTATGGGGAAGCTAAGAAGGTTATCAGAAAATTCACCTGGTGTGCTGGGAAACTGTTTCAACCCCAATTGAATACGATGGTTGGGACATTAAGAACCTTGAATGGTTTGGAATCTCATTGAGATTGAAATGAATGTGGTGGCTGCTTATGGGGTGTTAGAATAATCGACCCATAGTTTACCCTTTTAGACATTAATTTAATTATTTTTGTCTTATTAGCCGAGTTCATGTGTCCCACCTTGTGCAAGTTGTCTTTTACCTATCCATAGTGGTCAAACTTGCCTTATTTGACTCATGTAGCACATGGGAAAGCCCACGGAATCAAATCTGGTTTATTCTTGGCCTCCTAAGCACCCTTCTACTTTTTCTGCTTTATTCCCTGCTTTTTCAGTGTTTTAAGGCAAATGGAAAAGCTAGACTAGGTGAGGTGAACTAGTTTTTTGTCCTCTTCATCCTCCACTCTTTTCTCATTGAAAAAGAATGTATGAGATGTCATTCCACCACTCTTTAGCTTGCCTAATCCATTTTTCCAATTCGTGAGCTCCATGACAGATTTGGGATCAGCTTTTTACACCTATGGGGGATTTGCTTATTTTTAGTAAGCATGCTTTATGCTAGATTCGAATTGCTCCTCATGCATTTGAATCCCTGATGTATGTTATTTATTCAGCAACCTATTATGTTACAGGTTTGGCTATTGTACACTGAGTTAATACAGTTTAGTGTTCAGCTCTAATTTCAGTCTCTTTTGTGAGTGATTTTGCATGATCAATTGTTAATTGTTGTGAGTAAAATTAATCTATCACTGGGTTCAATTTCCACATGGAATAAGAGCCATTGTAGATTGATTTCTCTCCTTCAAAATTGTTTTGCAGGTTCGACATCAGTGACTGGGAGCCTTCTACTGACAGTCGGGACAGATTTTCTAAGCTATGGATCAATCACAGAAAACTATCTTGACTCCCTTCAATTTCTTTGAATGGAAAACAAACATGGAGATACTATTGAGAGTGAAAGGCCTCTACAGGGTGACTATGGCAATATAAGCAGAGCCCAATGCAGCTGCAGAGAAGATAAAATGGCACAACAGGAGGGATGAGGCCTATGGTCTCCTGTGTCTTAGTATTTCCAGAGACCTCCTTTTCCATCTTGATGGATTGACATCACCGAATGAAGTATGGAAGAATATTTCTGATCTTTTTGGAAAGACAGATGAGATGAGGGGACATCAAATCGAAAATGAGCTGATTTCTCTGAGTCCAAATAGCTTTGAATCCCTGCAGCTATATTTCTCCAAGTTCAAAGCACTAGTTTTGCAGCTGAAACAGTGTGGGATTGAAAAGAAAGATGATTCGCTCGTCCTGGCCATCCTCTCAAAGCTAGGCCCTGACTATTCAGTGTTTGTTTCGACTTTCTATGCCACAAAACTGACAGCTCGAACTTGGAAGATGCCTAGCCTTGCAGATTTCATGGAATCTCTCACACAAGAACAGGATAAGCTGGTGATGATGGGCACCTTCAAACCATCCAAATATCAAGCTTTGATTGCTGTAGATTCGAAGGTGGATTCAAAAAGCAAAAAGAAAGCTAAAAATACACCTGAGCAAAAGAGAGACAAGAAACAATCTCTGAAGGAGCCACAAGGTTCCAAGAAGAACTACCAGAAGAAGAAAAACAAAGGTGAAATGAACAAGTGCGCATACTGCAATAAGGGCAATCACACTGAAATCTCTTGTATGAAGAAGCAAATAGACATGCTGACCCAACTCCTGGAGAAGAATGGCATCTCCCTTCCAGAAAGCTCAAAGAAGAGAGAAGGAGGATCAAGTTCAGATGACAGAGAGAGAGTTCATGCATTGGTTGCTGGCACATCAAGCTCACCCAGTTTTATCATTAATTCTGGAGCTTCAAGACACATGGTTTTGACCAAGGATGCCTTCTCCTCACTTGATATGTCGAAAGGACCATCTATAGTACTAGGAGATGACTCTCTCACTAAAAGTTTGGGCAAAGGGAGGATTGATCTTGATCATGGTCAGTTCAGCAATGTGTTGTATGTGCCTGGTCTTGCCTCCAACCTCTTGTCAGTGTACCAGATGACCCACACTGGGTCTCCTAAGAAAGTCATATTCTCCACTGATGAATTTGAGATCACAGAGATCTCAACTGGTAGAGTCATTGCAAAAGGAGTTGCAAATCATGCTCAAAAGGTATACATGTTCTCACACTTCCTACCCTACTCAAACCCCTCTGCTCTTCTGATTCATGCTAATGAAGCCAGCAAGCTTTGGCATGAAATATTTGGCCACTTAAATTACAAGTATCTTTCTGATCTTAGTGAAAAAGAGATGGTCATAGGCTTGCCCAAGATAAAATTTTCCAAAGGAGTCTGCCAAGGTTGTATCCTAGGAAAACACCCAAAGCACAAATTTGAGAGAGCTAGTCATGAGAGAACCTCTGCACCCCTCGAGCTGATCCATAGTGATGTTTCTGGCCCATTCCCTCATATGTCAATGATTCAGGCCAAATATGCATTGACTTTCATTGATGACTTTTCCAGGTATTGCTGGAT
>LPNX010327024.1:245415-296424 GCA_001517045.1 Pseudotsuga menziesii | reverse complement strand
TCCACCTTTGTACATACGTGGTTTTTACCCGTATTCTATGATGTATTCTCATATTGTAAAGGAGCTAGTGTTCCAGTAAATTGAACATAGCATCCTCAGATCTAGCTTTGGGATGATCACCTCACTCACTTGTGCCCTTGTATGGAAGACACCTCGAAGTTCATAGCATAGGGCCCAACTGTGTTTACTAATCCTTTACCGAATAATAAAAATATGAACTTGAGGACCATGAATCCTGGTTGTGCTTCTAGTGGGACTCAAAACCCGCCGAATGCCGCTAGTGGACACGATTGAACCAACATGGTGAATGCTATGAATGTTGTGACACGTGCAAAATACTATGGTACATCACAACCAGACCTTGGGAAAGAACCCGCTCCACCTGAGGGCTCTTTGTGGATTGAAAATCCTACGTATAATCTTGAAGCTATGCCTCGCATTCCTAAAGGAGTCTTGAAGCGCTCGAGGCACAATCCTAATGCTCGAGCCACCTAGAACTATTCAGTTGTTGAGGATTTGGGACAGACTCCTTATGCGATGTCTGCATTAGAAATGCTTCAGACTTGTCCTCCACAAAGGAAGGCCTTGTTGTCTTCTCTTGGGGTGGGTGATGATAGCACTTCTTCCATGATCAAATTTGAAACTCATGGAATCTAGCATCACTTTCCTTACTACTTGTCTCTTTTGATTCATGTAGAGTGTTTAAACCACACCATCAATCGCATGGTGATTGATGAAGGAATTGTACCTTCTGTGATGTCTTTGGCCTGTTGGAAGGGCTTAGTTTCTCCCGTGTTGTTCAAATATTCCAACATGTTGACTAATTTCAATTGAAGATCATTTTGGTTGCATGGTATACTTCCTTATATAGAAGTCCAATTGGGGGGGAAGACTGTTGTGGTGGAGGTCGAGGTGGTTGAAGCACCCCTTAACTATAATCTTTTGTTGGGTAGGAACTATATGTACAATATGCAAGCTGTAGCATATTCTCTATTCCAAGTGTTTTTTTTCCTTTGGATGGGAAGATCACTACTATTGATCAGAAATCATTCCATCATCCAAATTTGTCAACATCATCAGGAGCTTCTATCCCGATTATCGATCATTCTCAGCCAACAATTGAGAATGTGGGTGTGGGCATGTATCCTTCCCTCATGGGATCCTTTAGTTTTCCTGCGCCCGTCCTTATGATTGGGTCTATTTTTGGTAAGGATTAGACCTCATTGAATTTGGTCTCTTTTCGCACCTCTCATATGGGAGATCCTTGGATTCTTCCTTCACCGAGTACTTCAAGTGATAATTCCATACTTGCTGAGACAGACGTGCCGTTTCCTGCAACATTGGTGGTGTATCAAGCTAATCTTGATCTTGCTATAGAGCCTAGTTCTTCCTCTTCGTGAATGGAGGAGGAGGACCCATATGTGCTTCCTACTTGGGCAGTAGAGTCATCTCACTCTTAAGACTGCCTTGATGAAGTGTTTTCATCAGATGAATCTATTCTCGAGGCTATGTCATGAGTAGAACAACCTTGGGAAGAGCTGCACCATAGATCGTATTTCCTTCCTAATCTTAATCATTTAGAGTATGATGACTTTAGGGTAATTCTAAGCTAGAAAATTGGTAGGATCATGGTCCCATTAAGCTCTCCTAGTTCACATCAAATTCGTTTCAATTAGTCCTCACAAGAAGGATGATTGGGGGAAAGTATAATAAATGGATTGTGATATTGCAGGAGTTTGAACTCGAGTTTGTTTCAGCAAAATCAAAGAAATCATTAATCTTTGCTAAGGTAATATCATATTTTCCAAGTTTGGATGAAGGGAAGTTTTATGAGGATTCTTTTGTCGATGAACATATCTTCCTCATCTCAACCGTGGACCCTTGGTATGGGGATATAATCATTTATTTGCAAACATTGAAGGTTCCTACTCACCTCTCACAGGATGAGTGATGACGACTACGTCATGTAGTGAAGAACTACCTCATAGTGGATGATACTTTGTACCGCCATGGGGTTGATTCCATTTTACGTCGTTGTTTAACTCATGATGAGGCTGAGATAACGCTTTAATCATTTCCATGGAGGGGAATGTGGTGGTCATTTATCTAGGCTTTCTACAGCCCAAAAAATCCTGAGAGTGGGTTATTTTTGGCTGTCTATATTTAAAGATTGCATTAATGTGGTTAAGAAGTGCCACCCTTGCCAGGTATTTGCATGTAATATGCACTCGCATTCTACCCCTATGCATCCCATTATCACCGCTGGTCCTTTCACCAAGTGAGGGATTGATTTTATGGATTGAAACCCAGCTTCAGCTGGGGGAACCATCATATTATTGTGGCTGTCGATTACTTCATGAAATGGGAAGAGGCTATGCCCATAGTTAAATATGACGGTGAAATAGCCATGCATTTTGTTTTTAACCAGATTATCACCCAGTATGGCATTTCGAGAGAGCTTGTCATTGACCATGGCAGGCACTTTCAGAACAAAATGATGGAAGAGTTGTCTTTAAATCTAGGGTATAAGAAAGAGCACTCCTCTTCTTATTATCCTCAAGCAAATGGATAGGTTGAATCTATGAACAAGTCACTTAAGTCCATTCTCCAATGAACCATCGCACAAAGAAAGAAGAATTGGAATATCATGTTGTATCCTAATTTGTGGTCCAATAGAATTCCAGTCAAGACTGCCACTGATTTTTCTCCCTATCAGCTTGTGCATAGGGTGGAGTCAGTATTACCAGTTGAATGCGAAATCCCTTCTTTGAAGCTAGATGTGGAGTTTTTACCAAAAAATTCTGCATTGGAAGAGCATCTAGTCCACCTAGAGCAACTTGATGAGTAGCGTCGAGATGCTCTAGTGTCTCTTTAAGTTAACAAGCATTGCGTTAAGGTCTCATATGATAAGTATGTCCATCTTAGGAGGTTTAGTGAAGGTGACTTGGTCCTATTGTGGGATTAAGCTAAGGAACCCTTAGGGGCAGGAAAATGTAACCCTATGTGGCATGGTCCTTACGTGGTTAAGCATGTCTTAGAGAAAGGATCCTATGAGCTGGTTGATTATGAAGGGATAGCCTTGGCGGAGCACTAAAAATGGGCTCTATCTCAAAATATACTATGCATGATCTTTATCCAGGGATGATTTTTGTGTATTATTGTACAGTTTGCATAGCGTAGTTTGTCCTTCTTATGGTGATTGGGTTTGTTGATTAGCTTTCGTTTGTTATGGCAGATGTCGATGAATTCTTTGGTTTACATAGGATTTGCTAATGGTGCTAGCTGCCACACTCAAAACTCATATTTGGCTGCTTGGGTGATCTATGCTCCTACGGGTCAAGTGTTTTCTTCAGGAGGCATATGTTTACGGCCTTCGACAAAAAATGTTGCTGAATATAGTGTTGTTATTGAGTTATTGAATGATACCATTTAACATGTTGTTCATTCTCTTGAGGTACATCTTGATTCACAGTTAGTGGTCTCACAACTTAATGGATTGTATCGTGTTAGGGATCTGACTTTGTTACGGATATTATTACGCGTAAGATTGCTATAACAACAATTTGAAAATATAACATACATTCATGTTGCAAGAAATTTTAATCAAGTTATTGATTCATATGCTAACTATGTACTAGATTGGCATTTGTATCACAAGAAATAAAAGCATTCACAAACACATTTTACACATGTAAATAATAATAATCGATCATCATAAATATTTTTCATAAGTCCAAAAAAGGTGACTTCATAATACATAAGTGTCATATACAAAATTGGGGCTTCCGAGCCACCAAAATATACTACACGGTCATACAAAAAATATACACCCAGGTCTCTAAGCCTGAGGTGGAGGAGGGTTCTGATCATGGTAGAGCACCATGGCTCCAGCTAGTTGATGAAACAATCGAACCCATGCCCATGGTACTCCAACCACTTGGTGTTGCATGGCCTTAGGAAAGTCCTCGACTTGCGACATGGGAACTCTCTATGTCAATTGAATGAAGTTCATGTGGATGCTCTGGAGCATCTGCTCCACATCTAGACCCATGATCTCATCACCTCTTCCCCTTCATCGATGATGAGTAAAACCATCTGGACATCGTGGTCCCACATCTTCATATACATGACAGAGTCTCACTATGTGTTGTCACACCAAAAACATGTCTTTTGATTTCATATATCAAAAAACACAAAAAATAAAAGTGATTTTGGGATTCGTTACCTATGTCTCCATATGCCGCCCCTGGTGATAGGGGCATGTCTGGATCTCCATGCAAGTCGATCCCTACATAGGGATAGTCATCTATGGCGACGATCTTCCTCCGCCACCATGGAAAGAAGTCTGCTGGGTAGGGGTTAGCCACCCTTCCTCCTCCTAGTCTATGCATGACATTGTCCCATCATAGCTGATTCGGATCCCTAAATCCATGAGGATCAATGTCTACTATGGGGCTTAGACCCATCACCCACTCAAAAACAAATGCGCTCAGTATGCTACCGAAACCAAAGTTTCGTACCCTGCCCATATTGCAGTCATTGAGTTGTTTCTTCATGTTGCTTAGTAGTGAGGTACTCCAGTCATATATCATAGGCCACATACACTCCATGACATAGAACATTAGTGGCCTTGAGGCTTGGTGGAGTGATTCCAAGCCCGCGATCCTGTCCAATGCCAATAGTATGGATTTCAGCCCCAGAATCTGAACTTAGTTTGTCGGGATCTGACTCCCAACCTTCTATGTATCAGGGAAGTAGTAAACAACTATGAACTCCTCTATAGTCAACCCACCTCCTGGCCCGTGCGATCGGAGGTTCACCACCTCCCCTTGTCAGGACAAACCTATGATAAAGTATATGTCCTCAACCTCAATGTTGAGTGACATACCATCCAACTGAAAGGTCTCAGACTCTGGATCCCAATAATCTACTAGCAGCTGGAGTGGCCTTGGATTTTCCTACAAGCTGGTAAGGTGCCAAAACTTGTATAACCCTCATGCCCGTAATGATTCTTGAGCCATGAGGTTAGCTTGAATAACTTCCTCAACATCACCATGTTCCCTCTCTCTCCATTCTAGCACCATCCTGCACACATTGAAAATTTTGATGAGTAATTTCCCATAAAAACCATGTTCATGTCCCTATACATGACTCTTTGTGAAACAACCATGTATGTATACAGATTATGTGGTCTTTTCCATGTATATTCATCCCTATACGCGGAAAAAGACCTGATATCCGCGTGGGCCGAAACGCCCGATTTGGGATGGCCTAAAAAAATAAATTGACCATTAAAATTTAAAAAATTTTACATGAAAATGAAATAGGAGGACAAGGGTATTTACCCAGATCAAACATGGAGTGATTCTGATGGACGATGCTCCCGGAATTTGCTTCTGAAGTTCTGGACTCAAATGCACTATGGTAAGTAAAAACTCAAAATGGTATAATTTTTTTATTATTTTTCACTGTTTTATAGAATTTTTTTTGAAAGTTTTACCCACATCCTATAGGTTTTTACCATTTCTGACCATTTTGGACCGTTTGGACTAATTGGATATTGTAGGAGCCCGTTTTGAGTGCGGTTTGACTGTTTCTTCAACCCATTTGTGCCTATTTCAGGTATCATTTCTAGACTGGCATATAGGTTAGGATTTAACATCCACTTGCATTTTGCATGACCTTATGACCATTTCATCTTAACCCTAGGTACAAACCCATTCCATCTTGTCATGGAACCTTCATGCTGCTTTTAGAAGTGACATTATGTGAATTGTAAAACTTTCCCATACATGGGTGCCCTAGTTAGATCCTATTTTACATTTTGGCACCCATGCTGACATGTCTCCTTTAGGTTGTGGGAGTCCTTTGTATAGTCCCACCATGTCTCTGAGCAAGAGCCTCATACTCCTCTTAAAATTTATGGTGGCCATTCCCTTAGGACTCCCTTGTATATGTCAAGTTGTAATTGCATTTTCATGAGTTTTTCTTTCCTTATTGAGCATTATGATGGCTTCCTGCATCACATTTATGAACCATATAGCCCAATATTGTCTCATGTCTAGCCAAGCAGATCCTTGTACATATCTTTTGCAGCTTTATTCCCCATTTTTTACTAGGAGGGGACCTCCCCCCGAGTGTTGTTATCCTGCACATACCTCCTTGCATTGAGCATAGACATGTTCCACTGCTTGGAACTAGTTTGATTGTCCCCTGACACTTGTCTCCTCCTAGATTTGTAACTATAAATCACTTTTATTCTTTTTCAAGCTTTTCAAACTATTTGAAAAAGTCCAATTTTTTTTTAAAAAGCATCAAAATCCAGACAGGAAAATATGTTATCTTTGGTAGCAGTCGAGTCGTGTCCCCTTTGAACAGAGCACCGTATATCACATCCATTGGTTGGGTTATTAGTTTGAATTTAGGAGCTGTACTCATTACTGTGATTTTATTTCCATCAACTGGTTAAGCTTCTAGTCCCTATGGAACCTCTGTCAATGCCTCTTGTGTCACAGAGATGTCCCATTTTGCATATTGAGTCCATGCTACCTACATTCAATCACCATTCACATTATGCTCTTGTTCGAAGGAAGTTGAAACCCGATTCAGTGATTCCTCAGTTATATTGACTTTGCATGTCGGCCATTCCCAGTACTGTTACTAGTTCGTGCACATATTTTTTGAGTTCTTCCAAATTATATAGCGTTGTTGAGTACCTTGTGTTGGTTGATGGGGGATGCCTTAATGCCCTCCTTCCAGTGGATTCCATTCCATTGACATCAGATCATTTATTCTGGAATATGAGTCTAGAGTCATTTGAATGCCTTGACACTTACAGTCATCAGTGGTAGGTTCTCTCACCATTGACAGTTTTGGGAATACATCAATGTCCCCTTATCAATGGATTCTTCCAAGTGTTTGACCTCAACACATCTATTCACACTTGTTGGATTGCACTCTATACCTTGATTCCCATTTTCATTATCAATGGGTGATCTTGCGTCTATTAATGGTATACATCGATGACCGGTAATTAGATGATGGACTACTATGTTCAAACTCGACACATCTATTCGCATAGTGGAACATGTACTCATAGCGTTTTGTGTAGAAGACCTTCTAGCATGGTGGAATTCTACATATGCTACCTGCCTGATCGTGCTAGTATTCATGAGATGTCATCTCTCATGATTTGATTCCAGTGTATGTTAGATATCTTCAGCTTCTATGGAGATCTTGATCTATTGTATATATTCATCATGGAGATTCTGATCTATTGTATATTGTACGTGGCGATGACCACACATGTCACATTTTATATATCATGCCTGTTCATGGCCATTGTACTCTTATGTATCCGGGACTGCTATATGTATTTGCAGTCACATGCAGAGATTGGTTATTAATGTACTATACCAATGGATGGATGATTCTTCCACCTAGGTATTCATCACTCCACTTTTGGGATGGATTTTATAATGTATTTCGACCATCATGTTACCCCTCTGACCTCACACATTAAGGGGCATCTGTTATAGTTGATTTTACGACACATGGTGGATCACATATTTATGGCCTTTCTTGTCCCTCTGTAGACTCTTTAGACCCCATGGACTAATACTATACTCTGATTTTTCCAACTGCATCCCTAAAAACACCTGTTTATTTATGTACACGACTTTTAAACCCATACTCGTGTGTACACTTGACTTTTGACCTCAAACCTGCGTACATCAGGATGTGTGCATAAAGCCAAATGGTTTTGGATTTTTCCTTGTATGAGTCCAAAGATCTTGACTTTGGGACTTCCATATGCCCTGATATCGCTTGGATTCAACCCTCCATTACCCCTTTGGAGTGCTATATAAGGAACCCCATGGATACATTGAAGGGAGGAATTGAAGAGCAACGAAACTATAGTCCATTGTTGCCATAGTTTGCATATACTTGAGTCTACATCCCTTTGTCCCTTTGGAACACTTTGTGTTCTTCCCAAGCTTTCCTTTGCTTGTGAGATTTCTATTGAGAGATGGAGGATTGAAGCGGTGGAGTCCCAGGTGGAGGACTCAGTTTCTTCGGTTCGTAAACGTGCCGACATAGGTTGTCACTATTGTAATCTCTGATTTGATTAATAGAAATATCTTTTCCTGTTGAATAATGTGCATTTGAATATAAATATTGAATCCATGGATATGTTTAATTGCTTATACATTGTTGATTATATATGCTAGAGTAGATCTAACACCATATTGTATAGCATGCTTTTCTTACTTGATGTCGTTTAGAGAAAATTGCTAGCGCAAGAGGGATTGGAAAAAGATCAACGGGGATCTACTTCAACTGTCCGGAACAAGGTATGATTTAGGATCCCTTAGTGTTAGATGTTTGGTTTCTCTTGCATATTGGGAAAGGATTGATTTCTCATGTCTAGCTATTTATTGTGGTACCCCAAAGCCATAAAAAGTTTCTCTTTGTAACATATTCCACATTAGAAGAAGAATTACTAGAAGAAACAACAGATGCACATAAAGCTACGTGGGATTCATTGGAGCGTTTCTTTTTAGCTTTAGACATTAAATGTTTCAATTTAAAGCAATTCTTTTCAGGATGATTAGTTTTACCACAATTCTTACAAGGATCATACACTTTCTTCTTCTTACTATTTTCATGATGTGCATTAGAATTATTACCAAAATTATTAGTAGGTTTTGAACTGTGTGAACAAGAACCTTTCGCATTATGAAAATGTTTCTTAGGTTTATGAGTAATTAGAGCTTGATTAGGTGAGAGTTACCCTAAAACAACTAACCTTTCTTCCTCATTAATCATCCCTTTACAGAAAGCATCAAAAGTAGGTTTTGTAGTACTTTGAGACAATTCAAGAGCTTTATTCCTAGTTTGAATGAACATGATAAAACAAGATGACAATTTATGTTCTACAAGAATGATAAGAGTAGTGTCTGTTTTCTTGTAATATTTACCACAATTGTTTAATTTTTCATTTACAGTTTTCACTTTGTTATCATCCAAAATGGCACTTCTCCGTCCAAGTGTTGACACTCACCATGTCAGTACACAAAAGGACAATTTGGATTGAAGTGGCCAAAACACTATATATGTGCATGACCTTTGATGCATTATCTTCAGACCAGCCTTATATATTTTTATTCTTATTTTCGGTATGCATACACAACTATGTGCATTGAAACCCGCATGGCATATGCAACTATTTGCATTGCAACCCACGTATACCTTGCATATGCGAGTTCCCTTCGAGAAACACACGTATCATACGTGAGTTGCCTATATTAATACCTGCGTATACCTTAGTTCGACATTAAAAAATACAAATCGAGATTAGATGAGATTCGGTGGGCCCTAATCCATAGCTATCAAGGTTTTCAAACGCCATTTTCGGCTCCTTTCATGAGCTCTCCTTTCTCTGTTTTTAGTAGAGGGATACCTACTCTTGTTTTCCAAACTCCAGTTTCAATTGGAGTAGCTAGAAACACATACATTGCACCGGATATGAACAATCCACTGGCTTATGGGTGGAATCCTTTTCAAGGTAGCTCGACTACTTTGCAACCGGTAGCTAGGGGCAACCCCGCTTTTGTACTTGTGAATTTGGGGCCAGGTCTTTCTACTTCCCAGGCCCGTACTTTTCAAGCTCCGGTTAGGCCCAAAATTCCTTTCCTGGAAACTTTAAATTTGCCAGACTTGTCTAAGTTAATGAATGAACCCGTGAAACATGACACCACCTGGCCACCTGTCCCTACCAAGTTACTCTCAGATATCCCAAAATTCGAAGGAAAAGTTGGTGAAGACCCAGGGGATCATGTCACCACCTTTCACTTGTGGTGCTCTTCCAACTCACTGAATGATGACACCGTTTGGTTGAGATTGTTCCAAAGAAATCTGACTAGTGCCGCAACAAAGTGGTACATTGAACTACCCTCTGCTGTGTTTGATAGTTTTTGGGACTTAGCCAATGTGTTCCTTAACCATTTCCAACTTCCCGTCCAGTATGATGTCGACACAGATTTATTGTCCACCTTTTGGAAGGACAAAGCCACTCATATTTTGGATCACATCCAAGAGTGGCAAAGGTGGAAAAGGCTCATTAAGGCCACTATCCCTCTCGAGTTTTTTGTTAGAATAGTTCCTTAAGTCCTTATTGCCATATATATATAAGGATGTATCCACTTCGGGAGTAACTAATGAGGAAGAGGCTATCCTCAGGGCCAAATAGTTACATTTGATATATTCTCAGTATGGGATTCTATATGAAATCATCCCTAATACATCGAGGCCAACACATAGTGTCGAGAAACCTAAGCCTAGACCCCATGTCGATGGTGTGGTTGGTTCAGTTAAATCTCCCACTATAGAATCCTTGGTGAAACAACTCCATGAGTTGTCTGTTAAACAGTCTACAGAGGAGGTAGCAAAGGCTACCACCTCATCCCAAAACGCAAATTTTTTTTCTCAATCCTCCAAAAAGGGCAAGCAGCAGCCCTGTGGGAAAAAGAAAAAGGGGAAGAAAGGTGAGTGTAACCAAAACAAGCCAAAACCCACAAATAATGATAATGGGGGGAAAAAGGAGAAAAGGAAGGTGAAATTTCCGTTTAATTTGTGCCAGGAAGATCACCTAACCCATCAATGCCCTCTTATGGATCAAGCTCAGAAGCTACTGAAAAATCAACAACTAACTATTTTAAAGGATCCTTTTCCCCAAGGGTAGAATGCAACTTCAAATTCTAACATTGTAGGGGGAATTGCTAATGCCCTTGACCAAAACTATATCAACATGGTTCGATCCCAGACCTTGCTCCAGACTAGAAACACAAAATATGAGACAGAGGCTCTAGAGAAGGGTAAGTCTATAGGTGAAAATTCAAACCCTATCACAATTGAAAAACATGTTGAAACTATGCCTAAGATACCAAAAGGTGTCTTCAAGAAGGCATTGCACAATCCTAATGCTAGGGTTGCAGCCAATTACTCTGTAGTTGAATATTTAGCCCAAACCCCTTGTGCGATGTCAGCTTTGGAGGTGTTACAGAGTTGTCCCGCCCAGCGAGATGCACTCTTAGCAGCCTTAGGTAGTATGGATTCATCGAGCCTCATGGAAAAGTTTAATTTGTCTGATGTCAAAAATTTCCTACCGTATCATATGGCCTTGTAAATAGATGTCATCCATGAAGGAAAAACCATCGGAAGGTCAGTTGTCGATGAGGGTGCTTCCACATGTGTCATGTCCTTGTCTTGTTGGAAGGCTCTTGGATCTCCAGAGCTAGTTCCATCGAATACCCTACCTATTGCTTTCAACGGAAGGTCATTTCATCCACATGGTATCCTACCAGCTTTCGAGATAAATTTGGCAAGGAAGGAAGTGTCTTTTGAAGTAGGGGTAATAGATGTGTCGTTGGATTATAATTTTCTCTTAGGGAGAAGTTGGACTTGTTCCATGTCTGCTATTGCATCAACCATTCTCCGTGTAGTAGTGTTTCCACACGAAGGGAAGTTTGTTACAGTAGACCAACTCAATTTCACTCGGAAGGGTCGCATGGAAACTAATGAGTCCATCACGCCATTGGTTGATCAGGTAAAACCTGCTCCAGAGAGCTTAGGGGCTGGAATGTATTCATCATTAATGGGAACATTTGATATCCCAGCCCCTGTAGCAGGGATTTCTCCTTGCTACAGGGGTAGGAATGGCTCCCTTCCATCTATAGGACGAAAAGGTAGGTTCCTGCATGTGGAAAATGCAGAAAAGAAACTGAACAAAAAGAGAAGCAAATGACAGAAATAAAATGGTCGTGAGCCCCTCTGCAAACAAGGTTAGGGCTCCGCCTTAGCTACCTGCAAACAACTATTAAGCTACAATAAACTTGCAAAACATGTTAAAGATCAAACCTGCAAGCAAATAATGGTTAGAAAACAACTAAACTAACAAAGAAAACACATAAACAAAACTAAATTATACCTCTCCTTTGGTGAAATGGGCCACCATGTCCTGGCTGGAAGAAGCACCCCCCTATCTCACTCAGCAATGGAGGAGTTAGGATCAATGTGGAAGATGAGTGGAAGAGAAGGGGATGTGGGTGGCTTGAGAGGCAAAGAGTCTGAAGACATCCACGGGAAGCATAATAGTATGCAAGAGAGGTGTTGTTTGAGGGTGACCCCCCACCCTCCTTTTATAGCTTTTTTTGGGGTTTTAGGGTTTTAAGCCCTTGGTCCGGGCTTTAGCCCCTTTTTTGGGCTTTTAGCCCCTTCCGCCCTAACTTTAGCTTCTTTTAGGTTTTTAGGCTCCTTTGAGGGGTTTTAGCCCCTTTTTGGAGGCTTTAGCCCCTAGGAGAGTTATTTAGGCTCCTTTTTGGGGTTTTTAAGCCCTTTTCTTCATTCTTAAGCCTCTTTGAGGGTGTGGGGCTCTAATGGGGTGTTACGAGGGTCGATCATGGGTGTCCTTGGGTGGTGTAGGCCATGTAGAACTGAGTGAGGGATTTTTTGGGTTAATAGATTTCCCCCTGATGTGTGAGGGCAGGAGCTCATCGTATGACCGACGGACATCATAGGATTTGCTAGATAGAGGTGGTGCTTCCGGGGCTGGGGCATGGTGGCTTTTGGTTTTTGTATTAATATGGTTCCCACCAATGGGTGAGATACAAATAATGTGTGACATGTATATGGATGAGGCAGGCATCCCCATGCTTGTGACAATGTCAAAAGAATAATTTGATCTATGCTCTAAAATACAAGAGACGATCATATACAACTGATGGTACATAATGGTTGCCTCAATGTGAGGCTGAATACAAGACTGATATGAAGAATTGGTACATTGGACCCATGGCATTCTCATGGAATGCTATATCTTCATGAATGACGGCCTGCTAGATTTGGGATGGTACATAGCTGTATGGACTTACAGATTGAGATTCAGAGTCTCTGTGGTGCAAGTATGCTGCATCAATCATAAATCTATATAGAAGCACTGCTGGGGCTTCTGAACACTGTCTCCAACACAACCCGGAAATAAGAAGGGACATAACCTATTTAGGTCCCTCGAATAGACTCATCAATGTGCTAGATTCAGGTGACATCCGAGGTCTTCGACCAAATACTGCATGGACCAAACCCTGTATGAATCTCAACAGTGCGATGATGTAGTTGAAGTCAAGCACGCGAGAAACATCTATCCCAAGAGGCACTAAGGACTCCTCTCAAGTGGTCCAAGGAAATCATCAATGATGTTAATGAAACCAAGGTACAGGGACCTCTAGGTCTATCTTCTGGAATATGTGTGTTGCTGTCGATAGAGGGAGACTTTCCCCTAGTGAAGGCAATGATGTTTCCTTGACCAGGAGTGTGACGGAAATAACCGAAAGATGTGAGAGAATCTACGGACTGACCCACTGAATGGGGAGGGGGAGGGGGAGGGAAAGAATTAAACAGGGGTAGGGGGAGTGTGGTAGACTCAAACTTCCTTTGTTCAGAGTATGATGGCAGGGCGGACCAGGAAGCAAATGAAACTGACTCATGGGAATGGGATCATAGCTGTAATACCAGGAATGTCACTGCAGATGGGAAATACTTGGAGGAGGTGGACACTTTTGATATTGATGGGATCCAAGGAAGACACATTGCAGAGTACTTTCAACAAAGGCGACCCAAAGGGGGAATGCTGCCAAACTATTTTCTGTGGGGTGGTGTCTAGGGACACCGTTGTGGTACGTTCTCGTGGATTTTTAGTGAGCCCGAGAAGGAAATGCTCGATGGTGCTTTCAATTTTAGAGAGTCTGAAAGCACGAAGAATACTCCAGTGGGGGCTCTTTTTTGTTGGTAGTCTCCTGTGCCCAAAAAAGGATAAAAGTATACATAGGAGAGCTCACCCATCCTGGAGGGGATGAGAGACTTCTTTACCAATGGCAGTCCAATCAGGCCGGGAAAGGTTAAACCTATATTGACTAGACAGTCATTCAAATACTTTTACGAGCATGAACGAAACCAAGTTTTCTCGGTAATATTTTCTTAATGAGAAGGCTGTAAAAGAGCTTAACGACAACCCATGGTGAGCTTTTTCGTAAAGTGCAGCCCCTCTGCCCGATCAAGCATAAAAGTATGTAGAGGGGAACGATCTTGGCTTGAATACGCCAAGGTGGTCCTTTTCATTTGATGGTCTACATAGTCCACAAAAGGAGGTAAGCGAGACGATGTAGATGCCCTTTCCTATACTTTAGCGAGCGGGAAAGGAAGCAGTGACGCTCGGCTATATTTTCATTGATTTAAGGAGTCAGAAAAGAGCTTAAATGAAACTCCAGTACGGTCAACCAATTGTTGTGGCACAGGTGATGCCCCATGTCGGGATGGTGGACAGTGGTCCAAAGGTCATCTGTGTAGTATGGATGGAGTAGAAGGCTCTCAAACATACCAATACATGCGCAGGATAGATCGCAGCAGAGGCTCGCAAGTCGGTGAGGTAGAGGCACGCAAATCGAGGTGGTTCTCGAACAGAGGTCAAGAGAGATGTGTGTGAGTTGTGGTGGATGGACTTGACTACATGTAATGTGAGTGCAAGTCCGAGGGCACTTATATGCCAAATATGTACAAGAAAAATAAATTGCTTTGTGGACAATGGTCCAGAGGTTTGTGTAAGGTGCGGTGGATGGAGAAGACAACTACATGTTAAAATACAAAACAAAACTAAAAAATGGTAACCCTTAACGGGCGGTGGCCCGAAATCCCGCATGAGTAGAGGTAGGGAAGAGTGATACAAGTACAGGTCCGTAGACACTTGCATCGCCATGCTGTGGCTCTTAAATCGAGGTAGCTTCCAGGAAACGATCCCAAAATTTATTTGTTAAACATGAGACGATGGTCTCATAAGAAGATGTAAATTTGAGCCTGGAGGTGTGAGAGGTGTCTTGAACTGATTCTGGGTGAATTTTTATCAGCAGTTGATGGTGTTGCCCCTGACTTGTGCTAAAAGATGTTCAAAAACAAGAAAGGGAAAAAAAAAACTACGCTATAAGGGACTCATAGTGGTTATATCAGACATAGACTCTCTTGAGGTGGAGCCCGTTGCGTGGCTTCTTCAAGAGTCGACCATCTGAGTCAGTGAAGAGGTATGCCCCCTTGCGGAGACAAAGGTCATTGGCAAGGCGGGATGACGAAATCTGGTAATTTATGGGAAGAACCGATTCCACACTATGGTTTAAAGGGAATGGGGTAAAACCGGAGGAGGTCTTACATATATCTCTGTTGTCATGTAAGTGGTGCTGGGATAGATCAGGTGGATCTTCCACAGCCGACGAGACGAAAGGGAAACTGATGCTAGAGATCATGTAAATGGTTTTGGTTGTGGTTTTTGTGGCCTTGCCCCTAGTCTCTGTTGGAGGAAGAGGGGCAGGCCTGGAGATAGGAGGAGTCTTTAACGAACCTGGAGGTAGGTGCAACATCATCTTAACTAGATGGACATGAGTCTACACATCCTGGAGCCGTAGAGGTAGGGTAGGTGGTTCAAGGTACCACACAGGATATCCTAGTGTGAAATACTTTAGATTGTGGGTTGCCAAGATAGACTTACTCACAATCCCGGATAGTAGGAAAAGGACAAGGATTGTGTTGATCAGGAATGAACCCCAATGTTTCCCTGGTAACTGAGGTTGAGGTTGCGACTGAGGTTGTAGTTGTGGCTGGGGAAACAACAGAAGAGATAGGTCTAATGGACCATTAGTGATGGTGGAGAAAAGAGGGTCTATAGAACTGGACAACATGTAAATGGACATGGTGTCCGAAGAAGGAAGTGGGGGTGAACTTCTTCGATCAAGGTGATCTCAGACCCAAGGGAATGTTGACGGAGTTCAGCTAAAGCCTTTCAAAATTTCAGTAAGTCTTGGAAATGGTGAGAGTGATGTCCATACAAACCACAGAGAGCACAAGCATGGTTTGTTCTCAGTGACTTTTTTTTTACTATTGGTGCAGTTGGAAGTTCAACCACGGGGAGGTTTTCAGTTGTTCCCATGGCATCCAAATGGGCATGGATCATTGGAATTTCAGGGAAATCCTGAGTTGGATGGCCTTGTTGTTCATAGACGGCGCAAGGTGGGATCTGTCAAGGTTCTGTGGTGGATTTGGTGTTCTTGCCCCTGGCCCTTTTTGGGTGGGGCACTGTAGGTGCAGGTGTGATGGTTGGCTTTTGCGGACCGGGTGGAGGATGGGACTCAATCGTAATGGGATGCACAGGTGTTAATACTACCTGTGGCATTGATGGTTGAGCTGGTGGATCAAGATACCACACAGGAATTCCTAATGTAAAGTTGGTAGGTTCAGGGTGGCCATTACTGGCTTGATCATGACACTAGGTGGGGGAAAGAGGAAGGGAATTGTATGGACTGGAGAGGAGCCCAGATAACTCACTGCTGGTTGTATGTGGGGGTGCTGTTGTGGTTGTGGCTGCGCATAATGTTGTGGCTATGGGTGATTTTTCGGCTGCTATTGGTGTTGCAGCTGCAGATGGTGTTGTGGCTGTGGTTAGGGCTACAGCTGCACTTGTTGTTTGGGTGCAGCAGTGCTGGATGAGACCATGCACAAGTCCACAGTCTCACTTTGTGTTGGAAGTGGTGACACTAAGGGGAAATGAGTTGTCATGGTGGTATTGGAAAACAACCCAGGGCCCACATTCAACAATGGGGAGGATGGTGTGTTGTCAACCATGGTGTTGATTGCAGGGACAACATTGGCATGTGTGGTCGTCCCTTGTGGCTCAATGGTGGTGATGGTAGGGATAACGTTGGTGGGTGCCATTAACCCTTGCAGATTGTGATAAGTGAGTTGATCAACTGTCATGATCTTCATGAGATGAAAGACAGTTGATGTGATAACACTCATGGCGTACATATAACTTCTTTTGAGAAGGAGGTTATAGTCCATTTGAGCGTTGACAACTTCTATGTGAATTAGAATTGTCTTCTCAGCCAATGTGATGGGGACATAGGGGTGGATTCCTTGGGATTTAGTGTGATGGCCATCATATGCCCACAGAGTTGTGGAGGATGGTTGTAGAATTGGGGATCCAAGTTTCTTCCAAACCAGGGTGGACATCACACACGTGGATGCCCCCTCATCCACTATGCATCGATGCATGACCAGATTCCAGATAGACATCAAGATTTGGAAGGCAATGGTGGATGTCATGCATGGTTCTCCATTCTCTGTGTTGAATGTGATCAACTTGGAGTCAGAGGGGTCTATGGCCCCAAGGGCGGCTAGTAATGCTTTTCGCTGCATTGGGCATGTTTTGAGTACCTCCAATGCGGACATGGCCGTTGGTGTTTGGGCCAAATCATCCACGATGCTATAGTTGACTGCAGCTCTAGCCATGGCATTATTGGCCACTTGTCATATGGCAGGGTGGGGAAAAGGGGGTACCTGAAGAGGTGCATTGATCGATTTGGACGTAGATTCTGCTGATGTGTCAGCGGGTTCGATGGTGGTACTGTACTGATTTCGTCTGGTTTGTAGGTTAACCTCTTCAGTCGTCATGGATAGCAGGTGCTGGACACCTGTTTCTGCTATGGGAGGTGCCCCCAAAGCGTTGGGGTTGGCTTGGGGAGGGGGTGCGGTTGCCACCAATCCTTGGACCGGTAGTGGGTTTTGAAGCACCATAGGAGGAGGCCCTTGTGGTGCCGGGTTTGGTTGGGCTTGGTTCGTGGCATTGGCAGCTTGTTGGGCCTTGTTCTGAATGGCCTGCTTAGTGTGACCCATGAGGGGACACTCGAATGTGTAGTTCCCATAGACCTCATAGAGTGTGCATGTTTGGTTTGTGCGCAACAGGGCGTTGTGTCTAGGAGCATTTGGTCGTGGGGGGTTTTGGGTGGGTCGGTTTGTTGCAGCATTGTTGGGAGGGTTTGGTTGTTTACCACCTCCCCATGGTTGGTTATTGGCTTGGTTCCAGGGCCGATTATTTCTAGCTTTCCCTTGTTGATTGTTGGGGGCAGGCTGGTTGGGATAGTTCTGTTGTGCAAACACTTGTCCCAACGGAGCAGGTGGAGCAGGGGTAGGGGCTTGAACTGCCTGCACTGGTGGCACATAATAAATTTGGGTGGGATGTGGTGAAACAAATGTGGGTATTTGGCCCACGTACTATTGTGTTGGCCATGCCAAGGCCTGAGCCTGCTGTGGTGGCATAGGTTGTGCGCAGGAAGTTGTTGCTCCGGACTGGGACATCATTCTGGCGTAGTCTGGAGTTTGGTTTTGGTAGGAAACACTAGCAATGTTGCTTGGTTGTGGTGGAACTGCAGGTGGTGTCAGATGGTGTTGTGGCTATTGGGAGACCGAGCCTATGATGCCGTTTGCAGCATGAGATGTCCCTGGTGCATCCTGGTAGGAGGTGCTTGGACAGGGGGCATCTGGAATAATGGTGTACAGATATCCAGACTGGGCGTAGATCAGGTCAAATTGTTGGGCTTTCAGTATGGCCTCCTCTTCGGATTGGGGACGTTTGAATGCGACGTCCTTTGCTATGGGCGAGAGCATGGTTTTGAGGAACCAATCCAAGAAGATCCCATCGTCAAGTTGGATTTTACACAAGCTGCGATGTCGTCATCACTTATGGATGTGGTCAGTTATATGTGTCATAGTGTTTCAGGCGACATGATAATAGGATCTCCACCCCTTCGTCATATTTGACAGGGAGTTGGAAATACCGTAGGAACATGAAAGCTAAGGAGTTGAAATCTGGGTACTTGGCCTACCGTAGCTCAATGTACCATTTGGTCGCAACACCTGTAAGGGTGCATTAGAATAGCCTCAGCCTGATGGAATCATCTACGATGCTGTTTAATGAGCACCATAGATGGAATGTCATAATGTGGTTTTGGGGACATTCCCTTGCCTTGCCTTCAAACTTGGGGATATCTGATGGCAGCTTAGTTCGCATTGGAGGCCAAAACACTTGATGGTGAATGGGGTCATTTATCAATCGAGCCAAATCAGGAAAGTCAAGATGAGCCATGAAAGGAAGATTTGACCCCAAGTTGATATGAGATGGGTAGTGATGGTGGTGCGGTTTGCAAGTGCATAATGCACTTGCATGGTTGGGGGCACTTGTGGTGGTACCATTGTAGATCGGCCAATGCCCGCAAGTGTGGTGGGGGGGACAATGTGAGTTGATAGGCCACTACTCCCAAGTATGACATGAGGGACAGTGTGAATGGAAGGGCTAGTTCCCCCATGTGTGACGGGAGGGGTAGTGTATGTGGAAGGGGCACTGCCCCCCTATGTGACAGAAGGGGCAGTGTATGTGAAAGGGGCATTGCCCCCCTGTGTTGCAGGTGGGATAGCTTGAGTGGTTATTATGGGTGGTGGCAGCTGACTAATGACAGTTTGCATGAACATGCTAGGGCCACCTACAGGGTTGTTGGTGATAATTTGTGGTGTGGACATGGGTCCATTAGCTATGGATATGCTGAAAAATGGATCCCGATTTGCACCAGCCATGGGGCTTGATGGTGCAGTATGAAGGTCTGGTTCAGACTGATATGGGTCTAAATATGAATCAGAGGATGTGTGGCCTTCTGATGGTGTGAGAGATCATCGAGAATGGTCTCGACGGTGTCGGTTCAATGACCTGAATTGTGGTTGTTCGCCTCTTAGGCATGAGGAAGAGCATGGGGGATCAATTGTGTTAGATGTTTATCAAACTGGTGGGAATGATTTTTGGACCTCGGTTTCAATGGCTTCCTATTGGCTATAGGTGGTAACTTGGCCACCAAGACTGCTGGAAGATAGCACTTGGATTTTTCCTCATGTGCTTTTCTACTCAATCGGTGGGGGTCGTTTCCCATTTCGCTTGGAAATTCCTCTCAGCGGCCAGTTACTTTGGGGTTCCTATGGTACTCCTCATAATGAGTTTATGGGCTGAGCCCAAGTAGTTCCCATGGTTGAAGCAGTCAGAGACTTATGTCCTCAAAGATTGCAGATTTTTTGAACTTAGTGTAAATTGATAAATTTTAAGGCTCTCTCAGCGTCATGAACTGAGTTGGGTTGATTACGTGGTATGGTGTATATGTCTTACTGTTTTTTCGTTATTTTGTGGTTACAAATGGTTTATGAATTCATCATATTGTGTTAGAGTTCATGTCATTGTGTATACAAGCAGTGAAGAATCATAAATTTGTAAATAGATACATTTTTTAACCTAAATGTTGATGGCATAACTAGGTGACTACCTTACACCTATATTACTCTTCAACCAAGAGAAGGTGCTAGGCTCTCAACACAATGGGACTAAGCCCATTCCTAGATCCGCATGTCACCTCTCAGTTGCAAGGTTGGTCAACATGGAGGATTCTTGGTGCCATGAGAAGCCCTCCTTCTCTACCCCCTCTACCTTCCAGGTCATCCATTTTTAATAGTTTAGAACAATATTCAGTGAAGGGCCTATGACTATACGAGTTTTTCCCTTCATCATATCCCAGAACATCCTAGAGGATGATGAGTGGGTAGAGGAGGAATGGTAAGCAATACTGTTAATTTTATGTTAGTTTTAGTTAAGCTACATTCATTAAGCCATTCAAATTTGTTTTGAATTTACACATTGTTTGTTGATGCAATTACAGTAAACTGAAACAGAAACAAAAATTGAACTACTATGCTGGATAGAGGCGGCTAAGCTGCACTGATAGTCCCTAATAAACAGAAAATTAACTACTGATTGATAGACCGCCCGTTTCGGGTCAAATTCGGTGAGGGGGTCACAATTTGTTTTCAGAAACAGGCGAGGGTGTCCCACAGATTTCACAAACATAAGCAATCTTCCTGTCTGAGTGAAGTCACACCTTTCAGGGGGAAAAGGGAGACCTGGTTGTGCCTGTGAGGCCTAAAGGAGAGACCTCATCCCTTGTTCAGGCCCAATAGGTGCGACCTGCTCCAGATTTGGGGTTTTTTCAATCCTGAGTCAGATCGGCCGACAGTAACCTGTACTGTGGCCAAACAGACTTGGAGTTTCCTTGCAGAGGCTTCGACAACAATAAAAACTAAAAATAAACTGGATCTAAGCTAGATTTGACAAGAAAATTTAAAAACTAGGGCATAAACTGAAAAAACTTGAAATTAAAAAACTGAACCAGGGATCCTGTGGGATCGACCTGGTATGGTCGCTAGTTCTATAGAAGGTATTTCTCCTTGCTACAGGGGCAGGAATGGCTCCCTTCCATCTATAGGATGTAAGGGTAGGTTCCTATGTGTGGAAAATGCAGAAAAGAAACTGAACAAAAAGAGAAGCAAATGACAGAAAGAAAATGGTCGTGAGCCCCTCTGCAAACAAGGTTAGGGCTTCGCCTTGGCTACCTGCAAACAACTATTAATCTACAATAAAACTACAAAACATGTTAAATATCAAACTTGGAAGCAAATAATGGTTAGAAAACAACTAAACTAACAAACAAAACACATAAACAAAACTAAATTATACCTCTCCTTTGGTGAAATGGGCCACCATGCCCTGGCTGGAAGAAGCACCTCCCTATCTCACTCAGCAATGGAGGAGCTATGGGTCAATGTGGAAGATGAGTGGAAGAGAGGGGGATGTGGGTGGCTTGAGAGGCAAAGAGTCTCAAGGCATCCATAGGTAGAATAATGGTATGCAAGAGAGGTGTTGTTTGAGAGTGACCCCCCACCCTCCTTTTATAGCTTTTTTTTGGGGTTTTAGGGTTTTAAGCCCTTGGTCTGGGCTTTAGCCCCTTCCACCCTAAATTTAGCTCCTTTTATTGTTTTAGGCTCCTTTGAGGGGTTTTATCCCATTTTTGGAGGCTTTAGCCCATAGGAGAGTTATTTAGGCTCCTTTTTGGGGTTTTTAAGAGTCTTCATTCTTAAGCCTTTTTGAGGGTGTGGGGGTCTAATGGGGTGTTACAAGGGTCGATCATGGGTGTCCTTGGGTGGTGTAGGCCATGTAGAGTTGAGTGAGGGATTTTTAGGTTAACAGCCTCGATTAACTACTTAGGTTCTACCAGTGTAGGGAATTCTATTGCAACAGTTGGTGATAGAACGTATCCTTGGGTTCTACCTTCCCATTAGGAACCTAAAGTTCCCTTATTGGTAGTGGAAGTAGCCTATCAAGCTATCATTAATACCACTATTGATCCTATTTTGGTTCCTCTTATAGTCTCAGAGGAGCCAGAAGAAGCCTATCTGCCTACTTGAGCAGAGAACTCTTTGTATACTGACGAATACTTAGAGATGGTTTTTCCTTCAGACAAAGCCATTTTGGAAGCCATGAGTGGGTGAGATAAGATTTGCGAAGATCTTCATCATAGATCCTACTTCCTTCCAGATTTAAGCAGGATTGAAAATCAAGAGTTTCATGTGAGACTGGTAGGTGATGTTGATATACCAATCAATCCCTTACCAAGGGAGGGAATCTTTGTCGAGGGGAATATGGAATTTTTTTTTGTTAATATTCCTATCAACATCTCTGCGCACCCCAACATTGTGGAAAATGTATATATTGGTGTAAACTACTCTCTAGAGGAGATTTCTATCTATACGGCCTTGTTTAAGGAATTTCGCGACGTGTTTTCCTTGTCATATGAGGAGATGTCAGGCATAGATCCATCGATAGTCTAATATGAAATCTGAACCTACCCTGATGCCAAACCAGTTCAACAAAAACTTAGACCTGTTAATCTGCGTAAAGCGGCAACCATCAAGCCTGATTGAAAAGCTGCTAAAAACTGGTTTTATCTACCTGATAGCTTTGACGAAATGGGTATCCAACCCTGTTATCGTTGATAAAAATCAAGCGATGATACGTGTCTGTACTGAATTTCATGATTTAAACAAAGCTTGTCCAAAGGATAACTACCCCACACCATTCATAGATCAAATCATTGATGCTTGTGCGTGGAGTGAAGTTTTTTCATTTATGGATGGTTTCTCTGGGTATAATCAGATTCAAATCAAGCTGGAAGACCAACATAAAATGGCTTTCACTTGTCCTTGGTTTACATTTGTGTACAAGAAAATTACTTTTGGATTGAAAAATGTAGGGGCTACCTTTCAACGAGCAATGAATTTTTACTTTCATGACATTAAGTCTATTGTTGAACCCTACCTTGATGATTTGCCAGCACATTCTCGTAAGAAGATCAATCACCCAGATCACTTGCGTTTAATTTTTGAATGATTCAGATATTATAAAATATGCTTGAATCCCCACAAGTTTGTTTTCTGTGTCGAGTTAGGTAGGCTGCTCGGGTTCATTGTTCCTAACAAAGGTATTCAGGTGGATCCTTTGAAAGTTGAGGCCATTGTAAATCTGCCTCCTCCTCGTTCCATCAGGAAACTTCAGATCTCGCAAGGAAAGTCTAAATTTCTTTGACGTTTTATCATGAATTATGCCAAGAACACCGAAGTTTTCATGTTCCTGTTGAAATAGGACACCCCATTCGCATGTGATGAGACAACACAACTTGCGTTTGAGGCATTAAAGAAAGCTTTGTTTTCGACACCTTTATTGCGCCCGCCAGATTACTCTCGTGATTTTATATTGTATCTGGCTGCATCTGAGTCGAC
Source organism: Pseudotsuga menziesii (assembly GCA_001517045.1). NCBI lineage: Eukaryota > Viridiplantae > Streptophyta > Pinopsida > Pinales > Pinaceae > Pseudotsuga > Pseudotsuga menziesii. The sequence continues at coordinate 272,847 of LPNX010327024.1, read as the reverse complement.
CATTGGGGTAGTGCTAGTCTAGGAGGATGATAAGCTCCAAGAGCATGTCATATATTACCTTAGTCGTGGTTTAGCTAGTCTTGAACTTAGGTACTCCCATGTCGAAAAGTTGGCCTTAGCAGCTGTGTATGCTATTAAGAGGTTACGTCACTATATATTACTGAGGACTACAATAGTAGTGGCGGATGTCAATCCTTTCCAATATGTCTTGTCTCGACAGTTAGTTGGAGGAAAATTTAACAAATGAATAGTCATTCTCCAGGAGTTTGACTTGGATTTTCAATCCGCCAAATCCTTAGTTTTGCAGAGCTCATTGCAGAATTTCCAATTGAAGAAGATATAACAATTGAAGAAGACTCATTCCCAGATGAGCACATTTTCTTGATTTCCACCTCTGATCCATGATATGGAGATATACTTATCTATCTCCAAACTCTGAAGTGTCCTGCAATATTTTCATAGGAAGAGTGACGCAAGTTACGCACACATGTGAAAAACTACCTCATCATCGGAGATACTTTGTATGAAAGAGGGGTAGATTCTATTTTGCGTCAGTGCCTTACCCACGAAGAGGCTGAGATTGTCCTAAATGATGCCCATAGCGCAGCATGTGGGGTTCATTTATCTAGGTTAGCAACGACCCAAAATATTTTACATGCCGATTATTTTTGGTCCATGATCTTCAAAGATTGTGTGAAAGCCGTGAAGCACTGTCATCCTTATTAGCTTTACACTAGAAAGATGCGGTCGCATCTTGCTTCGTTATTTCTCGTTATCATAGTAGACCCCTTCACCAAGTGGGGGATAGATTATGTGATGTGCAACCCAGTTTCTGCTGGGGGGCACAAATATATCATTGTCACTGTAGATTACTTCACGAAATGGGTAGGGGCAATGCCCACCTATAAGGCTGATGGGGAAACTACAATTTTTTTTGTTTTTAACTAGATTATTGCACGTTTTGGTATTACTAAAGAGATTGTCACTGACCATGGTAGACACTTCCAAAACAACATGATGACTGAGTTGGGTACTATGCTAGGGTTTAAACAAGAACATTCATCTTCTTTCTACCCTCAGGCGAATGGTCAAGTCGAGGCAGTCAATAAGACCTTGAAGACTATTCTCAAGCGTACTATCAATGAAACCCAGTTAAATTGGCACATCATGCTGTATCCTGCACTTTGGGCTTATTGAACCAATGTGAAAATTTCCATAGGGTTCTCACCTTTCCAACTCGTTCACAGAGTGGAAGCAATAACCCCAGTTGAATGCGAAATCACATCTTTAAAAATTTCCATTCATGTGTTACCTGATATGAATGAGCTAGAAGAATGTTTGCTGCACTTAGAACATTTAGATGAGTTGCATAGAGATGTGCTAACTACAAATGAGGCTCACAAAAATAGGGTAAAAAATCAATATGATAAATCGGTCAAACCTAGGATATTTTCTAAAGGGGAGCTTTTCTTGCTCTGGGACCAAGACAAAGAACCCCTAGGGGCAAGAAAATTCAAGTCTATGTGGTTAGGACCTTATGTCATGTCAAAAGTACTGAATAAAGGGGCATATGAATTAACTGATTTCGAACGGAATAAGCTGCCTAAGCTTAGAAATGGGATTTACCTGAAGAAGTACTATGCTTAGGCTTAGCACTTTTTCTTGTATTTTTATTGTACGTAACTTTATGTACAATGGCTAGCCAATTTGTGTTCTTATATCATCTATTGGTTGTTACAGATGTCTTCTGAGTGGTTCGTAGGTTTTGTAGATGGCACTAGTAGTCACACTTGCAACCTGGCTTCAGCCGTATGGGTTATTTACTCACCCTCATGACAGCTAGTTGTCTCTAGAGGTACTTGCCTAGGTCCTTCTACCAATAATGTGGCTGAATACACCGCTATCATTGAGCTTTTATGGGATGCCATGTCACGTGGTAGCACTCAGTTGGAAGTTAGACTTGACTCTCAACAGGTGGTTTCCCATTTCAATCGAGCTTATTAGGTGCGAAACCCTATTTTATTATGTCAGTTCTTGTAAGTTAGGTTATTGGAAATAAATTTTGAATTTATTACATTCAATCACATTCCAAGAAGTAAAAATTGATTAACTGATGCATATGTGAATTATATCTTAGATTGGCATTTGACACACATTCGATAAAACATACAACAGGTACATTACAAAAATGTACCTATCGAGTTCTTGATCCTCATATCCAATCATAGCTATATAGATATACAAAAATGTACAAAAAGTGGATCGTAATCCATAAAATGTTCGTAAGACCTAACCTTGACCACCCTGGTCACCCTGGACATCTTGGTCATCCTGTTCCTGAGCATATTCATCTTCTTCAACTATTGCAGCCTCTGCGACCTCTATGTAAACAAGCACTGCCCTGGCTACCCTCGTCATAAGGCGTATCCAGGTAGGTGGGATACCAACCATTAGTTCCTGCATAATGGCAGGGTTCTTCTCAATGCATAAAGTAGGGACTCTTTGGGTAAGCCTAGCTAGCTTCCCCTCAAGAACCTTGATCAAACCCTGATCCTCCCCTGCCACTGGTCGCACATACATACACCCATTAGGGCGGACTGGTCCAATATATGCATTTTAAACATAAAAAGGATTAAAAACTTTATACATATGTATGTATCTTTTATGATTAAAAATTCATAAAAATTTAAAAACTTGAAAAACTAAAATACTTGATGCTCCCCATGCTCCTTCAGGAGGGAGGAAAAGGTCAATGTCACCCCAAAAATCCATCCCAGCATATGGAAACTGCTCTAATGTTGGTAGCTACCGTCCCCGCCATAATTAGAAGTCATCATCATAGACACTCTGAACCGAGCCACTGCTGCCTTGGTGGAGAAACATTTCTCCCCACCTACTCAGTCTAGGATGACAGGTAGATAAATCTAGTAGAGGTACTACAGGGCTAAGGGTGGGCACTCTCTCAAAGAAAAAGGCCACCAATATACTAGAATAGCCAAAGTTCTTACACTAGCCTCTCTTGTAGTCAAAGAGTTGCTTCTTCATTATCGGGATTACTCCCGAGCACCAGTCAAATAAGAATCACTGTAGGCATTCCACCCCATTTCTCATTTGGTTTCGAGTTGCAAGATGGAGTGATGATGATCCTGCAACCCTTACTACTGTGCTTACCAACACTTGTAATGGAAAGCTACATATATCTGCAATAGGGATGAAAGTTCCCATTTTTTGAGTGTTGGGTGTGCTATAAGTGTCAATATAGTTCTGAACACTTGGAAGGTCACCACCCCTGCCGGTACCTTCTAAGTTGATAGGTTCTCCCCATCATGACAAACCCGCAATAAAATAGATGTCTTCCAATGCAATTTCTAGAATCTCACCTTATAGGTCAAATGCACCTAAATCATGATCCCAGTAGTTTATCAAAAACTTCAGCAAGCGGACATTGGATCGCATAGGTCAAGTACAAAAGAACTTTAGCAACCCACTTTTTCGCAATGCGTTCACCGTGGGGGCACTTCGAAGTGCATCTTGGTCCATGTTTTCATGTTCCCTCTCCCTCCACTCCAACACCATGTTTTAGCCTATCCATAAAGCCATTTTAAAACATTAAAAATCATTGAAAAACTTTGATTTTGGCCCTAATTATGTTTTTTCTATGTTGCGTAGTATACGCGACTGTCCTTTGGACATGTCACGTATCATACGTCGGTTTCCTTCTTGCAAGTCGCGTAAAAAACACGTATATGCAACTATGTAAGTCACATACCCGTGTATACAACGTGACCTATTTAAATTTGGCTTAACACATTAAAATTTTGCATAAAATTAAAAATTTGATTGGATGAAATGAAAGAGAATGAAGAGCTGACTTACCTGGCACTTGCGGATTTGAAAATCCTCCACCAATTTGTTCACACCGAGCGATTGAAGTAAGAGTGAAAAATTGTCTATATTGGGTAAAAATATGAGATGGTGATTTTGATTTCTATTTTTGAACTATTTATATAAATAATATCAAAATGTGGGTTTTTTAGCCTATAGTTTTAATTTCTATTAAAAATCAAACTAATACCATGTCATGTTTTCCTAATGCAACAGGTCCAAGGTTACTTAAAAGTGGTTATTCACTCATATAGGTTAGGATTTTTGTCATTTGTATGCATTTTTTGTATTTATACCTAATTTGACTTAACCCTAGGATCATTGCTTTGACCACGGACTATGATGTTTAACCATTATTACCTTTTCTATACCATTACTCTTCCATGGATAGGGCTTTCCTTCCATGAGTACCCTAGTTTCGAATACATTATTGTCTTTTGGTACTCATGCCGCATTTTTCATAGGTTAGGGGATCCTTCTTAGCTACTTTTCATGCCAAATTGAGCCTCATTTTGGTCTCTTTTTACAAGCTACCCCTTTTATAAGGCTCCTCGCCCTTATGGAGTTTCTTTAGGCCCAGGTCTAGCTCCTCAAAATAGACTTGAATGCCAAGTAAAATTGTCCATTCAGGCTCGTTAAGAATATGTGAATGGGCATCCACATTGGTGGTAGGTTATCACTTTCTCAGACCATGTGGAATAACACGAGAAAGGATCGCTCTATTTTCTATAGAATTGAGAAGAGTATTCTCAGGCATAGAGTTATCACTTTTCCAGACCTGAGGGACTAAATTTATGAAAAAGGAGCACCTGGTATGAGCTTAGTTTTCTCTTTTTCATGCTTTGGACCTAAACATGAAAGCGATTTCAAGTGTACTTTATGTCTTTGTCATGCTCGTTAAACACTAAGAACAAATCATCGAGTTTACTATTGTAAGTCCCATTCCTCATAATCAAATGGATCTTTCTGAGTGATATTTCTTTCCTTCACACTTGTAAAACTTAGGCTATATGCTGCTCTTGAAGGAGCATTGGGTAGGTAGTATTTTAACCTTTTTTGGACCTCCCTGACTAAGTACGAAAAAGGTACGCATTTTCTTCTTCGAAAGTTAAGAGAGTTCTTCTGTGGTAGGTTTTATACTTTTCTGGCCTCAGGAGACTAAATTGGCTGAAAAAGGACCCCCCTGGAGTCTTCTTTGGAGTTTTCCCACTCTAAACATGAAAGCACCAATGAACATGTACTAGTTCGGGCTCGTAAAATCCACGAATCAGTGACATCATCAAGCATTATTATTTGCCCTCTTCAAGCTTGTCAAAAATGAAGAGAGACCTAAGTTGACTTTTCTGGACACATTAAAATTTAACAGGAAAGATAAGGAATATGTTTTCTTTTTGGGTTACAAACGGTGGCAGCATGTCCTCCTTGAAAATAGCACTCTCTGAACTTTTCGATACTCATGTCTCAGTGTACATTTTCAGTTTCAGCTATCACTTCAAGTTGTCTTACTCCTCCACTTGTCCTTTATACATGGGGAATCTGATCATGTCTCTTACATGACAGATAAGTCTAGTTGTCCTATCTGCAAAGTTAAAATCTACCTTGGGTCATCTCTTTGTCTTGCTCACTATTCAATGATTTATCCTTGTTTCTTCTTATTATCCCGATTCCATCATTATCCTATCTGACTATTACTTGTGTCTTCCTTCCCTTATCCAGTTCCTAGTCACTCTTGCGATCTGTTGGAGGATCTATTTCCTTCCTCATCACAACATGGTTTCTCATCAGCACTTCCTGAAGATGAAGGTCTAGAGTTTTGATGATGGTACCTTAGGATTCACTTTCATCATTGGTGAATTCCTTTGCTTTAGTTGTCAATTTCACCTATTGATTGACAATCTGTTGAATCTTTTCCATGTTCAAATTCAACACATCTATTCACATGGCCTAGATTATACTGGTTCCTTTGGATTTTGACAAAGACCTTGGGTTCACATCTATAACCTAAGTTGTGCAAAGTTAGTAGTATCTAGCTCAAAAATATTATTTTCAAGGTAATAAGCAGAAACATCATCAAATTTATCAAAGAGAAAAGAAAGAGTTTTCCATAACTCAACTGGGCTTTCTTCTGCCTAAATACTTACCTGAAGACTATATGCAACCGTTTGACCAATGGTACATTTTTCTTGATCACTTTTTTCTTCCCATATAACAACATATTTAGCATCAACAGGTTTCTTCTGTTCAACATTAACAATCCTCCATAGATTTTTACTCCTGAGAACATCAATCATTTTTCTTTTCCATGCAAGATAGTTAGAACCAACAAGTTCATGAACATAAGCTACATTTGAAGTCATAATGATAGAAAAATTGACAAGAAATACTAATCGTAATGCAAAAGATAGACAAGCTAGGAAAATAATGAGTAAACTAAAAATATCTTACCAATTTTTATTTTAATTTTAATGTAGATCAAGGGTTTTGAGCCAAAAATTTGAAATGACCATAACATGATCAATATGAATCATAATTGTTATTATAACCTATTTCTGGAAATGACATGAGCATTCTTCATCCAACTATGCAAGCCAAATACCAATTTGGATATTTTGTCAAAGGATATCAACTCTGCAATATGTTTGTCCATAAGAAAAAATTTATGAAAAATAACTGATTTTAAATGAGAGACATCTTCGCTTTCTAGACACGAAATCAGAAGATTTTTTTTTTAATCAGGTATTTTTTCAAGAAGAACTCATATTTGTAACCAGATTATTTATATTTTGCACCAAAAGTTTCAGATTTGGATCTGAAAGCTGCGACCTCAATTTTTCATGGAAAAAGAAATTCTAGATGAAAAAACACTAGATCTAAATATTAGGAAGATAGATCTCCTTGAGGACAATCCAAAAATCATATATATCTACAAAAAACATTAAGAAACCCTTGAATTTTTTTTTGAAAAAAATCTACAAAATAGGTTTAGGGTTAGACATAAAAAATTGCAGAAATATGCCCAGATCTAAAGAGGAGCCTAATGGCTACCAGATAGAAAGAAAATATACAAAATAAACAATGCCCAGATGATAAAATTGTTAGAAATCTATAGAAGGGGCCAGATCATAGAAACCAACTCGGATACCATTTTGGAAAGAGGAATCAAGCTAAACTAGCTTAATTATCTATGCAAAACAATAATATATCAACAATAAGTACAAAAGAGAACAAGAGAAAAGAGAACACTAGATATACGTGGTTCACCAAATTGGGCTATGTCCATAGGAAGGTAGTCTTCTATTATCTCCTGGATATCTCTTCAAGCTTACAAGAGAGCAATGCCAAAAACACCAATACAATACAAAAAGATCAAGTCTGTTGTTTTGATGTGACTCCCTTGAACCTATTATATACCAAGAGATGAGGAGGAATTACTCTCACATATTACATGTGGGATAATATAATTCTCCTAAATAACATCTCTTTATATAATGATGGATATCAAGAGTATACTTTACTGTAATCAATATGGGATATAATGTATTACTCTTTTACATAAGATTGTGGATATCTTCCGTCATAATAAAAATACATCATTACCTTCCAAGGAATATAAAATATTCCAACATTCGCTTTTAGAAGCGTGAGTATGCAATTCCTGAGAATGAATAATTAAGAAAGCAAAGTTTTCTCCCTTACCTACTAGAAGTCAATGCTGCAAATCGATTAAACAACTAGTTGATATGTTTCCTTCAATATTCTTGGCCATATACTCTATATCTTTAGTCTTCTTCTAGAAAACATTCTCGAATGTCTTGTCTCTTTATAGGATCGACGAGCCTTATGATTCTTACATTTATTAGTTGATCGTTGATCCTTTTGTTTCTTATTAGTCTAGCCAACATAATCCTTATCATTGTAACCTCTATTATATTTCTCTTAATTATATCAAGAACCTCTTTCTTTATAGTTTTATAGAATTAAAGGTATAGTTTTGGTAACCTATTTCTCTTGATTAATAATATGGACCTATTGCTTGTTCTCAAGTTTATTTCATCAATCAATTTTTCATGTGCCCTAATTATTAGACCACATAAAGAATTAAAGGTATAGTCCTTACCATCTTTTTTCTTTGGAATACCAAATATCATAGAATGTTGAACAATCAAGATCAGTGCTATAAGTTGACCATCTTTTTTTGAAAAATCCTTTCCACATTCCCAATTTCAATGTATCTCCTTCACTCGAGACAAATAGGCTTAAATCCTATTAAAAGAGTTAGGAGTAAGAGAGATCAACTCTTTTTCAAAAAACATGAAAAACATGAATTAATTTTTAAAATCTTGGCAAAGATAATCTTCAACATATTTTAAACTTGATTCAATTCTTAGAAAATGTTAATACCCCTAGGTCTATAAAACAAGTGAGTTTGAGATCTTATGCTCCTGCATCAGACTCCCGAGGTAGAAAATTTTATGACCTCCTGGTCATAATATTTCAATTTCTTCATTCCTCCTGGATCCCAAACATGAATTTGTTGTTGTTGTCCATATGCTCCGCTGCAATGTTTCCTTGTTGTTTTCCTCCATCTTCCAAGATTCAATACTCTATGTGATTTCTTTCCATTTATCTTGTTGATGCAATATTCTTCATCCAACTCCAAATTATAACTGATTGTCTTTTCCATCACATGGTATCCATCTATATTTCTTCATCATTAACTTCAACAATTCATCAATCTCAATTTCCATCTCTATTGCATGTTGGTACATGGAACTTCTACAAGTTAAACGCTACAATTTTTCACAAGAATTTTGTATGGCTGCTACTATCTTTGGATTTTCACACCTATGCATGTTCTCAATTTCTTGTAAATATTTTTCTCTGAATAAAAGAATATGCAACCACCAATGCATATTTATAATATGTAGACTTAGTCTACATGATCTCCCAAACAAAATTTGTTTTATCATCACATTAAAATGATAGGTAAACCAACATTTTATATCTTCTATGATCTTGTTCCAATGTTCAATTGATTTAACACTATCATCATTATTTACTCTCACTCTTTCCTTATCAAGATCCATACTTGCATTAATTCAATCTTGCATTAACCATCTAAAATTTCTAGCATCCATGTCATCTTCAAACAAACTAATGACCTATTTTTTGTCTTTATTGCTATCAGACTCTTTCTGAGTACTTTCATATTCATTAATCCTTCTGTCCACTGACCTTTCCAGAAGATACTTAGTCTTTTTCAAAACACATTGCCGGTCATTTAAATTAGGGTTCGATTCGGTTCTTAACATCAGAAAAATGCATTGTGTGAGAGCTATAAAAAATCTCTTCCAATTTCCTTCACAAACCTCAAAGGTACATGGGTTCCTTTTCCACTCTCGTTGTTTTATGGGAGATTGTTTACTTCCATCCTTAGAATCTTCATTTTTTGTTACACTTGCACACACAATAATAATACCATATAAAACATTCCCTTCAGAACATTCTTGAAGTTCATTCTCCATAAACACATATTTCCCTTTTCTCTAACCATTCATTACAAAAATATAGTTTATAGTTCCTTTATGGATGTGGACTCCTTAAATTATTAATCCATATTTTGCAATTTTCTGGTTATGTAGAAAATTTTCTTGCACGACATCAATTTGCTTACTCCCATTATCTTCAAAATATTCCTCATATCTCAGTAATATATATGGTTGTCTCAAAATTATACCATACGAATTATTTCATTGTTTTCTTTGTTTCGACAATTCATTAGTTGCAAGGTCCACTTCTATTGATTCTTTAGTTTCCACTCCTTTTATGTACTCAGGTTCATGGAAATACTCATCAAAATACATAATTATTTTCAAGACATGTTTTCCATTCTTCCATTTACTCCCCTCTACTCCATACACTTTCTCATAAGTGTTTGAGACATTTAGTTGTCTCTTCCAAATTCCTTGCTCAATTATGGAAAATTGCCTACCGTCAAAACCCTCATCCATTCCTGCATCTACACAAGGAACAAACTTATTAAAAAAAACAAATTGCTTCACCAATTGTTGAAATTCATCACCATCCAATAGAATTATTGTTAACATACTATGTTCATCTTCTTTGCTTAAGTAGTTTGTTGCTTCATCTGGTGCATGTCCTCATTCTTGATTTCTTGAATTATCTTTGGGAGTCTCCCATTGACTTTATTTCTCCTCATTTCCTTTTAGGAAAATCCTATGATGTATATTTTCTTGCTGCAACATAATTCCACTTTCATAAGACAATCTGTCATCTTGACCTTCAAATTTCTCCTTTGCAATGCTACAACTAAGAATTCTTGGATAACCTGTATCTGCAACTATTATGTAGCACTAAACCCATCTTATTCACTTGAAGAAATTTCTTTCGTATCACCTTATTGTTGTCTTCAAATATAATCGAATCCTCTTCAAAATATGTGGGAATTACAACTAAATGTTGTTATTCTCTTGTAATAATTTCCTCTCTCAGAAGGATGCCACCTTTCACCTCATCTGCTATATTCTTCTTGCCTCTATCTCTTTGGGAATTTTCTACAGCGTCTTCTTCATTTTGACCATATTCCCGAGAAAATGTTGTCTCTCTCCCTTCTATGACAAATTTATGTGTATGTCCATCCTTCAATTCCTTGTAACCTACAAACACATGCTCAAAGAAATAGTTAGTTTGAAAAACCTTTGTCTTGTTTGATGCGTCAGGCATCTCATTTTTGCACTGGACTACACTTTCCAAACTTGCTACAATATCCTTATCATTTTTCTCATTACCACCATCATATTCTTCACTCTCTTCTCCAAGAATTGGTCCTTGTTATGGTTCACAAATTCAAACTACTTCTTCATAATCCAAAGGCTCTTGCTCATACTCAACTGCCCTTAGTTTTTCTGCTTTCTTTAACCAACATTTCAACATGCGTCTATGTCTTCTTGCAATTAATTGTTTAGTAGGCCATCTAGCCACCTTCCTCATTACCCATCCAATTTTTTTTATCTTCTTCATTCTTATGTAGTAGCTCCATTAGCACATTAAGTTGTGCCTTCATTTCATCCATCTCTTCCTCAAATTCCTCATCACTCATATTCCCATTTATGTCATTTTCTTTGACATTTTTCCCTCTTTGTTGTGGCTTTCACCTAAACCTTCGCAATTCACATTATTAGTCATCTTTTCTTTCCCTTTTGTGAACTTCACCTTCTTCACTATGATCTGCAATCAAGACAATACCTTACCAAGCATCTCCTTATCTTGGACTTCAATGGTTCACTCCTCTTGAACCTCCTTGAGCACTCTTTTCACTATGGATGCCGCACTTACTTCTCACTTACCGATAACTTCTACTTTTCCTCTTTCTTCCAACCTCAACTAGAATTATCAAGGTTCTTTTGATCAAGATAATAAATTATTCTTTGATACAACTCTCCTAGTTGTAATTCACTGTCACGGTAAAATTTCCCACAACTGCTACTTTCAAATAAGAATGTTCTATCAATAATTAACTGAAAACATGAAGATAGGAAACCACATTTACTTACCCCGCTTCACTATTGTAATTCTTTCACTCCTTCTACCACCTCCACTATGCCAATGTCTACAATTCCTCCTATTGCATATTTATGATTGTTCTTTAATTCCTAAGAACATGTTTCTACTTTTCCCCAAAAGTAGAAAAATATTTGCTCAATAGATATATAGGAAACCTATGTATTTTTCACTCCAAAGAGAAAATTCCTTTTACAAATTCCCTTATCTTTGTGAATAAATCACTCTGTCTTCAACCTGCATTTATAATTTTTCTGGAATTTGTCTTCTACAACTAATTGAATAAGTAGTAATGAACCACCTCTGTTCTCTTTGATTTTCAATAGCACACTTGCTTTGAATTTATTCTCCAAGAGCAATATTTATAATTCCAAATAGCGTAATCTGCAATCATTATCTCTTTGATAAAATCAAATTGACATGTAAAATCATTTTACCTATCATAATTCATTAAATATAAATTGTTGCAAGCTCATTAAATTCATTTATGGATGGTTTTTCTGGCTATATTCATATTGAGATACTCCCTTCTAATCAACATAAAATGACTTTTATATTCCCATGGGGAACCTTTGCTTATTTCAAATTACCTTTTGGTCTAAAAACTGTTGGAGCCACATTTCAAATCGTCATGTCTTATGTTTTCCATGATATCAAACATATAATGGAACCCCAATTTTCCTTCCAATTCACAGCACTGAGATTTCCATATTGACCATTTGAGAGCTATTTTTATTAGATGTTGCCACTATAATATTCATTTGAATCCTCACAAATTTTTTTTGGTGTGTTTATACTGGATGACTGCTTGGATTCATTATTTCTAAAGATGGCATCCGAATTGATCCTTTGAAAATAGTAGCTATATTGGCCCTACCACCACCAACCAACATAACTGAACTTCAAAGTTTGCAAGGGAATACATACTTCTTGCAACATTTTGTATGTAATTATGCTCAGGTTTTATGTGATTACTTAAGAAAGGCATACCTTGTTTTTAGGATGAACTTGCGCAACATGCCTTCGATAATCTCAAAATGCCATTAGAATGCACCTGTGTTGCAACCTCCTAATTATGCTAATAATTGTTCCTTATATGCGGTTGCATACATTACTACTATCGGCATGGTATTAGTACAAGCATACTGTAGTGGGGATTTCTTCCCTACTATGTGCAAAAAAACCTACCCTAGATCATCTAGATCATAGGGTAGAGTTTATGGTGCAAGGGACTTCTCAACCTCATATTGTAATAATTAACAGCAATAACAACAACAATATTTTTATGATTTTTTATATAGTTTTTTTAACTAATGAAAAACAAGAACAAGAATACCTTTCAGTAATGTGGGCCAGTGCAACCGTTTGAGGAAATGGTCCACTGACTCCACAGTCTGGTTCTCCAGTCGTCTCCACTTATGGTTGTCAAAAAGGGGGAATGGATCCAAGAGGGTGTGGAGCAAGCTCAACATACACTGTGGGAATGATATGGCAAAAATATGGGAGCAATGGAGAAAGGTGAAAAATTGATGAAAAGTTCAAAAGTTTCTGGAATGTGACGAAAAGTGAAAAGTGTAAAAGTGTTTTTTGGGGAGACCTTCACCATGTATTTATGGGGTGGTCCAAGGTTTTTGACACATGGTATTTTATTGTGCATGGTATTTGTCCATGGTTTTTGACCATTCTCATTTTCGGGTTTTTTGTTCCTTTTTAGAGAGAGGGGGGATAAGTCACAATAAATGCTCAACTTCCCTTCATTTATGGGGGAAGGAATAATAATGTTGTGGGCCATTTTTGGTGTAATTTAGTTGTGAAGGTCAAAATGGAGGAATCAATGATGTATAATTATGGTTTGGACCATAAAGATCTAGGTGAACAATTTTTGGTGTTAATATATTACCCCCCGATGTGTGATGGAATGAGCTCATCATATGGCCAATAAACATTATAGGATCAAGGGAGAAATGGTGACAACAGTGAAGAGACCAGAGAGGAACACAGAGAAGTGGAGTCTCCTCATTCAAACTACAGTGGATTTTGGTTTGTATTTCTTCTAAAAAATGGATGGGTTACATATAATCTCATACATGTATATGGACGAGGAGGGAATACCCATGCTCGTAACAATGTCTCAATGTAAAAATGGGGATCAAGGATAAAAAAAATGGGAGCCTATAAATACATATATACAACTAGTAGTACATAAAAGTGGCTTCAATGGGAGGTTGAATACAAATGATGATTTAAAGAACTCATACATAGGAACAATAACATTCACATACAATGTGATATCATAACAATTGATGCTCTACTACATCTATATGTGTACACAATTGAATGGACACAATGACTGAGAGTCAGAATATCTGAGGTACAATAAAAAACATCAAGTATTGTAGATACATGAAAGCATGGCACTGAGGAGATTCCAAACAATGTTGCCAACGCAAACCGGAAATCACAAGGGACATGAAACTGTATTTTTCCGCAAAATAGACTCACCAATGTGCTAGAGTCAGGTGACAACCGAGGTATTCGACCAAATAATGAATGAACCAACCCTGTACGAATCTCAATGGTGTGATAGTGGAGTTGAAGTTGAGCATGTGAGACACAACCAACCCAAAAGGCACTAAGGACTCCTTTCAAGTGGTACAAGGAACTCATCAATGAGGTGGATGAAACCAGGATACAGGGACCTCTGGGTCTATCCTCTGGAATAGATGTGTTGACGTTGATAGAGGGATACTTGAAACTACCAAGTAAATGAGGTTTCCTTGATAGAAGCATGAGGGGGAAAACCAAAGATATGGAACAATACTCGGATTGAGGAAATGACAGGGGAACAGGGGAAGGGGAGTACGGGGAAATCAAACTTCCTTTGTTCAAAGTATGATGGTAGGGTTGACCTGGTAGCAAATGATACTAACTCATGGGGAGGGGATCATATCTTTGGAACCGAGGGGGGGGGTGACTTAAATGGGATATAATTGGGGAAGTAACTGGATGAGTGATATCCAGGGGATCCAAGGGAGACTCATCGTAGAGTACTCTGAACAAAGGCGGACCAATGGGGGCAAGATTCCATAATGTGAGACCATATGTGGGCATCGAAAGGCACCATTTTGGCCTTCTTCATAGTTTAAAAAGCATGAATAAGGGATAGATGTATGCCCAATATGATAGTACCTTGTGGATTTTTTTGAGCCCAAAATGGTAAATGCTCGATGGTGTTTTCATGTTTATAGAGTTGGAAAATAGGAATAAGACTCCAGTGGGGTCTCTTTTTCGTATAGTAGTCTCCTAAGTCCAAAAAAGGATAAAAGTGTAGAAAGGAGAGCTATCCTAGCCGAAAGGGATAGAGAGACTTCTTTTCCATAGTTAGTCTAACCAAGCCGAAAAAGGTTAAACCTATACTGATTGGATGACCATTCAAATACTTTTACGAGCATGAATGAAACCAAGTTTTCTCGACGATCTTTTCTTTATGAGAGGGCCGAAAAAGAGCTTTAAATACAACCTATAAATGAGCTTTTCCATAGAGTACGGTCCCTATGTATGATAAATCATAAAAGAATACAAAGGGAAACATTCCAAGTTGGAAGGTGCTAGGGTGGTACTTTTCTTTAAATAAACCACATAGTCCAAAAAAGGAGATAAACAAGGCCACATAGATGCCCTTTAAAATACTTTAACAAGTGTGAAAGGATGAAAGCATGCTTGACAATCTTTTCATTCTTTTAGGAGTCATAAAAGAGCTTAACAAAAACTTTGTAATGGTCAGTAAAGCAAGGAAGAAGTGTTCGATGTACCAAAGGGGATGATGCTATGAACATAGATAATATGGATAAAAAATAATGTTGGAACACTAGTGGGACCTATTGCGGGGCGGTGGCAGTAAAATAAGGCCAAGTTCGCAGTATGGATGGAGCGGATGACTCATGAACATGCCAAAACATACAAGGTTTGATGGGTGTGGTGGCACGTGATTCAAGGTGACTCTGAGAAATGGTCCAGAAAATCATAGGGGGAGAACGATACATGGGTCTCATCAATAGACAGAGGACGAAAAATCAAACTAGGTGATGCAAACAACGTGAAAAATGAACACTGGATGAGTATTTGGTTCACAGAAGAAAAATATGACCAAAAGGAGGCCTATAAACAGGGGGATCCCATGATACATGTCATTTTCACTATGCAGTGTTGAGTTGGAGTGGAGGCCCCCAAATCACAACTATTGATTTCTTCTGATTGGACTGACAATTTTTTGATCTGTGAGTTGTAGGTAAGAGATATCACCAAGTTCATCAATTTCCGTCGTTATGTTTTTTCATTTTCTCATTCTAAGTTTGAATTCATATTGGAAGGGAGATGCAATTGGTTTATAATTATCCAAGTGAAAGCGATGAAGAAGGTCATGTGCATACTTATACTAAGAAAGAAAATTCCATTCTTTGCTTTGTGAGGCTTAGAGGCCAAGAAAATAATGTATATGCCCTAAGTTTGTTCTTTTATATTTCTTCTTAAGGGTAGATTTCACATGGGTTAAAAGGTTATGGTCACTACAAGTGAGAATAATGTCATCAACATAAAGAACAAGGATAGCAAGATAGTTTCCTACTTTATTGGTATAAAAATTGGGGTCATAATGGTATCTAGAAAAGGTAGTGTCAAGGAGAAAGTGTTACGCAACCAAGTCCCATAAATAACATAAAAAGAACATAATTAGACAAAAAGAGAGTAATCCATGCCTTAACAATGAATAACAAATATACATATTAATCCTCTTCGAGGGAGGAACCTCCTTACACTATGTATTGAGTACACAAGACAAGATAAGATACGATGATGACTAAAATGAGAATATTTCCTTCCTATATATAGGAGACAAAGGTGTACAATAACAACTAATAGACTCACTAATAGACCCAAGCTGACATAAATAATATGTAACGCACCACAATATAGGGAGTAATGCGCCACACTATATGGGGTAATGTTTCATCATTAAGGGCTTAACATGCCCCTCCCCTTCAAAAAGTGTCATCCTCAACACTGACATAGTTTTGGATGTTGTTGTATAAAGGATTCATATTCCCATGTTGAATATTCCATGAGAAAGTTCTTCCATTTAATAAGATACTCTGGAATTGATCAATTTCGAAGCTGTCTAGTTCTTATTTTAGTAATTTATTCAACCTCCAAGATGATTTTTCCTTCCTCGTCAAGTTCTGGTAATATCGTTTGAAATGGTAGCTTGTCACCGATTACCTTCTTTAAACAGGAAACATTGAAAACTAGATGGACTCTTGAAGATGCATGTAGTTCCAATTTGTAGGCCATACTACCAATCTTTTGTAACACCTTGTAGGGACTGCAGTATTTAGGTGATATTTTATTATCCTTCTTAATGTTATTCAGGTACAATTGCTTGTATGGTTGTATTCTTAAAAACACTCAATCACTCATATTAAATCTTTGTTCACTGTGGTGTTGATCTACTTGTTGTTTCATTCGATCTTGTGCTAGATTCACGTTGTCCTTTAAGAGTTGAAGAACTTGTTGTTGATGCTTCATGTGGTCTTCCACTTCTTGAACCTTAGAGGAGTATCTTAGTGAAGATGTGATGGATGGTGGATGATAGCCATAAAGTTCCATAAATGGAGTCATTTTTTATGATGTATGGAAGGAAGCATTATATCATCATTATGCCAAGGGTAACCACTTGACCCATTGTGTTTGTTTATATGCTGCAAAACATCGAAGAGACCATTCCAAAAATTTGTTTACTATCTTTGTTTGTCTATCAGATTGAGGGTGATAGGATGAGCTATGATTGATTTGAGTATGCAAACAAGAAAATAATTCGGTCCAAAAATTTCCAGTGAAAATGGGATCCCTATCACTTACTATAATATTTGGAGTACCATGTAGCTTTTGTACTCTCTCCATAAAAGAATGGGCGACTGTGCTTGCTTTTAACGAGTGAGATAGTGCACAACATTGTGCATATTTAATAAGTATATCAACAAACACCATGATGACACTCTTTCCTTCAGACTTTGGTAAACCTGTGATAAAATCCATCAAGAAATCTTCCCACCTTTGGCTTGGATTGGAAGGTGGTTGTAGGAGACCAAAAGTCTTAATTATTTCCACTTTATTTTGTTGGCAAACCAAACATTCTGTCACAAATTTTTGAACATTAGTTTTAAGACCATCCCAAGAAAATATTTCTTTACCTTGTAGTAGGTTTTTAAGAAACCTGAGTGCCCTCCTGTCAGTGAGGAGTGGAATTCAAAAAGAACCTTTTTCTTGAGATATGAACTCTTACCAAGATGTAAGCGATCCTTGTACTGTATAAAATCATATTTCCACCTAAATGTATTAGAGGCACTAGAATCCCATTGCAACTTTTGAATAAATGTCCATATTTTTTTGTTATTTTTCCATTCGTCCATTGCTTCGGCATCCAATCTGTTTGGATGATTGAAATAGCATAGAGTAATGCTTCAATATCCTCATCTTTCCTAGAGAGTGGATTTGCGACAACATTGTGATTCCCCTTTTTTATATGATCTCAAAGTCATATCCCAAAACTAGTGTAAAATGGGAGATTAGTGACCAAAAATCTCATATTAATGACCACTTTTGATTTGGTGATCGCTGGTGGCTAATTTACGGTCATTGTTTACGTGACAAAAATTGGTCACCTTTATTTTGGTCATTTATAGCTTGCATTTTTTGTCATTAATTTGGAATCAATGACTGGCAAATATATGACCACATGAAAATATATAAATGACCAAAACAATGACCATAAATTAGCCACCAAAACTGCCATTTGGTCATTTGTATGCGAATTTTGGTCTTTTTTTGGTCACATATCTCTCATTGTTTCTCTCAATTTTTGGTCATTTTATATGCGATTTTTGGTCATTTTGACGTTTGGTCACTAATTTAGTCATTTGTAGTCGTTTTATGTGTGTTCATTGTATTTTAGTAGTTTTATGGTGTCCACTATTAATCAATATAAATTTTTAGTATGATATTATGTCTAAATTAAAAAAAAAGAATCATACAGTGTTTATCGTCATCTAATACATGTGAAGAATGCAATGTCACATTAATTAGTTAATTACAACACTTATAAATAATATAATGTACAACCATATAAATTTTAAACCGTACAAATTATATTATATATATAGAATGTCAAGTATTACAATAAATATGAGTTTTCTCAAAAGCTATATCCATATAAATTTACATGAAAATCATCTAGTTCATCGATGAATTTTCATAATATTACATTGGCTAAACCATCACACTTGTACTTGGCTACTAAGCCATACTTAGATCCTGCAACAACTTCAATTAACCCATACTTATCAGCTTGAAAGCCTCAGCAACAAGTTCTTCATACTAAATTGAAAATCCTCAAGAACATACTCTTCATACTCAATGGCCCACTTAGTTAAGTTCTCTTTTTGCCTTGAAAACTCGAGCATCGCTCTTCCAATGAATAAAAACAGTGGTGTTAAGGGGGTAACGCTTCTTACACTAGGAATAGAAGCAGTGGAACTAATCTTTGCTCATGTATCAGGAGTAGTGCTGCCCTAGCACCACTTGGGTAACACTTTTTGTCAATGGAAGAGGAGCGTTACCAGCTCAAAACAAGGAAAAATTTTAAGGGGATATTTTTGCCTTTCATTTCTCTAGGGAAAAATTTGAGGGATTGAAGTAGACAAGGGAATACCTATCTCATAAGATGACGGTGATGAGATTTCGGTGTAATAGAGATTTACCCCAAAGTATGATGGCTAGAGGGAAGCGATAGGCATAATACTTTGAAAGAAGAAGGTGTAGTCTCGAGGTAAAGGTCTAAAGGCTGAAACTTCTCAAGCATCACAAAATTTCTACAACACCTGTTACATTTGTCCCAAATGACTCACAGCATGGCTGCCGACCAATACAATGCAGATCCATGTGAGTGTTGGAGACATTTACCGTCATACACACTCTTTTTGGTCAAATTGGCCTAGTTAAACCACTATCCTAAGTATAATTAACATTAATTGACATCAGTGGAGCATTAATTGCCATCATCCAGTCACACCCATGCCTACCTACAGTCAAGGAGGCTAACTTAGCCTTCTCCTACAGTCAAGGAGGCTAAATAGAGCACTTCAGGGGTGATCTGAGTGATATTAATGCACCTAATTGCTAAATGGTGGTTACAATAAGTTCAACTAGTCAGTTAAGGTGCCTCCTCTCATTAAATATATTATTTAATGATTATTTAATATTATTTAATGATCTGGAGTCAACAGCGGTGCCTCCACCAACTTCTGATGATTAGTTCAGCTTCAGTTAACCTCATCGGGGTTCATTGAAGTCATGGAGCACTAGCACTTTATGGTTGGCTTGCTATGACATGTGTTTGATCTCCTTCAGTTGAGATTCAGTCATTTATTGCACTTCGACTTCAACTAGGTATTGGTGAGGCAATTAGGGTTTGGTCAAGTGGTTAACTGAGTGTGATTGAATGGCTAAGAGTCAGTTAATCCAGACTCACTCATTGATTTTGAATTTCTCCTTAGGTATTCAAATTCCTCATGGATTCAAGCTATTGCTTGACATTGGTATTGTAACCATTCATTGTTTATTAAATATACAGAGAGGAAACCAATTCTGGTTCCGATTAACACCATTTCATGAGTTATTTGTTGATTATTCTTTGATGAGATTGATTATTTGTTCCTAGATAAATGTGCAAGAATAATATGGTATCAGAGCATATGGTGGGATGAAAAATCTATCTCTCAAAAATAAGCTTTTTGACAGATTTCTCCATGAAAAGTGAGCAACTCAAAATTCCAGCACTGCACCAGAAGCCAAGGCTTACCACTCAATATCCCAAGTAAAGAACTTGCTGATCAATCTTGCTTGATTGACTATGCTGGGTGTGATGAAATCCTAGAATGTGCAGGCTGTCTGACCTTATTTTTCCCTTTTTGTTTTGATTTTCAGGTTTCTACAGGTGAAGTATTCGCTACAGCACATCCAGATGGCCTCCTCAGTAGATCTCTTGACTCCATACAATTTCCACTCATGGAAAAATAAAATGGAGATTTAGTTGCGCTCCAAAGGAATTTTTAGAGTCACCATGGACACTGAAGTTGAGCCTGGATCTACCATAGAAAAATCAAGATTCTTGAACAAGAAGGATGAAGCCTTCGGTTTCTTGTGCCTCTCTATTTCCGAAGACCTTCTATTCCATCTTATGGATTTGAAGACACCAAAAGAAATATGGGACAAATTGGAATCTCTATATGGAAATCATGATGACCTGAGAGTTTACCAACTCAAGAATGAACTCATGTCTCTCCAACCTTCCAATTTCGAGACTCTGAATGATTTCTTTACAAAGTTCAAGCATACTGTTTTACTCTTGAAGCAATGCAATGTGGAGAAGGAGGATGATCAGCTCATCCTTGCCATCATCTCCAAACTTAGGGATGATTATTCAGTTTTTATTTCTACATTCCATGTGGGGAAGCTCACAACCCCCGGATGGAAGATGCCTACACTCAATTCCTTCATTGAGTCCCTAACTAATGACATGACAAGCTTGTCTAGATGGGGATCATCTGATCTTACCATGATCAATACCTCCATGTATCGGGGCCCAAAGATATGAAGGGTAAAGGAAAGTAGCAGAAAAATTAGAAAACTACATTTGATGCTCCCAATCCTAGAGTTGAAAACCAGTAGCATGATGAACCATTCGATTCAAGGAAGAATAAAGGAAAAGGGTACAATAGGAAAGAAAAAGTCAAGTGTTCTTACTATGAGAAGGGTTTTCACCCTAATATTTGTTATGTCATGAACATTGTATCAAGATACATGCAGCAGCCTCATGATATTCATTGGAAGGCAGCCAAGAGGATCCTCCAATACATTCAGGGAACTAGGACCTACGACATTCACTATGCTGCAAACTCTGAGCTAGAGTTGGTTGGATACATAGATTCCGATTGGGCGGGTGATTCTATTGATTCAAAGTCAACTTCTGGATATGTATTCATGTTTGGTGGTGGCCCCATTTTCTGGTCAAGCAAAAAGCAGCCTTCCATAGCACTATCTTCAACAGAGGCCGAGTATCGAGGAGTAGTGAATGCTTGCATCCAAGCAGTTTGGTCGCAAGGCATTCTTTTAGAGTTTGATCTTGGTAGTACTTTGTCCACTGTCTTCTTTTGTGACAACCATATTGCTATTAAGATATCCATGGATCCAGTACCTAGGCAGAGGACCAAGCATGTAGAGATTCACATGCACTACATCAAGGAGCTAGTGCATGACAGGACCATCATTCTGTAATACTGCCCGACTGATGAGTAGATTGTAGACATTATCACCAAGAGTTTTTTAGAAAATAAGTTCACTTACCTCTGTTCACTGTTGGGGGTGAGTTCATCAGGGTGATCCAAACTACTTTCAGTGTTCATCTTGAGGGGGGGTCTTTCCCACTAGGTTTTCCCTCTTTTCCTCACTTAGTTTGTTTTGAGCATTGTTTCAGTTTCAGCATTGTACAAGGTGACCTATGGCCTTAGTTTCTGGGGCCGTAGCATTTTTATACATCTATGTTTTCTAACTCTTCCTGAGTATAGCTTAATGGGGGGTGTTGGAGACATTTACCATCATACACACTCTTTTTGGTCAAATTGGCCTAGTTAAACCACTATCCTAAGTATAATTGGCATTAATTGACATCAGTGGAGCATTAATTTCCATCATCCAGTCACACCCATGCCTACCTACAGTCAAGGAGGCTAACTGGAGCACTCCGGGGGCGATCTAAGTGATATTAATGCACCTAATTGCTAACTGGTGGTTACAATCAGTTCAACCAGTCAGTTAAGGCACCTCCTCTCACTAAATATATTATTTAATGATTATTTATTATTATTTAATGATCTAGAGTCAATAGGGGCGCCTCCACCAGCTTATGATGATCAATTCAGCTTTAGTTAACCTCATTGGGGTTCATTGAATTCATTGAAGCACTAGCACTTGATGGTTGGCTTGCTATGACATGTGTTTGATCTCCCATGCTCATAAAAATTTCATGCTCATTAAAAATGCTCATTAAAAAATGAAGTAGGTTTCCTTAAGCATAGTTTACCTTTTGGTTTCAAGCTTGCATAAAAATTAAACCATTCCCAAGCATAGTTCCTTTTCTATGTCAAGCTCATTAAAAAATGAAATAGGTTATTTTAAGCAAAGTTTACCTTTTGGTTTCAAGCTTGCATAAAAATGAAACCATGTTTGAGCATAGTTCATTCTCTGTTACAAGCTCACTAAAAAATGAAGCAGATACCTTGAGAATTTTCCTAATTGGTCTTTGAGCTCGTTAAAAATAGTAAGATGGTTTCAGTTTGTAGATTTCTGCGGTAAGATAAGTTGTTGTAGGGTTCTTCCGGACAATCCGCAGTAGACATTTTTAGGTGACGTTTCGATTCCGAATCTGGAACCATCATCAGGACAAGTAGTCAATAGGTAAAGCTGCAGCTCTGGAATTAAATACCGGTTGGTGTGGTTTTATAATTAAATTGGCCGACTAGTCCTAGGTTTAAGGAAGGGAAATTAATAAATAAAAGATTAAAATTTGTTATTAAAAATAGGTTAAATTACATGTTTAACAAATGAAATATCTTTATTTAATTTTTAAAGGTTTAGGATTAGGATTTATGAAATAGGGCTTAAGTTAGGGCTAAAAATAGGGCATAAAATTAATTGTTTCAAATTTAATCTATTTAAATTGTTAAAATGTATTTATAATTTATAATTTAAATTATTAATAAATTAGTTACAAATTATTTTTAATTTATTATTAGGTTAATAAAATTATTAATCAACTTATTGAATTAAATTAGGGCTTAAATTAGGGTGCGACTAATCCTAGGTTTAAGGAAGGGAGATTTAATAAAAAGCTGAATATAATTTGTTTAACAATTAGGTTAATGTTAATAATAGAGATATCTTAATTTAATTTTAAAGGTTTAAGATTAAGGTTTAAAACAGGGCTTAAAAATAGGGCATAAAAAGTTAAAGTTAAAAGTAATTTAATTTCTAAAATAATTCCTAATATAATTTTTTGATATATTCTTGTTTCTAAATTAATTTATTTTAAATTGTTATAAAATATTTATAATTTATAATTTGAATTATTAATAAAATCTTTACCAATTATTAAGTTAATAAAATTATTTGACAATTTTCTTATGAAATGAAAAGGGGTTTAAATGGGCTTACAAATAGTGTTGAAGATTATTAAAATAAGTATGAAATAATTTACTTTCCAATATAATTTTAAATTTAATTTCCAATATAATTTAAATTTAATTTATTTTCAAATTGTTATAAATTATTTACAATTTATAATTTAATTTATTAATAAAATATTTTGAATTATTAGTGAATTATTATTATTATTATTTTTTTTAAAGTTATTATTAAGTTATTTTTAAAGATTTTACTTTAATTTTAAATTAATTTTAAATTAACTTCACTTACAAAACTAGGCTAGGCTAAGGTTTAGAAAGATTGGACTACCTATTGGACTTGTTTAGACCCTTGATAAGGGGGACCCAACTTTTGCTAACTTCAAAACCGCCATCTCTGTTAAGGTTGTTGGGATGTTTGATGATCTCTATAGCTTCCCTGAATCTTCGTTTAAAGTAGTGGTTCTCTTGAGCAAGCAACGGCGTTTCCTCAAGACAAATATGATGTTTTGACCTCTTTGAGTGTTCAGCTAAGGCAGAGGTGCGAATACGTTGGTTGCGGATATCAGCCCCATGTTCCCTTAATCTGACCTTAAGGGACCGACCAGTTTCCCCAATGTAGTTGAGGCCACATGAACATGTAACATTATAAACACCTTTCTATTGATGCTCCTCAACCTTGTCTTTAACAGTCCTCATTTTTTGCCTAAGGGTTACTAGAGGTTTAAAGGCTGTAAGGATATCTTTCTTTTTCAGGACTTTGGAAACCTTATCCGTGACGCCTTGGATGTAAGGGAGATAAGCCCTCTTTTTGTCTTTGTGTTGTTGGGGGTTCTTTAGAATACCTACGGGTTTTCTAAGGGTTCTCCTAATGTCATTTTCTTTATAACTGATGTTTTTGAAAACTCTAACTAGGTTGCCTTGTTCTTCTTTGAGATGTTCAGCATCACAAATCCTGGAGGCTCTTGTGGCCAGGGTATTGATGATCCCTAGTTTTTGAGCCGGATGATGATGGGAATCTGCCTCAAGATAACTATCAGTATGTTTTTTNATCTGCCTCAAGATAACTATCAGTATGGGTTTTCTTCCTGAAGACCTTATGTCCCAGGGAACCGTCAGGTTTCTTGTATACTAAGACATCAAGGAAGGGGATTCTCCCATTCTTTTCCACTTCCATAGTGAATTTAATGTCACCAGATTGGCTATTCAGATGTTTAAAGAATTTGTTAAGTTCTTGTTCTCCATATGGCCAAAGGACATTAGTGTCATCAACATATCTTTTCCACATTTTCAGTTTCAAGGGATAGGAATCAATCGCCTTCTTTTCAAAGTTCTCCATGAAAATATTAGCGACAATAGGTGATAGGGGAGATCCCATTGCTACTCCACTCATTTGTTCATAGAATTCCCCTTGGAAACTGAAGAACGTGGAGTGGAGACAAATTTCGGCGAATTTTGCTGTCTCAGGGTCGGTGACTTCATGAATGACTCTAATGGCTTCGTTTAAGGGGATCTTAGTAAAAAGACTCACAACATCAAAACTCACCATGATGTCATTAGGGTCAATCTTCTCTCCCGAAATCAATCAGACGAAGTCACTTGAATCTTTAATGAAGGACTCTGTGTGTCCGACTAGAGGACTTAAACGTTTGGCTACAAACTTAGCAAGCTCATAGGTGGGGGAACCAATTGTATTAACAATTGGTCTTAGGGGGACCCCTTCTTTGTGAATCTTAGGTAAACCGTAAATTCTAGGGGTGACTTCTCCTGCCGGCATGAGGAGCTTCTTGTTTTTATCCTCAAGACTTGATTCCTTGATGACTTTCCTAACCTCTCTCAATATTTTTGCAATCGGATTGCTGCCTAGCTTTCTATAGCTACTGCTAGAGCTAAGATGATCAAGCATTTTTGAGACATAGTCTTTGCTGTTGAGGAGAACAGTGGCTCCCCCTTTGTCTGCCTTGAGGACCACAATGTCTTCATTATTCCTAATATTGCTAAGGGCTACTCTCTCTCCCCTACTGAGTTTATCCTTAGGTGGCTTAGCTTTTCTCAGAATGACAGCACAGTCTTGTCTCACCTCTTCTTTAGCGTCATCGGGTAGAGTCTGGATGGCGTTTTCTATGTTACAAATGATGCTGTCTATCGGGATTCTTTTGGGAGCAATGGAAAAACCAAGACCTTTTTTGAGAACATTGTGTTCCTCAGCACTGAGGACGTAGTCAGAGAGATTAACAACTTGTGAACTGTTAGCGTTATTTGAAATAAAAGGCGTACCTTTAATTTCCGAATCCGGTGGATGCTCAACATCCTCGCGCGAATGCTCTGTGGTGTTACCACAATGTGGTTGCTCCTCCTCCTCATGCGAGTGTTCTTCATCCTTCTGTGAATGTTCTGCGGTATAACCCCAACCTGGTTGCTCATTATCATCGCGTGAGTTCTCATCATCATCCTCGTGTGGTTGCTCTTTATCATCACGCGAGTGCTCCTCATCATCTTTGCGTGGGTGTTCTGCTGTATTACCCCGTGAGTGCTCCTCATCATCTCTGCGTGGGTGTTCTGCAATATTACCCCGCCTGTGCTCATCATCCTCGCGCGAGTTCTCTGCTGAATATTCACACCGTGGGTGCTCTGCAGACTCACAACCCTGTGGCAGATGTTCCCCAAAAACTCCACGCCATGGTTGGACAAAAGATACATTATCCCTAACTACAGCTCGATCTTGTTCAAGTGGAGAAATCCTGTCTGTAGCCGACATACTGCGTGGAACTACTGAGCTGAACAGCCTACGCGGGTGCACCCTCTCATCATCAAGTGTTGTCTGATCAAGTCCAATAGCAGGCACATTGTTCAATCTGGGAAATTCATAAGGAGAGGTCTCCAGTGTTGCGCAAATCAGATCATTATCCGATCCATCTATCACCACAGTGCGACCCCCAGTATCTTTAATTAATTGTAAATATTTCTTGTTATGTTTAAACCTTGAAGCGCAGCCCTCTTTATCAGCCTTCAGTGCTGCACAGGCGTCTACAATGGTCCATAGATCATCCTTAAGTGTATGCGCTAGTTTTAGGTGAAGTTTCAAAGCCAAGTTTGATAAGCTGTTTAAGTTGTCCCTTGTCCTCCTAATTTCTCCTCTCACGATGGCAAAGCCCAAGCGATCAAAAGCCCGGTGGTTTCTGTGATTTCTTAACCGGTGTTTGACAATGGTGAATTTAGGAAGAACATTGGTATCTCTGCATCTTTTTAAGAAGTCCAAATCTACAGCTCTACGTTGGATTTTAATTCTTGTCGCTTCTAGCCTGCGAGTCTCCTTGGCTATGTCCCTTCCGTACAGGGCAGCAATTTCAGTTTGTAGATTTCTGCGGTAAGATAAGTTGTTGCAGGGTTCTTCCGGACAATCCGTAGTAGAAATTTTTAGGTGACATTTCGATTCTGAATCTGGAACCATCATCAGGACAAGTAGTCAATAGGTAAAGCTGCAGCTCTGGAATTAAATACCGGTTGGTGTGGTTTTATAATTAAATCGGCCGACTAGTCCTAGGTTTAAGGAAGGGAAATTAATAAATAAAAGATTAAAATTTGTTATTAAAAATAGGTTAAATTACATGTTTAACAAATGAAATATATTTATTTAATTTTTAAAGGTTTAGGATTAGGGTTTATGAAATAAGGC
>LPNX010327024.1:4048-244856 GCA_001517045.1 Pseudotsuga menziesii | reverse complement strand
AATTTAAATTTAATTTATTTTCAAATTGTTATAAATTATTTACAATTTATAATTTAATTTATTAATAAAATATTTTGAATTATTAGTGAATTATTATTATTATTTTTTTTAATGAGCATGAAATAGAAAATGAACTATGCTCAGGAATGGTTTCATTTTTATGCAAGCTTGAAACCAAAAAATAAACTATGCTTGAGGAGACCTACTTCATTTTTTAATGAGCTTGAAATAGAAAATGAACTATGCTCAGGAATGGTTTCATTTTTATGCAAGCTTGAAACCAAAAGTTAAACTATTCTTGAGGAGACCTACTTCATTTTTTAACGAGCTTGACAGAGAATGGTAACTATGCTCATAATCTATTTCATTTTTTAACAAGCTTGAAACAGAAAAAGAACTATGCTCACAAACCTTCTCTTACCCAACATGATATCTAGAGGTTGGTAGGATTCCCCCTTACATAAGAAGCTAGCGACTTAACTCCAGTATGATGTCTAGAGGCTGGATCCATGCCCACCATTTTACCTATGATGGGAAAAATCTAACTAGAAGAAGGGGAAGGAATCACAAGAACATGCGGCACATTCAGGGTAGTCTGATTACTAGGATTAATGCGATGGTCAGGTGTAACAAAGAAAAGTTGATCAGTGGTCACAATCTTCCCATCATGGGGAAAATACATCACTCTAAAGAGTGTGGACACTATAGCCTTCATGGCATAAACATAATCACGTCTAAGGAGCATATTGAAATCTAAAGGACCTTGGACCACCATAACATCAATACAATTAGTTTTCCCTCCTAAAGTAATAGGAAAATGAGGAAGGATCCATAAAGGTGTAGTAGGCCTGCGATTAAAATCTAGTATTTGACCGGTGGCTGGCACAAGTTGAGGAGAACCTAAAGCTTCCCAAGCAGTTGAGGATAGAATGCTAACAGAAGCCCCTTCATCAACAATAATGTGAATCATCTGCCTGGTAGTAGCATTCACAACTATCTGGAAAGGAACACTCGAATGAATACGAGACCTTGTTAGGTTACTCCAGTCAAAGGAAATAACCTCATTACTTGGAGAGGGTTCTGTCAAAACAGAAAAAATTTCCTCTTGTCGAGAAAAATCAGAACGAAGCATAAAAACTTCAGCAGGTTTCAGTTTATTCTCTACTTGAAGAGAAGAACAAGACAAAGATTTGGTCAAAGCGACTACTTTAGTCTTAACACTCTCTAATGAAAGAGTAGGATTGAGTGGAGATGACATTGACTCGACGAATTTAACTTCACTCTTCAAAGGAAGAGTGGGATCAACCACAGATGAATCCGGATCGACCACTTGGAATTCACTCTTGGAAGGAAGAGTGGGATTAACCACGGATGAAACCAAATCGACCACTTGGTCAAACAGTGGGGGTTCAAGAGACAACTTATGATAACTTGTTCGAAGCCGTTGGCGAGAAATAGTAATATCTTCCAAAAACTTAGAAGCTTCATCCATGAGAGGACAAAGGTGCGTAAAGTGCATGTCCTTATAGAGAAAGCAAGGATTTTTGACTTTACCCTTTCGAATCTTATTCACAGAGTCACTGGTTGAGGGGGGATCATTAGTATGATGACCAGAGGCTGATGACATTGGTTATCGAGAAACCTTAGACCACTCTTCTAAAACTAGGGCCAGACCATGACAATATTTCAAAAGGTGGTCACCCTTGCAAATCTTGCAAGGGAATTTGGGCTTATGTGGTCTTTGGGTGTGCAGATCAACACTCTCCGCACTGGGAGGAGTAATTGGTTGAGACTTATTTTTTTGTTTATTTTTCTTCTTCTTAATATTCCTTTTCTTCTTCTTCTTATCCACCTGACTACTAGTACTACAAATTTCAACAGGAGAAGAGCGAGAAATGAGAGAAGACACATCTGGTGAAGAAGGAGAGGGATCAACATGAGGTTGATGCTCTTGCGATGAAGGATTAGGATCAGAAGCAACTGGTGTACATGGGATAACTGGACTGGAGAATAACCAAACAAGTAATCCAATAGTCAATCTAGGAAGGCTTACCTTAGCCATGAGAGGAGGACCAACATCCCCATATGGAGGGAACACAAAATAAATGATCGGTAAAGGAGTCTCTTGGTTGGTAGTCTAGGAAGGAAAATCCATAACTATGTAAAAAAAATATCTCCCTCTTCTAAAAAATCCTAATTGTATAGAAAACAAGTGCTACTCAAACTAAAGAAGAAAGTAAAATATGTGAGAGGAGTGGATCAAAGGTCTGGAACCTCACATGATTATCAAGGCTTCACAACTAGTGTGATGCCAAGACGACCAAAGGGTTAAATCGAATGGTATCAGGAATCCTAAAAGTGTCTCCTGATATATGCAAGGTACATTGGATCTCCACTCCATAGTAGTGTTGTCTAATGCACAACCGTTCGAAGGGGGCCTTCCGATATATAACTGAGTCCATGAAGTACCATTTGATATACCTCAAGGGTATGGGAAAGGCCATTCGATATACCAGTGGTACATGGAAGAACCACACGATCCCCAGGATGTAGTGCAAGCAATAAATGATATCTCATACGCTTAAAGACGTCGAAACACGTCTCTAACCTATCACACCTTGCTAAATATTTTAACCTAAGTCTAACGCTTGATTTTGTCTCGAACTGTGAGGTGGATGCA
Source organism: Pseudotsuga menziesii (assembly GCA_001517045.1). Taxonomy (NCBI): domain Eukaryota; kingdom Viridiplantae; phylum Streptophyta; class Pinopsida; order Pinales; family Pinaceae; genus Pseudotsuga; species Pseudotsuga menziesii. The sequence continues at coordinate 242,176 of LPNX010327024.1, read as the reverse complement.
TGAGGTGAAGACATAAAAAGTAGAACCATGCAGTATGATTGTGAAAAATTTCACTTTTACTTTAAAGGTATGCCCTACTTAAGGAAGGGAGAGAGAGATTCAAATTCCTTTTAAACACAGAATAAATCCCAAACAAAAAATAAAACAAACTTTCTTATATGATATGTTCCTAACTGAAACAAACAAAATCTTCTTTCTTGAACTGAAAAAGAAGTGAGATCTCTAATAAGAAGCAAGAAAAGTAAATACAACTTTTATACAAAATTGTTTGGATTTCTTCAACTAAAGCAAGAATGAACTAAAAGAAACATTCTAGAATAAATTTTATATGGATTTTGTCACAATTTTTGAAAAAAAAGGAAAAACCATACAAAAATCATGTATAATAAAAGAAGAAAACTGAAATGAATCTTTCCTTGTTCCGTTAAAGAATATAGATCAGAGATATAACAAAACCAAGTTCTATTCAAGGCCATCTATGAAGCTTTAAAATGTTAGTTTTTCAACATTCAAGCTAGCATTATGATCTTAGGATCTTTTAACTAAGAGAATAACAAACACAACAATAAAACATAAGCACAACACAAGAGACAAGAGACACAAAGAATTTTCCTCGGGGAAACCATAAAGGAGAAAACACCACAACTTCCTCAGAGATAGAATCAGCACCAAAGGTAAAACTGGAAAATAGTAAGATGATCTCCTGACAGCAACAGTCTCTCTCTCTCACACTAAGAGAGCTTCTCCTCTCTCACTCATATGCCCCAATGAGTGAGTGTGTGTGTTGCAAGTGAGATAAATAGAGAGGCTCACTCTCTATTTATATTCTTTTGTTCATTTGAAGTGCACTCCAACATGTAGGCCTCACTTAACAATTACTTACCAGAGCCAACATCTCTAGGAGTGTCTAATAACCCTAGTGCCCCACCACTTGTGGGGAATTTTCCTCCTCCGACCAATAGGAGGGTAACACAATGGCGGGGACTATTGCCCCTACTTACAATGACTCACCTAGGGTCGTATTCACTAGGATAGTCTAATAAACCAAGGGCCCCATAACTGTGGGGACTTTAACCCTTGACCAATAGGAGGGTTACCCACAATGACTTTACATGAATTTCTCATTATAGAAACTTCCCGGAATAAACATTAGGGTATGACATGACTCAAATACATTACAATACATCCTGGAATGAACATCGGGTTACAATAGATAAGAAATACAAGTGAATACATTCCGAAGTTACAATTACATCAACACTCCCTCTTAACTAGGAAGGTATTCTCTCGGCACAATTTATCAGCACAAGTCTTCTTCTCTGTATCATCTAGGTCATCATCAGGTCTTCGTCATCTTCAAGTCATCTTCATCTTCAAGTCATCTTCATCTGTAAGTCATATTCATTTATATCTGGATCATCACTTGATCTGGATCATCATCACTGAATCTAGATCATCATCATTAGATCTGGATCATTACTCGATCTAGATCATCATCACTAGATATGGATCATTACTCGATCTGGATCATCATCACTGCATCTAGATCATCACTCGATCTAGATCATCATTACTCGATCTGGATCATCATCATTGGATCTGGATCATTACTCGATCTGGATCATCATCACTGGATCTGGATCATTACTCGATCTAGATCATCATCATTGGGCATCATCACTAGATCATCACTTGATCTGGATCATCACTGTTGGATCATCTTCACTGGATCTGGATCATCACTCGATCTGGATCATCACAGGTGCAATCTCATGCTGGTTGTAGGCCTAGCCTCCATGTAGGTCTTCTTCAACACTTATATCTGACCTACTTATCAAAAAGGCTCGCCCAACACTTATATTTGACCTACTCGTCAGAAAGTCACATCCAACACTTACATCTAACCTACTTGTTAGAAAGGCACGCCCAACAATCACATCTGATCACATAGGAACCAATCCTATAATCACATCAGAAAGGCCCAACACTCACATTCACCAGCATGATAGGACACAACTACTATCATCTGTGAAAAGGCTTCAGCACTTACATCTGACCTACTCATCAAAAAGGCATAGTACTCACATCCATCCAAGTTGGAACACATCCTACTCACAATGATGGAAGAGATCTGTACTTCCATCTAGGCAGGAACCACATCCTACTCACAATGATGGAAGAACTCTGTTCTTCCACCCAGTCCGAAACCACATCCTGCTCACAATGATGGAAGATTTCCTCACTTTCATCCAGGTAGGAACCACATCCTACTCACAATGATGGAAGAACTCTGCTCCTCCACCCAGGCCAGAACCACATCCTACTCACAATGATGAAAGACTCTCATCCAGGCTAGAACACATCTTGCTCACAATGATGAAAGAATTATGCACTTCCATTCATCCAGGCGGGAACACATCCTGCTCAGAGTGATGAAAAGGCTCTGCACTTACATCCACCCAGGTAGGAACACATCCTACTCACAGTGATGGAAGGGCTTGCACTCACATCTGATCTTGTAGGAACCAATCCTACAGTCATATCAGAATGGCCCCTATTCCTCCTCGACTAAGCTACCTGGTAACTGACCAGGTGCCTCCATTCTCCTAGATAATGGAAGTTGCCCTTACATCTGACCTACTTGTCGGAATGGCCAACACTCACATTTGACATGGAAGGAACTTAATCCTTTAGCCATGACATAATGGTTCAGCCCTTACATCTAATCAAGTGGGAACACATCCCTTTATCACATCAGAATGGCTACTCAGTCCTAGACTGAGTTTTCCTGGTACCTCACCAGGTAGCTCCATTCAAAGAATGGAAATTGCCCTTACATCTGTCCTACTTGACAGAATGGCCAGCACTCATATCTGACATGGAAGGAAGCAATCCTCTCACCATGACAGAATGGCTCAGCCCTTACATCTGACCATGGAAGGAACAAATCCTCTCACCATGTCAGAATGGCTATGGGACTCATCACTTTCCCTTTGAGGAAACCTCGATCTGGAGAACACCAAGCTTCTCCCTAAAGTACTCGAACTTCACCCTAGCCAATGGTTTCGTCAACACATCAGCTATCTGTTCCTCTGTCGCAACATACTGGAGCTTCACTGCTCCCTTCTGCACCATATCCCTGATATAGTGATACTTGATCTTGATATGCTTTGACTTGTCATGGAGCACTGGATTCTTTGACAAATTCACGCAACTCTAGTTGTCACAATGTATACAAGTAGCATCCAACTAGAGATCAAATAAATCAAACAGTAGCTTCTGTAGCCTTACTGCCTCACAACTAGTTGAACAAGATGTGACATACTATGCTTCAGCTGTACTCAATGCCACATAGGATTTCTTCCTGCTAAACCAAGATATCACACCTGATCCCATACTAAAGCAACACCCTGAAGTGCTCTTCCTATCAATGGCACTGCCTGCCCAATCTGAATCAACATAACCCTCCAGGTTATTCTTCTGATTTGCAACGTACTTGAGCCCATAATCAACTGTACCCCTTAGGTACCTCAAAATATTCTTTGTAGCAATCATGCGAACATTTCTCAGATCTCTCAAGAACTGGATCAAGGTGTTCACAGCAAAGCAAATGTCTAGTCTCGTGTTCATCAGGTACATCAAGGACCCAATCATCTGACGATACATCATAGCATCAACCATCTCTGATGAAGCATCATTCAAGAGATTTAGGTTCGATGCCATAGGTGTGGCCATAACTTGCAGTCCATCATCCCAAACCTCTTCAGGATCTCTACTGCATACTTTCCTTGTCCAAGGAAGATTCCATCTGTACTCTGCCACACCTCCATACCTAGAAATTAGTGCATCGACACATAACAGGAGCATCACTGGTCTTCCACATTCAACCTTGAAGCAAAGGTTGGAATCTACTTTACTGTCAGTAAAGCCTAGAGTCATCAGTAATATATCCATCCTGTCATTCCATGTCGAACCTTAGGATATTCTGTAGTCACTCCCTCTGAAGTGGAGCATCATAGTCCCTCTATCTTCTGTACTCTATGCACTAAAACATTCTATACCGGAGTGACAAGTATCTTCCTATGCTACTAATATTCTATGTGACCATCTAGTGTATAGACTTGCATCTTCAACCTTGTAGCAAAGGTTAAGATCTTCATCAAGCTCATCATGTATGTGTTTCAACTCTTACTGGCTACAAATGTCTCTTCGTAGTCTAGGCCTTCTTTTCGTGAGAAGCCTTGTGCTATGAATCTTGCTTTGTATCTCATGATGTTTCCATCTACTGCATGATGGAACTACAAACTTATATTCATGTGTCGATACTGCATCCTAGACATTATTCTTCTTGAACTGGTCTTCCCTTTCTTCTTGGTTACTTCTTCATAGCTTGAAGTTTCTGCATCAATGATGTTGTTGCATTCGTCATATTATTCTTCATCTTGACTTGTTGTCACTTGTTCTTTGGAACAAGTCTCATCCTTCTTTTATTGTAGGCGATTATGTATGCAATCTTTCCTACAAGTCAAATGCAATTGTATGGTTAGAAACATTTCATAAGGTATATTCATAATGAAAATTTATTATGCATAAATATATGATCATGCAACTATTTTAGCCAATACAACATCCATCCATATCTCACAGAAAATTTCTAGATGCCTTCCATCTCTACCAGGACAACATTGAGATTGTGCACTAATCCAATATGTCAGCAAAGAGGTTTCATTCTAGATAAGTAGTAATGGAGAGTTGTATAGAACCATGAGATACTTACCCATCACATGCATATTAGTAGTATACTGTCATTAATGCAAACATCCTATCATGCATAATACATCAACTGAATATAAACAAATGCATAACAAAACAATATCATGGAATGACAATTGAATACTTATCTTTATTTGTTTCGTGGGTAGACTCCTTCTTGAGTCTTTAGCGTCATCGTCTTCTTCATTCATGATAGCATTGTTTCTTATCCAAATGCTAAGGAGGATAAGAGGTGCTTCAAGAGTTGAGTTTTTCATATTCCTCATCACTTGAGGGATATTCTTTGGATGATGAGAGCTTCATCTTCAATTGCTCCCATCTTCTCTTCTCTTCTTATGAGTCAAGCTTCTTCTTCTTCTCGGAGTCTATTGAAAGTAATTACTTCCTTCTGGTACACATTCCTCGGATGAATGAATCCCATGATCCTGGGAGGCCATTCAAGGTGGCTATCACCACTTCTTCATTCTCCAGTTCTTCTTTTACCGCTTTAAGTTGTTCTCTGATTTGAGAGATCTTACTAAAGTATGACTGTATGGTCTCTGCATTCTGGATCTTAACATTCTTCAACTGGTTTCTTAAGGTCATCTTTTGATGTATGTTCTTCCCTTCAAATAGCTTGGTCAAGGAATCAAACATCTTTAGTGTCTTTAGGGAATATTCTTGTAGTACAAGTTGATTCATGACTGATTCAACAATGATCTTCTTGACCTTGACCAAGTTCTTCTTGTGTAAGACTTCTAGCCTCATCTCCCTCTAGAACTGGAACCTCTCTACTCATGTAGGTGTCCAATTCATTTTCTTTAGAGAGATCATATATTTCTATGATTGGAAGTTGTCAACTTCACCAAGATTATCATCAAGCTGATGTGATAAATCACTTTGAAATGAGAACCTCAAATGAAAATAGCAATGGATTAGATCTTACCGATTTGAGGTGTCCGTCCTGGTTCCGAAGCTGGCTGATCTAGGGTTTCTCACAGAAACCCTAATTTTCAAAACTTGGAATATTTTAGATCTAATTGGATAGACAGATACATCTCTTCAAATGGAGATGTCCAATGTACTCCTTTTCTGAAAACAATGGAGGGAAGCTCCCGGAACAGGAAGCCCTAGTTTTCCAATTTCTTTTGCAGAAATTCCTGTTACTGTTTCTATGATATCTCTGAAATTACTGCTCCTATGTGTCTAAAAATTCACACTGAGGTAACCTCACATGTCCCTTGATCCAAAACCATAGGTTTCCTCATAATTGGTTTCACCAATTGGGACTTATGATCCTCTTCCCAAGGTGACCTGTTACAGGATTGTTCAGAACAGCGAAGTTGTATGGACTGACATGTGTCATTGTTTCATTTTTTGGATCTAAACTTTGGACCATAGAAGTTAAAGTCCGTGCCCTTTTTGGAACAACTTTAGGAATTCCATTTGGTCCTCTGTAGCCCAAGCTATAACAATTCTCCCCAGGTGTCCTGTTTAGGGATGACTTCTGGAATAGGCTGGAACCCTAACTTGGAGGGATCATATTGCCCAGAATATAGTGAATATGAGGCTTCATTTTATATATAATGTTCATTAGGATTTGATCTTTGCCCCCTGCAATTTTCAGCTCTTTAGTCTTCGCCAATCTTAGGCTGTAGGGAATGTACAAAAACGTAGCAGTTTTAGTATTTAGGGTTTTTCTAGCTCAGGGTTAAAGTAGGGTTTGACTTTCGTAGAGTTTCACCCAACCAAATTTCTTGATCCAGGTCTCTAAAATTTTATTTTGATGAGGATAAAAATCCTATTCTAGGCTCACTCAAAAATTCCTCTTCTGTAGAAATCCCTAATTTCCGCATCGAAAACTGAAAATGCTCGGAATCAAATTTCGTTTCGATAGAAAGATGTTCCCTTCAATGGAGAGTCAACCTAGCATACTTTTGCTGATGGATTGTAGAGAGAGACCCAAAAGGTAAGAATCCCTAGCTTCTATAGCTACACAATGTCTGCTTCTTAGGTTAGCTCTGATACCATGTTAGTTTTTCAACATTCAAGATAGCATTATGATCTTATGATATTTTAACTGAGAGAATAACAAGCACAACAATAAAACATAAGCACAACACAAGAGACAAGAGACACAAATAATTTTCCTCGGGGAAACCATAAAGGAGAAAACCATGCAACTTCCTTAGAGATAGAATCAACACCAAATGTAAAACCGAAAAACAGTAAGATGATCTCCTAAAAGTAGCAGTCTCTCTCTCTCACACTGAGACAGCTTCTCCTCTCTCACTCATATGCCCCAATGAGTGAGTGTGTGTGTTGCAAGTGAGATAAATAGAGAGGCTCACTCTCTATTTATATTCTTTTGTTCACTTGAAGTGCACTCCAACATGTCGGCCTCACTTAACAATTACTTACTAGATCCGACATCTCTAGGAGTGTCTAATAACCCTAGTGCCCCACCACTTGTGGGGACTTTGCCTCCTTCGACTAATAGGAGGGTAACACAATGGTGAGGACTATTTCCCTGACTTATAATGAATCACATAGGGTCAAATTCACTAGGATAGTCTAATAAACTAAGGGCCCCATAACTGTGGGGGCTTTAACCCTTGACCAATAGGAGGGTTACCTGCAATGACTTGACATGACTTTCTCATTATAGAAACTTCTTGGAATAAACATCGGAGTATGACATAAGTCAAATACATTACAATACATCCCAGAATGAACATCGGGTTACAATAGATAATAAATACAAGGGAATACATTCTGAAGTTACAATTACATCAACATAAACTACCAACATCAATTAGAATTCTTGAGAATAACTATGGATTCATACACGCTCATTTTTTTTTTTTGATTGAGTTTTCTATTTAAAACTAAATTGTAGAGTTCAAACAACAACTGTAACTATCTGAAGCATGCATCTCAAATACTAATACAAGAATTTAAGAATAAAAAAAACAAAGAGAGCTAAGAGGAATACCTGGCACTGCTTCTATAGGTGTTGAACAGGGCATTACCAGCCTGAGCACCACTTCTTCCACACAGGAATAGAGTGGTGGCACCTCCTATGTAGGTTCACACTAGATCATTACTAGGGTCCAACACCGCTTATTTCACACATAAATAGAGCGGTGGCACCGCGTTTCTGTAACAAGGAAAAGGCGGTGACAGCTCTAGAACCGCGCTTATAACACATCCCAGGAGCGGTGCTTGATATGGCAATTTGAAAAATAAAAAAGCAATAGAAAAGTAAGTTATAGTCCAAATAATGAACCCAAACAATCACCAGAAAATCCAGTGAACCAAAAATATGAAGATCCAAAGGTAGATAGAGGAAAAACAACAAATTCAAAATAGATCTACAGATCTATGAATGGAAAAAGTAGATCTACAAATTGAAAATGAAGGGGGAGGTTTCAAATGACCAATGATCCAAAATTTGAAGTATTCCCCAGGGGAGTCACCAATTTTGTTATCGAAAATCCTCACCTCTTGCGGATAGGAATTGTTTCCCTAGTCTGAAAGGTTCAGATCTAGAACAAAACACAAACACCAAATGTTAAACTCTCCCTAGATCTGGTTCATCACTAGAATATAATGCCATAATACTTTTCTCAAAGGTTGTCCTCGCTATCCTTGAATCTTACTGCAGAATATCTTGTAAAAGATGGAAGACAACGAAGAAAACATGATAGCATACAATATAATCAACTAGATCTATGCTTGTGACCGAGGAATCAAGCAATACATACATATGAAATAGTAAATATGGGAAATAAAATACATTATTTATTAATAAATTATTGGAGATACTACAACCTTCATGCCCTAGTGTTGAGAATTCCTTCCAATGGATCATTTTTTCTTACTTCACCTTGTCTCCAAAGACTCGAGAATGATTTTGAAAAAGTTTGGGTATACAACACAATTCTTCCTCCCTTTGCCCATGGGGGGTGAGCCAGTATTTAAAGGAATCAGAGGATAGGTATGGTTGAGGATCTCATGGAAGAGGTGGAGATAAGATCCTAAAAGGGAGGATCTTGAGCTCCAGCTAGTCCTAAACCAAAGGGATGAGGCTCCACGGAGGTCAACTTCGAGAAGCCTCTCGAAGCTTCTCTTTTTTCCTTGAAAACTCGATAACCACTCTTCCAATGAAGAAAACAGGTGGTGTTAAGGGGGTAATGCTTCTTGCAGTAGGGATAGAAGCAATGGAACCTCTCTTTGCTCATGTATCAGGAGTGGTGCTTCCCTAGCACCACTTGGGTAACACTTTTTGTCAATGGAAGAGGAGCGTTACCAGCTCAAAACAAGGAAAAATTGTAAGGGGATATTTTTTCCTGTCATTTATCTAGGGAAAACTTTGAGGGAGACAAGGTAATACCTATCTCATAACATGATGGTGATGAGATTTTGGTGTAACAAGGATCACCCAAACTAATATGAAAAAGGACAATGAAAACATGATGTTAATCATACCTAAACAGTTGACAATATCAAAAAGAGTTGCTTGCACAATAGATTCCTGATTAGTATACAAAATTACATGATGCTATATTTTCCTAATATAGATGCTTATACCTTAAGAAAACTAGTAATAACATAACTTTGAAAGTGAAGAACATAAAATAAATCAGGAATCTTTCCAGCTTGTTTCTAAACTTACAGTTTGAAAATCTACTTCATTAAGAAACTCTCTAATTGCATAACAGAGCACTTCGTCAGTAGGATATGGTAGGATTTCTTCCCCCCTAGACCTCTTTTTTCCTTCTACAGGAAATTTCATCAAGAAAAGAGTTCCATGAGTTTAGAATCTTAGAACATTTGTTGTGCTCATGTTTCAAGATGATGACATTTTATATCTCCAGTTAGTGATGATACATAGAGGTACATTCAATGCATTATAAGATTAAACAACTAGAGTTTTTTAAAAACAACTTTGACCCTCTTGAAAATAAGATATTTTACCCACCATTTAAGTTAAATATTTCTTGCATTGCCTCTTTCCACGAGCAATGTCAGATTCATATGGTGTATTCATTTATTTCCTACTTTCTTTTACATCTATATATGGAGTGTCAAGGCTAATTGAAACACTTGTTCAAACCCAATTACCTGATATGAAATGTAGACTCGCATAATGTATGTGTAGTAGTGGATAATTAGTGAATATTTTCATTACTAAAGGAAATGAAAAGTAATTGATATTATATGTTCATAATTTATCAGTTCATTTTAGTATCACTATGACACTTTTTAAAAATACTATATACAACAAGATACTTCATAAATTAACTCATGCTTACCTCTATCAAGTGAGTAATACGAGAGACACTCAAGTACTCTAGGTTTGGCATCTTCAATTGATTTTGATAGGGAGGAAGAAGTGATTCTAATTTTTTCTCAGCTGCGCTTATCAACCTGTAAAAATAAATTATTGTGAATTAGATTTTATGGATGCATAAATAGAATCCAAAGAATCCCAAAGAACAACAATTTTATGAACACATTCAAACCTCCGGAAATTGGTCAGCACAAATAAAAATATTTTGTTTATCTCCCTAGACTAATGCATCCTTGTTAAGTGTTGATAAAAGTATGGTGGCATGCTCACTAACAACAGAAGATGAGGCTGTTGCAATTCATGTGTTGAGAAGATAGATAAAATATCGTAAGAGCATAGAGACCTTAAAAGTGGTCAAATTGGGAAAAGACCTCTCTATGAATCACCTACACTTTGTAGATCATTCTCTTCCCTTTGGAAATGAAAATAATAGGTAGACAAAAGTCTAGGATCATATTATATCCCTCTATGGAAAAGAAACACAGATGAAAATATAATAAACTCCATTAGTATGCCATAAACTTCTCCCTTTTTGCAACCAGATTATTCAAACTATCTTACCCTTCAAACTTGTGCCATTTTATTCTGGTATGAATTATTTACCTTTTAAAATGAAGCCAACGAGCTATGGAATAAAATAATGGCAAAGGTTCTTCAACAATATTGAAAGAAGGATAGACACTTGGTGCAATAAATGACTCTTGTTGAAAGGGAAAATGGCTCTAGTCAATTCAGTCTTGGAGTCCATCCATGTGTATTGACACTCCCTTGACTACATTCCCAAGTTTGTTTCTAAAAAGAACAGGAAAACATGCTTTAGCTTCCAATGATGACTGGGAAGGGAAGAAAAACAAAGAAGGAATTCCCCTTGTCAATTGGACTTCTCTAGCAAATCCAAAGATTCAAGTGGATGGAACTTTAAACATATCCACTTATTTGGAAAAGCTCTTAATGCAAAAAACATTTGTATATGAATTGACAATGAAATTCTATGGAAAAAATGATTTTAAAGAGGTACATTGAACGCTTGTTCCTAGAGAAATTGATAAAGACCCCTGCAAAGAAATATAGGAATGGATTTTTCTTATGGCAAGTTTTGTTACATTTTTCCCTTGGATTGGAAGGCGGCTAATGGAACACATGTCAGGCTAGGAAGAGATCCCTAGATAGGAGACAAAATTTTTATAGGTTATCATATGATTTGGAGCTCACCCTCTCACCTAGGGGTTTTATTACTCTAGCTGACACCTATGATATGAATAGAGTATCAGTGTGGTCTTCAGGATGGTTAACAGATCAGTATATGGGACTTTAAGGGAAACAAGATAAAGAGTGGATCCCTTTTCAGTTTGGTTAGCAAATTCCATGGAGGTTACTACACAGTGAAGAAAGGGTACATACATGCTTTCCCTCTTACAAACCCAGAAGATACAAAATGGTAGTGAATTGCAGTGTGGAAACTAAAGATCCACCTTAAGGTTAAATATTTTCTATGGATTTCTTTGTCTAATACAATTCTCACTTGGGAAAACTTTCAAAAGAGGACATGGAAAGACACAGGATTGTATTTCTATGTAAGAAAAATTTAGAAGATGTCAGCCACATGTCAATTTGATGTCAGTTTAACCAAATAGTATGAGTTGCAGCCCCATCCTTTGGTCACATATTCAAAAAGTTGGATGGAATGATCTAAAATGAAATGTCATCCACACATACTGTAGTAGTATCTTGGGCAATTTCAAATTACATAAACAAGGCCATTTTCTAGGAGGAATACCTATCCCCATATCAAGTCTTCTATATGGTAAAAATACTCCTATTATCAAATGAAAATACATCCCAAAACTTTGAAACAAAAAATAGTGTAGAAACCCAACATTGACAAGTTAGGCTTGGGGTTTTTTTTATGGTGATTCTGAAGGAAATCCAAGACCATGGGGGAAGATGTATGTTGTACTTTAAGGAGGACCACTGGATTTATTTCAAAACTTGATTGGGACAGTGTACAAATAGTTGAGAAGGTTTCTACATAATGAATTTTCTTCCTAGATGACCAAAGAATGGAATACCCAAGACCTTCAAGTTTTCAAGGATTCTAACTTAGTCATCTGATGGATGCATGGAAGGAATTGATCAAATCAGAAACTGCTACTGCAAAACAATATCCAGAATGAGAAGGAGATAAATGAGCAAGTTTACCTCTATATCCTTCTCTCGTGTGTATAGAGGAAATGACAAGAATATTGATTTACTATCCAAGCTTGTAGTGGATCTTCATATGGATCTACTGGACATAACCAAGCATAAATATGGGGGTGATTTCCTATTCCCTCTAGGTAGATTATGTTATAACACATTTTAAGACTTTCTTCTATGAGAGTGGTATCAATATACCCTGATGGAAGTTGGCGAACTATTTTTCTCTCTTTCAGATTGACAACCCTCCATCTGTTCATATTTTGTAGTTTTGAGTCTTCGCCTCTTCTTCATTTGGGATCCTATGATGGTTATGCAGTTATATTAAGGAAATATTATGATTCATCTGAATGCTAATGATGCTTGTTACATTTTTTTTATCACTTTTCACAGTCTCATGGATGTTTTTTTATCCTAATTATGTACTAAGTAGGCATACTTGTTTTTGTCAACTTTTGAAAATATTTTATGTGCCTTTCTACACAATTCTAGAATATGGATTCAAAACCATTTCACCTTGAAACAAAAGTTGATACGAGGTTTTTTTTGTAGGAAAAAACATGCTAAGGTATGATAGTTTTATTAATGTCCACAAATGACTAAGTAATAGCTCAGTGCAGTTGCACCCACTCAACTAATTGAAAGTGTGAACAAAACCTTTAAACATTGAGACTTTCATAATGAAATTATAGCTTTAAAAGAAGGATAAATGATAAACAAGAAAATCAAATTCAAACGGCCTTGCAATTTCATAGCTACCAAATTCCAATGCAAGGAAGTATAAATTATCTTACATAGCTTTCTGATATAAAACAAGTATTTATTACTCATCAAGATATCACCAGTAATACAATTCCCATTACAGACGCCATCATAAGAGATTCAGACCTGTTCATGGCTCGATTATGTTAAAATTCAAATTACAGAACATGGAGCATTTCGATTACAAATTAAGAACAGGAAAAAAAAAACATAGATGTTATATGCATCAATAGACTCATGAATTCTCATGAACTATAATCGTTGCAAGTAATTTAACCTACAAACGCACACCATTGATAAAATAAAATAGTGAACACAGATTTTTGAACACTCAAAACAATATCTGTACTTTATATTAAACCTGAAAGTAGATTTCTTTAACCCATTTAGGAAAAAAGTGCTACAGAAATTACCCATTTTCCCGAAGAAGAAGAAATTTGTGATCAACTGCCAGAACTCGTACTGCTTGACCACTATATTGGGATTCAAATACATTTTATGGGGAGATATTATCTGCACCAAAATATCATCATATACGGACCTGTGGAAAGGATTTTTACCAAATGCATAATTTCCTTTTACCAAATGCATAATTTCCAATTATTCTATCAAAACAGAAACAAAATGCATTTGAACTAGGGAACCTATTTCATTTGAACTAGAACGAGTTGATGAAGCATTCGTTGAAGAATTTGATGTAGCTGCTCTATATGAAGAAATTTATTTTGTTTCAACAACACCTAGAGAACCTATAGCAAATACAAGAGAAGGAGTACCAGTAGAGGCAGTAGCTTACCTTGAACCAATTGATCCCATAGAGGTAGGCGTAGGAGTAATAGTCATTACATGGTGCATTCAAAAACAACGGTATTATTAGAGAAGGGCGAGTATAAGGCCGCTGCTACAGCCTGTGTAGACATTTATTTATGGCAATTATAACAAGATGCATGCATCAATGGCCAGCGCTCCAAGCCAATCTTCTAGCAAATTAGTATATTTGGACATCGATAGTAATATTTAGAAGGGAGTGTGGTATTGAGTTCTTTTAAGCATGTTTCTATTAGAAAACAATAGCAGCCTATGGAGGAAGCATGCCCTAGGTACTTATACAAAGCATTTTTGCAAACAAGTTCACATAACATCTATACTAACGGACTACGACCCATCCTCCCTAGGTAATATTGGTGTTGTCACAAACTTGTTTGGTTGGTTATAAAAATGTTCATATTACACTTTGTGTAGTGAAAGATGTAACAATACTTTGAAATATTTTCCCAGTTCTCAAGACTGTAGGAAAGAAGGAGGTGACCTGGATAGCTATGAAAGACGAACTCTGAAGTAGACCTCCCCTAAGAGATAAGCAAGGCCTCCCTAATGTATAAGGCAAGGCACCACTGATCAGAGTATTTGAAGAATGTACATAAGGACTAGTATGAATCCTATTTCTACTACCTAGGGTGTTTCTACTGATGATTTTGTTCAGTCAGCTAAATCAACGAATTCAAGGTAAATTTGTGGCACTGCTTATGCTGCTTAAACCGATGATGGTGGATTTTTGTCATTTCAAACCAACTTTTTACTTATTTTCCTAGTATTTTACCCCGCATAGGGATAGTAGGGGGTGAAGGGAACATCCAAGCCAAGACCCCTTTCAGTTCCAGTTGGGAACTCACCAAAGTGAGTTCCATAGCCTCTACTGGATGTAGAAGCACCAGTAGCAATTGTTTTAGTTGATCCGGTTGAGGAAACAGATTCACCAGAACCACTCTATTGGTTTCTATTCCTGTTCTAGAGCCAGTAGCAAAGATCTAAACAAAAAAATCTTCAGCAAATAAAGGTTAAACCCTAATTGACCCAAAAAATGCACGGAAACAATACAATGACATTATATATGCGTACATCGAGGGAGCACCTGACGGTGGTGAGAATCGAAGTTGTGAGATAGGAGTGAGTAATTACGGCAATTTTCTTGTACCAATATTCTAATACTTGAGACATTGAAATGTCTCATTGAAACCCTGAATTCTTTTTGAATTTTAAATCCCAAATGAAACCCCAAGACCCTCTTCAACGCAAAATTCGTAGAGCCGGCATCAGGGTCTTAAATTCCTTGATCCTTAGAACAATCTGAAACAATCGAGATATCAAGGAATGTGCAATTGCATTGAAAACCCTCCCTCCATTTCCTCTCATGTCCAAACCTTCCCTCCAAAACCTCTTAATTTTCAAGCCTTTCATTGTGGTTGTTTTGTTTTAGTTTTTTATTTTTATTTAATATTTAATATTAAAGATATTATATATAATATAATATTTAATTATACTATGTTTATATATATTAACTTTATTATAAGATATATTAACTTGTTATATAAATACAAATAATATATAATTACTTATATTATATAAAATTAAGCATATGAATATATAGAACTATAATATATTAATATTACATATTAGCTACAATATATAATAATTATATGATCCCTTTCTAAGAGGGAATTCATGGATGGAAAATTGCAATTTTGACAATATTTTTTTATAGTTTACTAAAATTTAACATTATAGATGGATTTAGAGACCCCCTAGAAAGGGGTCTTTGAATCCATCTGCAACGTTAAAATCTAGTAAATTGTAACACTATGGCACTAGTTTGAATTTAATGATATCTATTTTATTCTATCAGAGCACTCAATAAAAACCATGTGTTCTTGCTCAATACACATAAGAGGTTTCCAATTTGTTGAGTTGTGACACATGATATTAGGTCATTGCCAAAATAGAAAGATGATATTTGGTCTTTGTCGAAATGGAAAGGTGTTTTGTTATGTGGGTGTTTTTGTTATGTGTCATTGTTTTGTGTTTTTATTATGTTTATTTATTTTTTATATGGTTTTATTTATTTATTTTATATTTAATAATGTATAGCTATATTATAATATATAGATATGTGTGTTTATATATCATAATATAACAATATAATGTGTTTGGCATCGTTATATATACTATAATAATATTAACCAATGTGTATTTTATATATATTAATTTGGTCAATTCATGTCGAGTTGTGACAATACATTGTTAATTTACTAAATTCTAACACTACAGATGGATTCACAGTGACACAACTAAAAATGACCAAATAAATGACCAATTGTTATTTGGTCATTTGTAGTCTACATATCCCGTGATCAAATTTGGTCATTTCTCTTGGTCGTTTTTAGTTGGTTTCTATCTCATGATGAAAAGTGGTCATTTATCTTGGTATTTTTTAGTCAACTCACTTAGAATTATCAATTTTGGTCATTTGTCCCTTTCAGGAGACTGTGGTCACCAAAATTTTTGGTCTCCTGGTCACTAATCTCTCATTTTCCACTAGTGCAACATCTTTGTCACCCATTTTTGTTGCTCTTATGAATATAGCTTTTGTTCCAAGAAGTGTTTAAGGCTATCATGATCAGCTTTAACCTTGAAATGTCTCCCTATAAGGTAGGGAAGCCATTGCTTAAAGGCATGCACTATTTCCAACATTTCCTTCTCATAAATGGGTTTTTTATGTTCTTTCCCTTGATTAGATGAATTGTGAAGGAAAGGGGGTGTCCTTCTTGCATTAGTACAACTCCAATTCCATTTCCTAAAGCATCGAATTTTACAATAAGGGTTTTGTGAAGTCTAGTGTCACCAAAACAAGATCTTTACACATTGCCTCTTTGAGTTGTTGAAAAGATTGAATTGCCTCTGGTGTCCAAGAAAATGCATATTTCTTCTGTAACACTGTTAGAGGGGATGATATTCTTCCATAGTTTTGAAAAAACATGTCGTAGTACCCTGTCATGCCTAAGAATCCTTGAAAATTCTTCAGGGTTTTGAGAATCGGCCAGTCCATCATGGATTTAATTTTTTTAAGGTCTACCTAGTTGACACCTTCATGTGATACAATATGACCCAAATACTCTACCTCCTTTATCCCAAAGAAATTTTTTTAGGGTTTTGCATACAGTTCTTTCTCCTTTAGTAGTTGTAGTACCCTGTCATCATGTTGAACATGTTATTCCCAATACTTGCTATAGATTAGTATATCATCAAAGAATACCAACAAAAATTTTCTAAGGAAAGTCTTGAAAATAGAATTCGTCAAACCTTGAAATGTGGAAGGCACATTTGTTAGGACAAATGGAATGACCAAAAATTCATAGTGAATTCCATGAGTTCTTAATGTTGTTTTGGGGATGTCTTCATCCTTCATTCAAATTTGGTGATACCCAAAACGAAGATCTAACTTTGTGAAGAAAACTGCTCCATGTAATTTGTTTAACAATTCTTCAATGACATGAATGGGAAACTTATCTTTAATGCTGATCTTGTTGAGTTCTCTATATTCAGGACACATATGCCATGATCCATCTAGCTTGGGTACCATTACCACTAGTGCAGAGTAATAACTTTGGCTATGCCTAATTATGCCAACCTTTAACATTTCAACAACCATACACTCAATTTCACTCTTTTGGCTATAGGGATATCGGTAGGGTCTGATGTCAGGATGAACACTTCCTAGAATTAAGTGGATAACATGATAAAAAATAGAATAGGTGGAAGAACTTTGGGAATATCTTCAAATACCTTGGAATATTTATTAATGACCCTTTGTAGATCTGGGGAGATAGGGAACTTTGAGGTTTGAACATCTAATGAGCATAATTGTGCAACTACACCTTGATGTCCTTTTTTTTAATAAAAATTTCATACCATTAGAGCCTATCACCTTGCTTGGTTTTCCTGTGATACCATTTAACTCATATTATTTTCCTTTCCATGAAAATTTCTTGAAAAGTTTTTGAAAATTAAAAGCCATTGTTCCCAATGATTGTAACCATTAGAGACCTAAAAAAACATTAGCACCACTCATTGGGATATCAATCATTGGACTATTCAATACATATTCACCCACATAAATATTGAAATTATGGAATTTCCCTGAGCAATTTATAGTTCCTCCATCTACAATCATTACTTGAAACTCTGGTGCTGGATAAACAAAGCATTTAAGAATTTTGGCTAATTTATAGTGAATGAAATTATGAGTACTACCATAATCAATCAACATTGTTACCTTGTTATTTTTATGTATCCTTCTATCTTGAGAGTTTGAGGAGTGCTAATTCCAGGCAATGCATGCAAAGATATGGTGGGAGTAATTTCTTTTGAAGTAGCCTCTTCTATTTCTTCTAAAGTCTCATCTTCTTGTGATGCTTCCTCTTCTTTTTGTTCTTCCTCTTAACAATCTATGTAGAATAATTTCTTCTCATTGCACTTATGTTTGTTACTATACTTCTTGTCACAATTAAAGCATAATCATTTTTCTCTTCTTTCATATAGTTGTTGGGGTGCCAACCTTTGTGGTAGTTTAGAAGAAGGACCATTATATTTTATATATGTGTCAAAGAAGGCCTTTATAGTAGTCATTGTCATATTTTTACTTTCAACCTTCATTTCCATCATGAAATAATTCTCTAGGTATGATGGTTCAAAGAGACGCACCACATGTTGAATGTTATATTTCAAGGTTCCAATAAAGAAATCTAACAAATTATTTTCTAAAATATTCTTCACTCTGAGACTCAACTACTGAAATTGCTTGATGTGCTCTGTAACTGAACATTTTTGCTTGAGATTTACCAATTGAATGAATAAGGTGTTGTTATTTATATCCCCATAATGTGCAATCAACTATTCCGTGAATATAGAACAAGAGATAATAGAGTCCTTTTTACAGTCACAAATCCATTGCTACCATACAAATTGATCAGGTTCTAAATATAAGGATGCAATGGTTACCTTTTTCATAGTGGGCACCTGGTGTAGATCAAAAAATTCCTTTATTTGAAAAATCCACGTTATTGGATCCTTTCCATCAAACTTTCTCATGTCAATATTGGGGATAAAGTAGTTTCTTGGACCTGAATATAACCCATGATGTTGTAGTGAATCATCAAATTTTGAGGACTCTAACTTCCTACTCTCCAATTTGTTTTCAATTTTCTCCAGACGTGACTAGAATAAGTCATATTTTTCCTCCTTATCCTCTTCTTGAGTAGATAAATGAGGAATAAAGTTATGTTTTATATCCTTTATCAATTCCTTCAAGTCTTGAAGATCTTATTTTCTATCCATCCCTTTTATATCCTCTTTACTAGTGACCCCTTTGAGATCCTCTTTACTAGCCATACCTTTTTTGATTTCCTTTATTAGCCATCTTATTTTCCAATTTAACTAAGTCATCAAGTTTGAATTTTCCTTTAATCATATCTTCCAACCTGGATACTCTAAAATATATGTCTTCCATTTCATCGTATGTCGGGGATGAATCCTCTAGGATTTTGAGTGGAGTGTGATTCTTTCCACTTCCTTTTGGTGGAATTTTGAACAATAAATATTTATCACACCCTAGGGTTTACCGCAAATATATCCTTCTACTAAAATCCATTCAAATTCAAAATGACATACCCTTTTCAAACCTTGATTGGAATATTGTTTTAGGGTCAACTTGTAACTGAGGTTAAATTTGAATTTTGATCCCTCTAGGTCTGAAACGTATTCCTATGCACCCTTATATGGCCTCTTTCCAATGCCGTAGGTCTTACCAAATTTGGATGTGCCAACAAAAAGTTATTGTAAATATCCAAAAGATTCTTATTTTTGTCCTATCCAGAAGAGTGCACTTGTACTATATGCCACATGTCCAATATTTTGTTTCTATATCTTAAAATTCTACCACAGATACCTCGGTTCTTCTTATTTCAGATTCAACTAGTCTCACTCAATTCATATCTTGGATGCCTCATATATGACCTTTTCCCCAAGAACACCTGGTTTAGACTATGTTTTGGACTAGTCAAAAACCCTATATTCCTATACAATTATATCTGAAACGGTAATGGACTCGGGATCTGAATTTCAGACTTGAGATATTTCATCATGTTTTAGAAGTGGGTTTTAACCTTGATCTCTGAGTCCTTGTATAATAAAATTTGTAGAGAGTTCCAAGATGACTCGTTTTTCATAAGCCAGTCCCGAGGAAAGAGCTGTGATACCAAATGTTATGGAACCAATTCCCAGAAATAGCATAAAAAGAGCAGAAATAGAAAATAAGATATTAATACATGCTTTAACAATTAATAATAGAGATAAATATTAATCCTCTTCGATGGAGGAACCTCCTTACACAATGTACTGAGCACACAAGACACGATAAGATACTATGATGACTAAATTGAGAATATCTCCTTCCTATATATAGGAGACAAAGGTGTACAATAACAACCAATAGACCCACTAATATACCCAAGCCCACATAAATAATATGTAATGAACCACAATATAGGGATTAATGCACACACTATATGGGGTAAAGTTCCATCATTAAGGGCTTAACAGAAAGCTATCCATTTTTGGCATACAAAGCTCGAGGATCTTGCTTAAGTCCTAGAGATATTTCTTAAAGAGAAAAACAAGGCTAGATTCATTTTGAACATATCTAGGAGGTTGTTCCATGTTTCTTCTTTCAAATATCCATGGAAGAAGGTGGAATTTATATCCATTTGTTGGACCTTCCATTTATGTGAAGAAGCAAGTTCCAAAACAAGGCAATTGGAGTTCATTTTGGCAACATGGGAAAATATTCAATTGTAGTAAATTCCATCGACTTGGGAAAAAACTTTGGAAACTAACCTTTCCTTAATTCTTTAAACACTTCCATCTGATGCATACTTATCTCTATAGACCCATTTACATTTGACAAGTTTTCTTCCTTTTGAAAGAGGGACAAGATTCCAAGTATCATTCACCATCAAGGAGTGATATCTTCATCCATGGTTGTGTCCCAATATAGATGGCCTAAATCTTTGGGAAATGTCTCTAGATAATGATTCTTTGAAACTGAGGACAAAAGAGAAGATTCTCATTGGAACTAAGAACGTGTTCGACATTGACCTCTAGGATCACTAACAAGATCACCAATTTCTTTGCATGTTGTACAGACCCATCAAGGAAGAGGTTGTGCTAGTGCAACTAAAGGAAAATAAGCATATAAAGGTGGATTTTCATCATCACTGGCATCATAAAAAGATGAATATAGAGTAGGAACACTATTAAGGAAGTTGGGAGTAGAATATGGCATAAGCGCCAAAGATGGAGCGCAAAGTAGGCTTGAAGGTTGAGATATTTTCATCAAATTCAACATATCTTCTAATAATCATATCATTGGAATGTGGTTTAAGAAGTATAAAACTTTTTACATCTTTATAATATCCAACAAATATGCACTTTTCACTCTTATGTTGCAATGATTTTCATTTTTCATTCGGAATATGGTCCCATGCTTCACTACCAAACACACAGACGTGGACGACATATGGTTTAATGTTACCCCATGCTTATCCTAGTGTTATATATTTTAGGGCCTTGGTAGGAGTGCGGTTGACTTTGTAATTGGCACAATTATTGGCTTCAACCCAAAATTCAAGACTTAATCCCTTAGCTTGGATCATACAAATTTATTTTAAGTGTGGTCCTTTCTCTCAGCAACACCATTTTATTGTTATGTATATGGATCAATATGTTGATGAAGTTTATATCCTTTTAAAATCTTCAAAATATCCAACAAATATGCACTTTTCACGCTTATGCTACAATGCTTTCCATTTAATATGATCCCATCCTTCATTACCAAACACATAGAAGTGGATGACATATGGTTTAATGTTACTTCTAGTTTTATATATTTTAGGTCCTTGGTAGGAGTGTGGTTTAATATGTAATTGACATTATCTTCAACCCAAAATTCAATTCTTAATTCCTTAGATTGGATTATACACATTTCTTTCAAGTGTGATTCTTTCTCTCAACAAAATCATTTTGTTGTGGTGTATATGGAACAATATGTTGCATCTAAATTCCATATACAGTGTAGTAATTTGTAAATTTGTTGTTTACATATTCGCCTCCATTATAGGTTCTTAACTTGTGGATTTGATGTCCATATTGTTTCTCTACAAGGGCCTTATAGGCCAAAAACTTATCAAAAACTTCACTCTTAAGTTTTAATAATATTTACCCAAGTGCATATGAATAAGCCACCATTTAAAGTTAAGAAATAATTAAAGCCATAGAAAGAAGGATAAGGAAGAATACCATACAAATCATTATGAGCAAGATGCAAGGGGGCAAAGGCATTCCAAGAGGCACATTTTTCAAAACCATCCCGATGATGTTTGGCGAGAACACATGAAGGAAAACACCATCTCTATAAGAAGTGAAAGGAATACCAAACACCATTTCCTAATTGCATACTTGTTGCAATGAGAGATAGTTTAAATGACCAAATTTCTCATGCCAAAGTTTGCTCAAGTCATCATTATGAGAAAAAAACTAAGGGAAAAGGTGAAGACCCTAAGTTGTTGAATTTGTACAACCTAGTAATATCATCACAGTTATAGTTGCTAGGACATGCTTGGGATATTTGAAATCATTGATTACAATTTGATGTGGTGTAAAATCTATAGTCCTACATTCACCAGAATGAGTCATTTGATAGATTGACAACAAATTGTAGGAAATTATTAAACACACAATCCATCATTGAACTGACCATCATCTAGATGAACTATTTCAGATCCTACTTCATTAAGATATATATCATCGCCAACAAATATTTGATTGGTGCTACATTCATTTAGAGTAGAAAAAATGGATTTATCCTTAAACATATATAAGATGCTCTAGAATCAATGATCCCCTTATTTGAAAAAGAGGACGAAGATGCATTGAAGGATAAACTAGAAGTATAAAGTGCATGTCCATGAGTTGTAGAGTTAGAAGACAAATCAAGTTTGATGTCTTGCATCTTCATTATTGCTTCCAAGGATTCCCTATTCTTGAAACCCTTAGATTCCACATGACCATCTCTCCTGCAAAAATTGCAATGATGCTCGATCTTCTTACCTTTTTACTTTGTTCATTTTTGATCATTGGAAGGATGAGATAGGTGGAGGGTTTGGGACCCTTGTTTTGATTATTTTTGCAAGGTTTTTGCTTCTTAGGATTCTTGGATTTATTCTTCCATTGTGCCACTGAATCTTTGATAAATGTATTAACAATGTTGATTACTCGAAGATGTATGAACTTATCTCGCTCTCTAATCAAGGAAACACAAAAGGATTCAAGAGTGGGTTATATATAGTTATTCCCCAAATATTCTTTCATGAACTAAAATATATATGCAAAAAAAAATAGGTATTACCCATATTGGACGAAATAGATAAACAAATTGATTTCATGGATTAGTTATTTTGAATTTTTCAACTAAGGCTCTAAGGGTTTTCAATCTATATAGATTGTCTTGAATGCAAGAAAAATCACTTGGATTTAAAGAAACCAACTCATTTTCAAAATAGTGACCTTGAATCTCATTGTGTTTACCAAACACCGTTTCCAATTTTTCACAAGCCTTATATGGTTCATCAATTCCTCGAAGGTGGAATTGTAACTCATTAGAAATTTAAATCTTGATTAATCCATGGGATTCAACATATTTATTGGCCCATTTTATTTTTTTATCTTCATCAATGGGTTTTATTTCTTTTCCCAAGGTGATTCAATAAAGTACCCTACTTCATAGGACATCCTCCATACGATATTTTCATGAGAAGAATTTGGTAATGGTAAGTATAATATCACACGGAGTGGTCATATTGTAATATGTGGATAATATGGATTCAAAAAACGAAATTGATGGTATATAAGAAAAGATCTTGAAAAAATAAGCAATTTAAAAAAATGGCACTAAAAACAAACTCCAGATGTCAAAGTTATGTTGTTTCGAAGAAAGGCATAGAAAGAAAGCAAGGGGTGACATGGTAGGAAAAGGTTGATCCACGTTATCATGGGAGCAAAAGAAAATTTAGTAAACAATCCCCCCTCTTACTAACTTTTCCTATAAGCTCACTTTTACAAATATGTTGCTTTAAAATAAGCGACCCACTTTTATAAAACAAGTGGGAAGCACTTTTACAATAAAGTTACTTTATAACATAAAGTTACATAAATTTTTACAGAAAGTAACAAAAAGAAGGATTTGAACCAAAGACCCCTTACTTTTTAAAGTAACTTTCAACCAAGTGAGCTAAGAAAAATATTTAGTAATATTATGGAGGAGAATGGGGTTGTTGTTGTTGGATGAGGAGGACAGAATTCCTGATCCACCTAGCAGTTGGCATTGTTATCAACTTTGATAGGTTCAACATCGACTTAAAAAAGTCTAAACCTCGACATGCATTGTCGACACCAACATCTCGACATGACTACATCATATTATCTCTCCATCTTCAAGTCATCTATAACGAGTGAAATTCCAAACCATTCTAACTTCTTGTAGCCAAACGTAACGAGCAGACACCAAAGCCTTCACAACACTCTATATAAACATGTACACTATTTTAATATACAAGTAGAGTATTAAGCATAATACAACAGTAATGAAGTAAAAGAGGCTGGTTTGAATTCTTGCATATTTTCTATGTGTGTATGTTTTATGTGTGTAGTGTATTTCTTGCTTTGCTTATTCTTAATATGCTTCCACCATAATAGTAATCGATTTATTTATTCGAACTGTTGTTCCCGTCGTGCGCCTGATCACCCAGATCATTGGTATCAGAGCTTGTCATGATCCTAATCATAGCATATTTAGAGCTTGTCCATGCTTAAGTTGTTTAGACACTTCTATCAGGTTACCTGAATTCTATATGTTCAAACATGCTCGCAAACTCAGTAACCCAAGCAAACACTAACTTTGAATTCAGAGTATCCATATAATTGCACTACTAGATCTAATATGGCCAAAGAAATAGAAAATAGACATGCAACTAACAAGACAGAGAAACTCATAGAGAAAGAACTAGCTTGAAAGAAAACGAAAATATTCTCCCAGTTCAATGAGATTCTCACGCGATTCGCATCGACCTCAAGAGGATCCTTGACAAGATCCAAATCTAACAAAATTATTCCATTCAAAGTGAAAACAAACTTGGACATACCAAATCTTGAGGGTAAGATTGATGCGAAATCCATAGAAAATTGGGTACAACAACTGGAATCCTATTACTCTGTGAATAAACTCTCAAAATCTGAAAATATCACCATTGCATCCTTAAAGATGCCGACTTCTGTGCATTCTTGGTGCGAGAATATATCGACAAAGATGGAGAAAGAAGGAGACCCCATAGATACGTGGGAGAAATTTGTGGAGTACGTCTGGAAGGCGTTCTACCCACCCAAATACATTGAAAAAAATATAAGAAGTGGCAATAGCTAAGGAAATGGAAAGACTAGCCAGTGCAGAGTTAAACTGATGAGTTCTATCGACTCATGGAGAGACTTGGAGTCCAAGAAGAAGAGAAATTGCTTATCCTTAAGTACATCATTAGGTTGTCCCCATACATTCAGTAGGAGATGGATTTTATGACTGTTAGTATGCATGCATATGCATTCCACTACGTTAGTAAGCTTGAATATAAGCAGAAATGAAAAGAATGTTTCGCGACCAAGCCGATAGGTTGAACATCAGACAAGAATTCACCAGCCCACTCTGACAAGTCAAGACACCCTTCTCATTATACCCCACCAAAACCTAATCATGGAAAAAATCACTCTCAGAAAGACAAAAGGGAATGTAGCAAACAACCCCCTACCAAAAAATGGTGAGATTACCATAATTAATCACAGAATGATACGTCAGAATGCAAAGCTTGGAATACATTTTTGGAAAAATTGTCGACCTCTGAATTTTTCGACAAAACCCTGGTAGAATATGACCCAAAAACATCGATCCTTTTGAAATCAACATCGACCACTCTGATAGTCTCGAGTATCATCGATGAGGAGGAATAAATTATAAGAGTGATTTTTCCATACACAGACATGGGTTCAAAACAATCGATTGCATCTAATTGTGGATGATGGTATCCAGAAGAACTTCGTTTATGAAGATATTGTGAAGAAACTTGGTCTTGTCACTACTTCACATACTTATCCTTATAATGTCATTTGGATGAAGAATGGAAAAGAACTGAGAATCACCCAATATTGCAGAATCACCTAATTCATTAAGCCTTTTGAGGACTAAGTACTCTGCGATGTGGGACCACTTTTCGTAGATGACGCTCTGTTTGGGAAACCTTACTTATGGAATCAACATGGAAGTTATCAGTTGTGGACTCAGAAGGTGATTCTCAAAGTACAAAACCAATGGTATGGCATACCAAAATGATGACCTACACAAACGGTTGAAATGATATCATCCAACAAACAAACAAAGAAGCTCATCAATCATGCTAAAAAAATTTCATTGATCATGATTAAGCCTCAGTATTCACAGATGATTACAACAACTAGTCGACTCATCGACCAATGAAGCTCCCAACAACAGCAGCAGATCAAAAACATTCTTGAGGTATACTGTAATGTATTTCAAAATCCAAACAGAGTACCTCCACATTTCCAAGTAAAACACTCCATTGAACTTGTACCTAGTTCATCTTTACTGAACACATCGGTTTCCATAAGATCCATTGTGAATAATGAAGACATACGCAGACAGATTCAGGATTTTATCAATAAACGTCACATTCGATCCAACTTCTCTCCTTGTGGAAGTACAATTGTCCTCATACCAAATAAAGATGGGACTTGGCACATGTGCATTGACTATCGGGCTCTCAATAAAATTTTGATAAAGAATAGATACCCTCTTCTAAGGATAGACGAAGTCATTGACTGTCTAAGAGGTGCTAAATTATTTACTAAGATTGACCTGAAGTTGAGATATCATCAGATTTCGATCGATCCCACTTATGCATGGAAAAATACTTTCAAAACCAAGGAAGGATTATTTGAATGGTTAGACATGCCTTTCAGCTTAACCAATGCGCCTACGACATTCATGTGCTAGATGGATTCCATTCATTGACCTTTCATTGGAAAGGATGTCATTTTCTATCTAGATGATATCTTGATTTTCATTCGATCATGAGAAGAACATTTCTGACATCTTCAACAAGTCCTAGACACTCTTTGATGACATCAAGTCTATTTGAACATGAAAAAATGCTCATTTGCGATGAAAAACATCAAATATTTGGGGTATGTAATCGACTCTGGAGGTATTCACGTCGATCTAGACAAGGTAAAAATCATCAAAGATAGGCCCATTCCTAAAAACATTCATGAACTAAGAAGTTTTCTTGGTTTGGAGAATTTTTATCGACAATTCATATTTGGCTTTAGTCATATAGCATGTCCTTTGAATCAGTTGATGAAGGGAAATGGGAAAATTGTCTTCAAATGGACATCAACACAACAACAAGCTTTGCAGCAGCTCAAACACAAGCTTTATATTGCACTAGTACTTCTCTTACCTGATTTGAATCATCCTTTTGAGATTGATATGGACACATCAAACTATGATTTGGGTGTAGTGATCACTCAGTCTGGTCATCCAGTCACTTTTCATTCTGAAACCTTTAAAAAGGTATTCAACATATGAAAAAGTGTTGTATTCCAGCCAGAAGGTATTCAAATTATGAAAAATAATGTGTAAGAACTTAAGAAATGGATACATTACATCCTTATGAAGGAGATGGTCATCCTTACTAACCACAATTCCATGTCCTTGTTGTGGGGATTTATCCCCTACTACGTGCAAAAGCACCAACCCTAGAAAATGTTAGTTGTTACAAAGAGAACTTCCTATGGCTTGGGGTACCACAACAAACAAAGTAACCACAAAATTAATCCCTTCTCATATGCAAGAGAAATACAACATCTAACATTGAAGAATCTCGAAACATACCTTATTCTGGATGGTTGATGTAGATCCTCGTTGAGCTTTTCCAATCTTGCTTGTATTCGTAATTTATTGTCTCAACAATCAGCAAACAAGACAAGCATGCTATATAATGGTGTTAGACCTACTCTAGCATATATAATCAATAACATATAAGCATTCAAAATCATCCATGGATTCAATATTTATTTAAATACACATTATTGGATAGGAAAAGATATCTCTATTAATATAAATCAGATATTACAATAGTGACAACCTTTGTCGGCACATCTGCGAACCAAAGAAACTGAGTCCTCCACCTAGGCCTCCACCACTTCAATACTCCATCTCTTGATAGCAATCTCACAAACAAAGGAAAGCTTGGGAAGAACACAAAGTGCTCCAAGGGACAAAGGGATGCAGACTCAAGTATAACCTCCGGCAACAATGGACTATAGTTTTCTTGCTCTTCAATTCCTCCTCCTTCAATGTATCCAAATGGTTCCTTATATAGTGCTTCAATGGGGTAATGGAAGGTCAAATCCAAGTGATCTCAAGGCATATGGAAGGCCAAGATACAAGTGACTTATATCCACATCAAGGAAAACTACAAAACTATTTGGCCTTTTGCACACATCCTGATGTACACAGGTTTGAGGGTCATATCCGTGTATATACATGAGAATAGGTTTAAAAGTCGTGTATGGAAAATAATGCATGTTTTTAGGGATGATATTGGAAACATCAAAGGTACAAAAATGGTCCATAGGGTCCAAAGAGTCTGCAGAGGGACAGGGAAGGCCATGAATGTGTGATCCACCATGTGTGGTAAAATCAGCTATAACAGATGCCCCCTAATGTGTGAGGGAAGAGAGGTGATACGATGGACGAAATACATTAAAATTCCATCCTAGAAGTGGAGTGATGAAGAACTAGGTGGAAGAACCATCCATCCAACATTATAATACAATAATCAAACTCTTCACATGACTACAAGTACATACAGCAGTCCCAGATATATAAGAGTACAATGGCCATGAATAGGCATGATACAAAATATGACATGTGTGGTCATCACCACATACAATATAGATAGATAAAAATATCCATGATGAATATATACAAAGGATCATGATCTCCATGAAAGCTGAAGATATGCAATGGATCAAGATCTCCATAATGGCTCAAGATATCTGACATACACTGGAATCAAGTCACGAGAGCTGACATCTTATGAACACTGGCATCATTAGAGGAAATTTCAACTCAAAATGGGCCTTTTAACTTTTATTCAAATTCCATGTCATCATGTGTTAGCCAATGAAATTGCTTTAAATTTGAAATACCGTATAGGTCTTAAACATTTTTTTAATATAAATTTGGGGATAGGTATCATAAAAAAAAACTACTTTTTTTGTTTGTATTTTTGACATATCTCCCTGTGTTTTTACTCAAACTTCGATCGGGAGAGCTCGTTGGATGCGGAATTAAATTCCACATCCAATGAGTACCCACTTGGCATACTTTTGATGGATCCCGCTTCCCCAAAAACAAGAAATACCTGAAAAAATGGAATGATGACATCATCATTCCATTTTTTCAGGTATTTCTTGTTTTTGGGGTAGCAGGGTCCGTCAAAAGTATGTCAAGTGGGTACTCGTTGGATGCGGAATTTAATTCCGCATCCAACGAGCTCTCCCGATCGAAATTTGAGTAAAAACATAGGGAGATATGTCAAAAATACAAACAAAAAAGTAGTTTTTTTCTTTTCTTCCTCCAAAATTAATAAATATTATTTTATTATTTTAACTATTATTTTATTAGTTCATTTTAGGAGGCCCATTTTGAGTTGAATTTTCCTCTAATTCGGATCAAGGAGGTAGCATATATGAAATGACACCAATCTGGAAGGTCTTTGACACAATTTTCTATGAGTACATGTCCTACTATGTGAATAGAGGTGTTCAGGTCGAACATAGTAGTCCATCGTCTGATTACTGGTCATTGATGTATACCGTTAACAGACGCGAGATCACCCACCGATAATAAAAATGGGAATCAAGGTACTAGAGTGCAAACTAACAAGTGTGACTAAATGTGTTGAGTTCTAACACTTGAAAGAATCCATCGATCAGGGGACATTGATGTATTCCCAAAAACTGTCGATGGCGAGAGAACCTACCACTAATGTCTGCAAGTCTCAAGGCACTCAAAATGACTCTATATTCCTATCCCAGAATAAATGTTCTGAATTCGATAGGATGAAATCCACTGGAAGGAGGGCATTAAGGCATCCCTCATCATCCAACATGAGGTACTCAACAAAGTTGTATAATGTGGAAGGACTCGATCATAATGTGCACGAACCAGTATCAGTACTGGGAATGGCCGACATGCAAAGTCAAGAGAGTTGAGAAATGGTCGACTCAGGTTTCAACTTCCTTCGAACAAGAGCATAAAGGTGAATGGTGACTGAATGGAGGTAGCATAGACTCAATATACAAAACTAGGACATCTCTTTGACATAGGAGGCATCGACAGAGGCTCCATATGGATTGGAAGCTTAACCAGTCAATGGAGATAAAATCAGACAAACAAGTACAAATCCTAAAGTCAAACTATTAACCCAACCAATGGATGTGATATACAGTGCTCTGTTCGAAGGTGACACGACTCAACTGCTGCCAAAGATAACATCTTTTCCTGTCCGGATTTTTGGTTTTTTTATTTTTTTGGAGTTTTTCAAATATTTTTAAAATCTTGAAAAATAATAGAAGTGCTTTATAGTTACAGACTAGGAGGAGACGAGTGTCAAGGGGAAAACAAACTAGTTCCAAGTAGCAGAATGTACCTATGCTCAATGCAACGAAACATGTGTAGGATAATGACACTAGGGGAAAAGTTTCCTCCCAGTAAAAAATGGGGAATCAAGCTGCAAAAGATATTTAAAATGGCTCTGCTTGGCTAGACATGAGATAAGCTCGGGATATATGGTTGATAATCAAAGTTAGGGAAGCTGGCATAAGGCTCAATAAGGCAAGCAAAACTCTTGATAATGAAATTACAACTTGACATAAGGGAGTCCTTGGGAAAAGGCCAGCAAAAGGATCAAGAGGAGTATGAGGCTCTTGCGCAAATTCATGACGATACTATACAAAGGACTCCCACACCCTAAAGGAAAAATGTCAGCATGGGAACCAAATGCAAAAAGGGAGCTAACTAGGGCACCCATGTATGGTCAAGCTCTACCATTCACATCATGTCACTTCTAAAAGCAACAAGGAGGTTTCATGACAAGATAGAATGGGTTCGTACCCAAGGTTATAATGAAATGGTCATAACGTCATGCAAAGTGCAAACAGATGTGAAACCTAACCTATATGTCAGTTTAGACATAATACTTGAAATCGACATGAATGGATCAAAACCACGGTCAAACTACGCTCAAAATGGACTCCTACATCATCAAATTAGTCCGAAATGGTCTAAAATGGTCAGAAACGGTAAAAAACTATAGAAAGTGGGTAAAAAATT
Source organism: Pseudotsuga menziesii (assembly GCA_001517045.1). Lineage (NCBI taxonomy): Eukaryota > Viridiplantae > Streptophyta > Pinopsida > Pinales > Pinaceae > Pseudotsuga > Pseudotsuga menziesii. The sequence goes on along the minus strand of LPNX010327024.1, from coordinate 210,698 downwards.
TCAAAAAATTTCAAAAATTTCCATAAATAGTAAAAAATTCAAAAATTCCATATCATTTGAAATTTTTACCCATTTGAGTTCAAAACTTCTAGCGTGAATTCTGTGAGCATCGTCTGACGAAATTCGACACTGTTTATTCCAGGTAACTCCTCATGTCCTCCTCTTCCCATTTCATGCAAATTTTTTCAGCTTCCATGGTCAATTTTATTTTCTAAGCCAATCTAAAGTAGGCGTTTCGGCCCACACGGATATCGAGGTTTTTTTCGCGTATAGGGCTAGCCATACACAGAAAAACCTCCCAAAACCGCGTACATACACGGATGTTTTGCGGTGGCGAATAAATATTTTTAAGGAAAATAACGCCACCGCATACATATGCGGTGGCGAATAAAGATTTTTAAGGAAAATAATGATCAAAAATCATGTTTTATGTGCAGGATGGTTCTAGAATGGAGGGAGAGGGAACATGGTGATGCAGAAGAGGTTGTTCAAGGTGACTTAATGGCCCAACAAGCTCTATGTGCAAGCGATTTGTATAAGTTTTAGTGTCTTGGCATCCTGAGGGCAAAACCAAGACTCCTACAGATTATAGTGGATTACTAGGATCCAGACTCAAAGTCTTTTCACATTAACGGGATATCTCTCAGTATAGAGATTGGGGACATATACTTTATGACTGGATTATCCCAACGAGGAGAGGTGGTAAACCTACGATATCATGGGGCCGAAGGTGGCTTGACTATTGATGAGTACATTGTGGTGTACTTATTTTTAGACACGGAAAAGGTTTGGAGTCAAATCCCAACAAACTCGATCCAGGTGCTGGGATTGAAGGCCATACTATTGGTACTCGGCAGGATAGTCATTCTAGCTTCACTCCACCAGGCCTTGTGACCATTGATTTTCTATGCAGTGGAGTGTATGAGACCCATAGTGTATGACTAGAGCACAACGCTGTTGAGTAACATGAAGCAACAACTCAATGACTACAAGATGGGCAGGGTGAGAAACTTCGGTTTCGGCAGCATCCTGAGCACGTTCTTATTTGAGTGTGTATCAGGACTAAGCCCTAGAGTGGACATTCCTCCACATGGAATTCAAGATCCAACCCAACGACATTGGGAAAATGTTATGCACAGATTGGGAAAAGGTAGGGTGGCTAACCCCTACCCAACGGACTTCTTTCCATGGTGGCGGTGACAGATCATTGCCATCGATGACTACCCCTATGCAGGGATATATTTCTAGGGAGATCCAGACATGCCCCTACCACCAGGATTGGCATATGGAGACATAGGTAATGAATCCCAAACCCTCTTTTTAAGTTTTTTGAATTATTAAATTTTTTGTGTTTTTTGATATATTGACTCAAAAGACATGTTTTGGTGTGACAACACATAGTGACAATCTGTCATGTGTATGCAAATGTTGGACCATGGTGACCTGACGGTTTCTCTCATCATAGACGGAGGGGAAGAGGAGGTGACATCATGGGTGCAGATGCAGAGTGAATGCTCCAAAGAATCCACACAAACTTTGTACGCTTGACACACAGGGTACCCATGGCGCAAGTCGAGGACTTGCCTGAGGCCATGCAATGCCAGGTGGTTGGTGTACCATGGGCATGGGTTCGATTATTTCGATAGATAGCTAGAGCCATGGTGTGCTACCATGATCAGAACCCCCCTCCTCCCCCTCAGGCTTAGAGCCCTAAGAGTATTTATTTTTTTACTATCGTGTATTATATTTTGGTGGCTCGGAAGCCCCGATTTTGTATTATGACACTTATGTATTATGACGTAACATTTTGGATGTTAATGAAAAACTTTTATGATGATCGATTTTATTTATTTACATGTGTGTAAAAATGTATGTTTGTGATATGCTTATGGTTTATGAAAAAAATAAAATTCTAACACATAGTTCGCATATGAGTCAGCAACTTGATTAAAAATTCTTGAAACATGTATGTATGTTATGTTCTCAAATTGTCATTCTAGAAATCTCACACATAAGAATTTTCGTAATAATGTTGGATCCCTAATACGATACAAGCCATTAAGCTATAAAACCACTAACTGTGAATCAAGATGTACGTTAAGAGAGAGAACACCATGTGAAATGGAATCCCGTAATAACTCGATAACAACACTATATTGAGCAACTTTGTTTGAAGAAGGTCATAAACATACGCGTCCTGAAGACAATACTTGACCCATAGGAGTATAATCACTCAAGCAGCCAAAGCTGAGTTTTGAGTGTGACGGCTAGTGCCATCAGCAAATCCTATGTAAGCAAAAGACTCCATCGACATCTGCCATAAGAAATGAAAGCTAATCAACAAACCTGATCACCATAAGAAAACCTAACTATGCAAAAAACTGTACAATAATATACAACAATCAACCCTGGCTGAAGATCATGCATAGTATTTTTTAAGATAGAGCCCATTTCTAGGCTCCACTAAGGCTGTCCCTTCACAATCCACCAGCTCATAGGAGTCCTTCTCTAACACACGTTTGACTACGTAAGGACCATGCCACATGGGATTAAACTTCCCTACCCCCAAGGGTTCTTTAGCTTGATCCCACAAAAGGACCAAATCACCTTCACTAAACTTCCTTGGATGGACAGAATTATCCTATTGGACCTTAACATGATGCTTATTTACTTCTAGAGCCACTAAGGCATCCCGATGCTGCTCATCAAGCTGCTCTAAGTGGACCAAACGTTCCTCCAATGCAGAAGTGTCCGATAAAATCTCTATAGCTAGCTTCAACGAAGGGATTTCGCATTCAATCGGTAAGACAGACTCCACCCCATGTACTAGCTGATATGGAGAGAAACCGATGGCAATCTTAACCGCAGTTCTATAGGCCCACAAAGCAAGATATAACATGATATGCCAATTCATCTTGATTTGTGCGATGGTTCATTGGAGAATGGACGTAAGTGATTTATTCACTGCTTCAACCTGTCCATTCGCCTGAGGGTAATAAGAAGAGGAGTGCTCCTACTTATACCCTAACTTCAAAGCCAAATCTTCCATCATTTTATTCTGAAAGTGCCTACCATGGTCAGTGACAAGCTCTTTTGGAATGTCAAACCAAGTAATAATTTGGTTGAAAACAAAATGCGTGGCTGTCTCACCATTGGATTTAATCGTGGGCATAGCCTCTACCCATTTTGTGAAATAATCGACAACCACTACAATGTGATGATGCCCCCCAACTGAAGCTGGGTTGCAATCCATGAAGTCAAGCCCCCACTTGGTGAAGGGACTAGTGGTGATAATCGGATGTAATGGGGTAGGGTGTGAATGCATATTGCGTGCAAACACCTGGCGAGGGTGACACTTCTTGACCACATTAACACAATATTTAAAGATCGATGGCCAAAAATATCCCGCTCTCAAGATTTTTTGGGCTATTGAAAGCCCAGATAAATGATCACCACACACCCCTCTGTAGCAATCATTCAGCACAACCTTAGCTTCATCATGGGTTAAGCAACGCAAAATGGAATCTACCCCACAGTGGTACAAAGTGTTATCCACTATAAGGTAGTTCTTAGCTACATGACGTAATCGTCGCCGCTCATCCTGTGAAAGGTGAGTAGGGACCTTCAACGTTTGCAAATATATAATGATATCCCCATACCATGGGTCCAAATTTGAGATAACGAAAATATGTTCATCGAAAAATGTATAATCATAAACCTCCTCCTCCTCAACACTTGGAAAATAAAAAATGAGCTCCGTAAAGATCAACGATTTCTTCGATTTCGCTGAAATGAATTCGAGATCGAATTCTTGCAAAATAACAATCCACTTATTGTATTTTACCCCAATCATCCTTCTAGTGAGGACGAACTGAAATGGATTGACATGAGCTACCACCAAGGTCTGGCGAAGGAGAATGTAATGTCTCAATCTCTGAACCGTATGAACGGTGGCCAAGGCAAGTTTCTCTACATGAGAATAATGTATTTCTGCATCAATAAGGTTTCAGCTCAAATAATATATGACATGCTCATGGAGATCCTCATCCTCCTAAACCAAAACCATACCAACCTTCTCTATGGAGGCAGCCACATAAATAAAAAAATTACGGCTATAGTCAGGTGGACTAAACACGGGGGCCAATGCTAAGGATCGCTTAAGAGCATCAAAGGACTCCTGGGGTCACTCATCCCAGCAAAAAGTAGTGTCCTTCTTTAAAAGATGCATAAAGCCTTTAGTCAAATTGAAAAAATTAACCACGAATCTTCACAAGAAATTTTCCATGCCTTGCAAACACTGAAGATGTCTAATATTACGCGGGGGAGACAATTGAATCATTGCCTCAACCTTTAAGGGATCAACTCTTATACCCTCCTTGGATATAATGAACCATAGCAAGCGACCAATAGTCATGCAAAAGATGCACTTATGAGGATTTAACCTAACTTGGTAATGGCAGCATCTTTTGAATACTAATCTCAAATGGTATGGAGGACACATTCTCAGACAAGAATGAGCAGCAAGATCATCCAAATACACTTCGATAATCGTTTTGAGATCATGAAAAATTAGGGTCATAGCTTGCTGAAATGTAGCTTCGGCGTTTTTAAGACTGAAAGGAATCTTCTGATATGCAAAGGTACCCCAAGGACAATGAAATGTAGTTTTATGTTGATCCTTGGGTTTGATCTAAATATGATTATATTCGAAAAAACCATCCATGAAGGATAATACCTCACTTCCCGCACACTCATCCAAAATATGATCAATAAATGGTGTGGGAAAATTATCCTTAGGACAAACACGATTTAAATCATGGAAATAAGTGCCTTTATGGATCGCTCCCTACTTCTTATAAACCAAAATGGGATTTGAAACCCACTCCATCAAGGGAACAGGATAAATAAAACCAGCTTTTAACAACTTCTCTATGTCAGCCTTAATAGCGGGTTCTTTTCTAGGATTCACCGCACGCAAACGTTGTCGAATAGGCTTCGCATTCAGATAGGTCTTAATCTCATGTTCGACAATACGAGGGTCAATACCTAGAATTTCCTCATATGACCAGGAAAATATGTCATGAAACTCTTTAAATAGCTCGGTATACTCCTTGATTTCATCAGGGGGACAATCTGCCCCAATGTAGACGTTCTCAACTTTGCCAGGATCATGAGAAATATTGATAGGAATAGTTGGTGATAAATTTTCCATGTTCCCATCAGCCATCTGACTAGGATAGCTCAATGGAACCACAGGAATACCAATATTCTCGCTAAGAATATCCCTAAAGTCCTCACGCTCCATACAGTTAATCTCGGGAAGGAAATATGATCTATTATGTAACTCTTCCCAAGGTGGCTCAACCCCATACATGGCCTCAATAATGGCTTCATATGATGGAAAAACATCGTCAAGGAAATCATGTGCACGAGAGGACTCAATTGCCCATGCAGGCAACACATACGGGTCCTCCTCCTTCGTCCGCAAAGAGGAAGGACTATGCTCTGCAACACAATAAAGATTCACTTTATATGTTATCATCGTTGCAAGAAACAGCACAACCATTTCGACAGGTCCATTCAAAGGACTAGGTGAAGGAAGAATCCAAGGATATTCCATATGGGTAGTGCGAAAAGACACCGAATTCAACGAAGACGAAGCCCCACCAAAACTAGATCTGATGATAAGAATGGGCGCAGGATAGCTAAAGGTCCCCATAAGAGATGGATACATACCTACACCCACACTCCTAGTTGCCAGCTGAGAATGATCGATAACCAGGATAGAAGCTCCTGATGATGCACTAACACTCGGATTACAGAATGATGTCTGATCAATTGTAATGATCTTCCCATTAAATGGAAAGCATGCTACTCAAAAGAGAGAAGAGGCTACAACTTGCATACTATACATCCAATTTTGGCCCAGCAAAATATTGTAATCAAGGGGTGCATCAACCACCTTAACCTCGATGGCAGTGGTATTCCCTCCCAATTGGACCTTAAGAGAAGGAAGAATCTCGTGCGGCCGAAATGATCTGCCATCAAAGGTAGTCAACATAGTAGCTGATTGAGACAACTCAAGAGAACCCAAACCCTTCCAACATGACAAAGACATCACGGAAGTAGCAACACCTTCATCAATCACAATGCGCTTGACGCTCATATTAAGACACTTTACATGAATCAAAAGAGACACATAGTAAGGCAAGCGAGGTTGTAGTCCCATGGTTTCAAATTTGATAACAGGAGAATATTTATCATCATTAACCCTAAGAGTAAAAAGCAAGGATTTCCTTTGCATAGGACAACTATGAAGTACTTCAAGTGAAAACATCGCACAAGGAGTTTAGCACAAATCCTCAACAACAAAATAGTTATGGGTGGCTCGGGCATTAGGATTGTGCCCCAAACACTTTAGGAATCCCTTGGGAATGTGAGGTGTAATTTCAGGTTTATTCATAGTGTTTTCAATACGCAAAGGGCTCACTTGGATTACGGAATGATGTCTGATCAATCGTAATGATCTTTCCATTGAATGGAAAGCATACTACTCAAAAGAGAGAAGAGGCTACAGCTTGCATACTATACATCCAATTTCGGCCCAGCAAAATATTGTAACCAAGGGGTGCATCAACCACCTTAACCTCGATCGTGGTGGTATTCCCTCCCAATCGGACCTTAAGAGAAGGAAGAATCCTGTGCGGCTGAAATGATCTACCATCAAAGGTAGTCAACATAGTAGCGGATTGAGACAACTCAGGAGAACCCAAACCCTTCCAACATGAAAAAGGATTCATGGAAGCAGCAACACCTTCATCAATCACAATGCACTTGATGCTCATAGTAAGACACTCTACATGAATCAAAAGAGACACATAGTAAGGAAAGCGAGGTTGTAGTCCCATGGTTTCAAATTTGATAACAGAAGAAGAGTTATCATCATTAACTCTAAGAGCAGAAAGCAAGGCTTTCCTTTGCGGAGGACAACTCTGAAGTACTTCAAGTGCAAACAATGCATAAGGAGTTTAGCCCAAATCCTCGACAACGAAATAGTTATGGGCAGCTCGGGCATTAGGATTGTGCCCCAAACACTTTAGGAATCCCTTAGGAATGCGAGGTGTAATTTTAGGTTTATCCATAGTGTTTTCAATACGCAAAGGGCTCTCGGGTGGAGTAGGTTCTTTTCCAAGGTCTGGTTGTGATGAACCATAATATTTCGCACAAGTCACAACCTTAGTAGCACATACCATGTTGATGCAACCATGACCAGTATTGGCTTTCGGTGGATTTTGATCTCCACCCGATGCAAAATGAGGATCATTGGTCCTCGAGTTCATATTTTGATTATGGAGTAAAGGATTAGTTAGCACAGCTGGGCCCTGTGCTATGAATCTCGAGGCATCTTCCGTATGAGGGCATAAGTGAGTGAGGTGGTCCTCCTTACACAATTTGCAAGGAAAATTTACTTACGTTTGGACTGCTTGTCCCCACCAGCATTACGAGTGTTCTTGTTACTAAAATTAGCGCTTTTGTTCTTGTTCGCACCCTTATGATTATTTTTACCCTTTTTCTTATTCCTTTCGGGCTGCTGGTTTCCCTTCTGGTCTGATGATTGCATGGAAAGTACACTCGCCATTTGGGTGGGTTGATACAAAGCCATGGCTTATCCCAAAGCGAATTGATTAATAGACAATTGGCTCACTTGTTCCACAACCGAATCCGCAGGTTTGGCACTTGTACAACCCACAATGCCATCGGCATGTGGTCCAGGCTTATTCTTGGGATTGAAACTAGATCATGGAGTGTTAGGTATAATCTCATACAAAAGTCTGGATTGAGCGTAGATCAAATCCAACTCTTGTGCCCTAAATATTGCTTGTTCCTCGTTTTGGACTCCAGATGTAGAAACATCCTTCGCGATGTAAGGTAACAACAACTTGAGGAACCACTCAAGGAGAAATTACGGTGGTATAAAGGCTTTAATCAACCGCTTCCATCTATGCCACTCTTGAATATGATCTGAGATATGTGTGGCTTTGTCTTGTCGAAATGTCAAAAAGAGTTCTGTACCAACGTCGTAATGTATGAGTAGCTAAAAGTGATTGAGGAAAGTCATGGCAAGGTCATCGAATAAAATGAATGCCCCCCTTGGTAACTCTATATACCATTTCATTATAGGCCTAATGAGGGTGCATTGAAATAGCCTTAAACGGATTAAGTAATCATGTAAGAAATTGGAAGAGCACCAAAGGTGAAAAGTAGTGACATGCTCACTAGGATATTCTCCAGCTTTGCCCTCGAACTTGGGAATGTTCGAAGGAAGCTTGTTAGGGATGGTCGACCAGGCTGGATCATGAGATACTAGATCATTCATAAGTCTCGATAAGTCAGGTAAGTTCAACATTGCGGGGAAAGGGAGCCTAGGTTGAGCCGGTTTATGCCACGCTCCTTGATAGTTCTGGTTCATGTAAGGCTGATTGTTGTAAATACCATGGCCTTGGCCATAATATCCTCCTCCCATTTGACCTGTGTAGAGATGCATGGAATAATTATGATGTGGTATACCTTGACTATGCGGTGCTACAAAGCCATAATTGGAAGAGTAAGTAGGTTGTTGATACCCATACCCATAGGGTTGATAGTTCTGTCCATACTGCGGTCCATAAGACTGTCCATGAGAAGCTCCATAAGGTGTCCCATGGGATGTCCCATGAGAAGCTCCATAGTTAGGGATATGGGTAACTCCTTGTGATGGACCATAAGACGATCCAGAAACAATAATATGACCTCCCGAGACAATGGGAGGTACGTGACTCTAAGATACTACCGTGAGAGCAATCACAATATGAATGTGGCTAGTAGCGATATTTCGGCCTAAAGGACCATGTGAATGAGGGGGAGGAAGGGTTGTCAAAAATGCATTTGAAGGAGTAGGGTTTGAGGATGAAGGGACATGTGAAGGTATGTAAGTGGTGTTCCCTATGGTCACTCATTTCGATTCTGGTATCCACATATGACTACTAACACTAGGTCTAGGATGGACATGTGAGGTATCTTCCACCACCGGGATGGAAGGTGCAATGTGACTAGTGCTCCCAAATCTCTCCTCATGGCAAGGAATAGGAGTGCCCCCAGGCATAGTACTAGGTTCAACTTCTTACTCAGTATGATGTGTCGGATTGTGTGCAGAGATATCAGGCATACCATAACGAACATGACTAGTGCTTGTGGGTTCATGATGAGTCTCGTCACCTGGAAACTAATACCAGTGATCTGTGAATGAGGGATCATAACCAGAATGTGAAGGTATTTTCAGTGAAGGGTCATATACAAGAGTAGAATCTGCATCCCCAACCTGGTGAGGTGGAGAATACATCTCAGGAATCTCATCCTTGTGATCTCCCATCGTGTGTGAATCAACGTGAGAAGTAGTCTGCTTGGAATGTCTATTTCTCTCTCCCAAAGGAGGAGGAGACGTGGAAGGAAAAATTCCCACTAAACAATGAGAATGGCAATGACTCAAAAATGAAAAAGACTCAATCTAATTACGCAAACCCTGGGCAAACTAGCATGCACAAAGCATACACCTATAAAATGTAAATCCAAATCACAAGCAAACAAGGGTAGGATATGTGAGCTCCTGAATGAAGTAGGTATGTCTCGCTTAGGAGAGGCTTGAGACTCCCATACACAACAAGCGGAGGTTCGTAACCAATTATAGTGGCCCTCAGCTTCAATGCATATAGTGACTGTGCTTTCCGACCCCTACCTGGCTAAGACACCTGCAGAATAACCTCTATGAAGTACCCCCTTGATAACCTAGGTAAGGCAACTAAGGTCACCTCAATATAATCAATGCTCAGGCAGATAGTTGCAGGAGGGATTGACCGTATGGGCAGGGTATCAAAGCCCGAAACTCTCGAAAGAGCCCCAAGATACGAATACAATCCTAGAAATATATTCGGTGCTACTCAGTTATGATCAGGGGTAATCCCAATCAATAATCGCTCACACTGCCTCGTGCTTAACTCCCTTGTAAGAGGAGGATCCTGAGAAACATCAATTATCTAAAGGAATTTCACACTCTCACCTGGACAGACACATAAATGTTTTGTTTAGTGGTCTTAGAGAATTTACTAACAATGAACTATTCCAAGACCCTAAAACCTAATCTTGTTGGTGTACCCTATAAAAGAAAAGAGTGTAATTCATTTGATTATGCGTTAATTTTAATTGGCTTATTACTCAAAAGGGCAAATGGTCGTGCAACTAATGATGTTATGATGCAACAAGAAGTAAAATGCACAACTAACAATCAATGCAAATGCACTGTGTCAAATGAAAAATGGGGTATGCTACAACATGAAGTGCAAAATTTTCCTTCAAATGAATATGCGATCATTCCTATATGAAAATCTGACTAATACTCTCCAAGCAAACCTAATGCAAGTACCATGCAAAATACAAAATGCAACAATGCATAATGATGCAAAAAGAAAATGTTTTTTGTATTTTTTGAATTAAAATGAGATAATAAAACAAAAGTATGACTCTAGAATTGCCAGACTCTGCAAGCACTATCATACAACACCCAAGCAAAGAACTAAGGTAAAAGAGACGTAATGCACTAATCCCAAAACAAAAAATAGAAAATGAAATGATAAGAACATTTTCAAAAATTTCAAACTAAAAAGCATCTCTGGTCAGAAATAGAGGTGTATACAGACTCCAAAAGCATCCAAGAAGACTCAGCAATCATCCAAACTCACCCAGCAACACTTAATCTTCCCCAAAAAGGAAAAATTCAGGGAATACGCGACTGTTTGCAGAAAACCCACGTATATACGCGGATATTCCAGTAAAAACCGCATGTACACGCGACTGTGAAGACAAAGCTCGTGTACATGAAGAAAAAGAGATAAAAAAGAAGGTAAAAAGACAAGCTGAGACAAAATTTACTCCTATCAGACACTACCAGGAAAACATGCCCCCAGACCCGACTCAAAAATAGAGAAATCAAAGCAATTCAAGAACATTGAATGCCGATAAAGCCCCCACAGGAAATGATTAGGAACTCCCCAGTATGGTCTCCAATTCTATTATGGAGGAAACTTCCTATGGCTTGGGGTACCACAATAGACAGAGTAACCACAGAAATCAACCCCTTCCCATATGCAAGAGAAATACAACATCTAACACTAAAGGATCTCGAAACATACCTTATTCTGGATGGTTGATATAGATCCCCGTTGAGCTTTTCCAATCTCTCTTGTATTAGCAATTTGCTCTCTCAACAATCAGCAAACAAGACAAGCATGCTATATAATGGTGTTAGACCTACTCTAGCATATATAATCAATTACATATAAGCATTCAAAATCATCCATGGATTCAATATTTATTTAAATACACATTATTGGACAAGAAAAGATATTTCTATTAATATAAATCAAAGATTACAATAGTGACAACCTTTGTCAGCATGTCTGAGAACTAGAGAAACTGAGTCCTCCACCTAGGCCTCCACCACTTCAATCCTCCATCTCTCGATAGCAAGATCACAAGCAAAGGAAATCTTGGGAAGAACACAAAGTTCTCCAAGGGGAAAAGGGATGTAGACTCAAGTATAAGTTCCGACAACAATGGACTATAGTTTTCTTGCTCTTCAATTCCTCCTCTTCAATGTATCCAAAGGGTTCCTTATATAGTTCTTCAATGGGGTAATGGAAGGTCAAATCCAAGCAATATCAAGGCATATGGAAGGCCAAGAAACAAGTGACTCAGATGCACATCAAGGAAAACTCCAAAACAATTTGGCCTTTTCCACACATCCCAATGTACGCGGGTTTGAGGGTCATATCCGCGTATATACGCGAGAATAGGTTTAAAAGTCACGTATGGAAAATAATGCATGTTTTTAGGGATGATATTGGAAACATCAAAGGTACAAAAATGGTCCATAGGGTCTAAAGAGTCCGCAGAGGGACAGGGAAGGCCATAAATATGTGATCCACCATGTGTGGTAAAATCAGCTGTAACATTGGTCATACGGTAGAGTTTAACAATAAAAAAAAGAAACAAGACAACAACAAAAATATTTTTATGGTTTTCAGATATATAATACTAACTAATACAAGAAATAACAATGAACACACCTTTATTTTGAAGTTGGGCCATCGTAGCCGTCCTAAGAAATGGTCCTGCAGCTCCACGGTTTTGGTCTCTAGTCTCTTCCACAACTAGTTATCGGATGAGGGATGGATCCAAATGGGTATGAGACAAGCTCAACATACACTGTGGGAAATGGTGTGGAAAAATATAGGAATAATGGAGAAAATCATATGATGTGACTAGAGAAAATGAAAAAAAAAAAGTGCTTCTGGAATGGAAAAAAAGTGTTTTGGGGGAGGCCTTCACAACGTATTTATAGGATGGTCCAAGGATTTTTGACCCATGGTATTTTATTTTCCATGGTATTTATCTATGGTTTTTTGACCCATTCTCATTTTTAGGGTTTTTGACCTTTTTTTGGAGAGAGTGGGGATAAATCACAATAAATGTTCATTTTCCCTTCATTTATGGGAAGGAATAATGATATTTTGGACCATATTTAGTGGAAATACAATTGTGAAAGTCAAAATGGAGAAAATAATGGTGGGAATATGATGTATGATTATGTTTTAGACCATAGAGAGATAGGTGAACAATTTTTTGTGTTAATAGACCTCAATTAAATTATTTCCAAATAACACTACTTGCAAATAATGTTCCACCAACCTACTAGTTCCCTAGGTTGAAATGGAGACATAAATTTTGTAATAATGGTAAATGGGACCCAAAAGGACTTTATTTTACCATATTCACACTTAAATAAGTCACATAAATGATAAATGGTAAGAAAATAAGGTGGCATGGGTTCATGAAGACACTTGGAAGCTTAGGGAGCCTTTGGATGACTAGATTCCCCACACACTTGGCATGATATTCATCCAAATACAAACACATGGGTAATGTTAAGTTATTGGTGGGTGATGTGGTGTAAAATAGAACATTTTAGGATATTTAGACACTTATGATTTAGTTAAGATCAACTTGTGTAATATATTCGTTAGGTAAAAGTGTGTTTCTTTAGCATGCATTAGTATGCATTTGTAAATATTCTAATACAACGGTCACAATATGTTCTAGACATAGAGTGATCTGACGGTTCAACTTCTCTTAGATCATACCTACCATTGTTCCATGGCTTAACACCCGATTGGTCTATGATCTCTATTTAAAGAGCATAGAGGGTCCTTGGCTAGTTGATCGATTATGAGAAGCTCATATGTAACTTTCTTTCTTTTGCATAATAAATTGCTATAAGTAGCTATTTGGCTGGGGCTGTGGACTGTTTTCCTCTCGAGGGTTTTAACCATGTGACAAACATCGGTGTGTTGATCTGTGAGCTATTTGTGTGAAGCTATTTCTGAAGGTGTTCAGTCTTTTGGGAGTACCCTATGTACCTGAACATGGTATCAGAGATTTTATGAAGAGCTGCTTTTGGTTTTGATCAAGATCTGGAACCAGTGTTGCTGAAAATTTGAAAGGGTTTATGGTTCTGGATTTTCTATGAATTTGTGGCCTATGGGAGCTATTCCATTGCGTCCAAAGCACCATTTCCATTGGAAATAGTTTTCATTTCACCGAAAACCATTTTCGTTTGCTCCAGAAACACCCATTTCAGCAAATCTGAAGGTATAATGTTATAGTGACAGATTTGTTTTTTTTAATCTCTCATATTTTATCAGTTTATTATTAGATCTCTTATGTTTTAGTCTTGGAATATTGTTTTCCCTCACTGCGTATGTTCTTTGCCGTGCACCTTGCGCGATCGCGGTGAATCAGAAACAGTAAGGGAAAGTTTTTTTTATTGTCTTCTCGGCTATGTATGCTCTTTTCCGTGCACCTTGTGCGATCACAGCAAATCAGAAATAACGAGAAAACTTGAAAACATAGACTTTCCAGGTAAGCTAACCAAGATCTAACCCCATTGTGTGGAAAAAGTTATTTTGTTTTTGTTTTTCATTTGTTTTTGTAATTTGCAGGAAAAGAAAGCAAGCACGGAAAACGAGAGAGAAGAGTAAAAAAAAAAGCCCCCCTTCCTCTTTCCATACTTTTACGTACCTTTTAAACTTGACTCACTTAGTCCAAAGTTGCTTTACACCTTGATAAGTCTTGAGTTCAAGTCTTATCAAGCTACTTTTTAGTGTATGCAATTTCTATTTTCAAGTTACTTTATTGTAAAAGTGCATCTCACATAAATAAAATAAAATAAAAGTGAGTCACTTAAGTCTTTTAATTTATTGCCGCACTATTTAAAAGTCACATTATTGTAAAAGTGAACATCACTTATTCTACAAAAGTGATTCACTTCAAAGCAACTTTATTGCAAAAGTTATTGTCAAAGGTTGATCTTGGGAAGAGGGGGCTTCTTTTTTTTAGTTGGTTAAGTTAATATCTTCGACGTCACCATTGGGGACATATTCAACATTTTTTTTTTATCAAGCATAACTTCATCATCCGAAATCAGTTTTAAGTACCATTTTTTTTTAAAACCGCATATTTTTTTCGAGCTCTTTGCATCCAGACAGTTAGTTTCTATTCTTTCATCCATTATTTTACAGTATGACTGCCCCTTGTGATATTATACTTACAAGTTCTAACTATTTCTCATGGAGATATCGTATGGAGGATGTTCTGCGAAATAGGGGACTTTTTAGGATAACCTCAGGGAAAGAAATAGAACCCACTAATGATGATAAGAAAATTAAATGGGAAAATCGATGTGATGAAGTTCGTGGATTGATTGGGATGTCAATCTCTATTGATTTGTGATTCCACATATTTGGAATTGATGAACCTAATCTCGCTTGGAAAAAGTTGGAATCTGTGTTTGGTAAACACAATGAAATTCGGGGTCATCAACTTGAGAATGAGTTGCTTTCCTTGAATCCAAATGATTTTTCATGCATTCAAGACTATTTATGTGAGTATAAAACTCTTAGACTATTATGTACTGAATGAAAGATTAAGAAAGAAGACAAACAATGTATTTATCATATTCTTTCAAAACTTGGACCTGCATATTCTATTTTTGTATCTACATTCTACTCCATGAAAGAATCCTTGACTGCAGCTAGCTATCAAAATCCTAGCATTGAATCCTTTTGTGATTCCTTAATTAGAGAGCAAGATAAGCTCATTCATATTGGAATAATTAACAATGCAAATACATCTGGGAAAGCCTTATTGTCCCGATAGAAAGAAAAGTCCAAGCCTCCCAAGAAACAAAAATTTCACAATAATAATCCAAACAACAAGGGTCCCAAACCCTCTCAGTCAGATCCTCCTTTAAAAAATGACAAAGGATCCAAGCAAAAAGGAAAGAAAACTAAGCATCATTGTAATTTTTGTGGGAAAGATAATCATGATGAATCTAAATATTTTAAGAAGATGGAAGCCTTGAAAGCAGCAATGAAGAAGCACCACATCAACCTAGATTAGTCTTCAGAATCTAACTCTCATGGACATGCACTTTGTGCTTTTGGTTACTCTTATACTACATCTTCTTCTTCTGCTTCAAATGAATGGCTCATTGATTTTGGAGCATCTTATCATATGGCTAAGGATCAAGCCATATTTTCCACTATGCATGAATGTAACACCAAACAAATATTTGTTGGTGATGATAGATCTCTAAGTGTTGTAGGATCTGGAACAGTTCCAGTAGAAAATGGTCATTTTAGTGATGTACTATGTGTTCCAAAATTTTCTGCAATTTGTTATCAGTCTATCAAATCACTCATTCAGGTGAAGGTAAAACTGTGACTTTTACACCTCACCAAGTTGTAATCAAGGATTTCAAAAATCCTCAAAATGTATTTGCTACTAGAACTGTTGATGATATTACCAGGTTGTACAAATTTAACAACTTTGGGTCATCACCTTTTCCTTCTGTTTTTGTTGCTCATAGTGATAACTTGAGCAAACTTTGGCATGAGCGATTTGGTCACTTAAATTATCCCTCATTGCAAAAACTATGTAAAGAAAATATGGTGACTGGTCTTCCAATGGTATCTTGCAAGGATGGTGTTTGTTTCGGTTGTGTACTCGAAAAACATCATCGAGAAAGTTTTGACAAATGTGCCTCTTGGCACGCCACAGTTCCTTTGGAGCTTGTGCATAGTGACTTGTGTGGACCTCTTCCATCTGCTTCCTTTTCTAGTTTCAAATATTTCTTAACTTTCATTGATGACTACTCCAGACGCACTTGGGTTTACTTCCTAAAACTTAAGAGCGAATTATTTAACATGTTCTTGGCCTACAAGGCCCTTGTTGAAAAACAATATGGTCATCACATTATTAAGTTAATATTTGACAATGGAGGAGAATATGTTAACAACAAGTTCACTACTTTTTTCACTGAACAAGGAATCCAAAAACAACACACTATTCCATATATACCTCAACAAAATGGTGTAGCTGAATGGAAGAACCACACTTTAAAAGAAATGGCTAATTGTATGATCCAATCTAAGGGACTAAGTCTTCAATATTGGGCTGAGGCCATAAATTGTGCAAATTACATAGTTAATCGCACACCCACTAAAGTTTTACAAGGTATAACACCGGAAGAAGCATGGAGTAAAATTAAACCAGATGTAAGTCACTTTCACGTGTTTGGTTGTGAAGCATGGGCTCACATTCTGGATGAAAAATGGAAAGCATTGTAGCCTAAAAGTGAAAAGTGCATATTTGTTGGATATTCTGAAGATGTAAAAGGTTATAGACTTCTTCAGCCCCATTCACATGATATAATCATTAGAAGAGATGTTAAATTTGATGAAAATCTCTTGGCCTACGAGCCTAACTTGGCGGGTGTGCCATCTTTGGCCTATGAGCCTGATTCAATGATTGTTCCTTCTTCTTCTTCTTCCAACTTCCTTAACAGGTTTCCAACTCCAGTTTTTGATGATGACAGTGAGGATGAAGGTCCACCTCTACCTTCTCATGTTCCTTCAATTGCACCAGCACCAATACTTCCTCGATGGGTCCGTTCAACATGTGAAGCAGCTGGTGATCTTGCCGGTGATCCTAGAGATCAAAGTCGAACACGTTCTTAGTTTCAGCGAGCCTCTTCTCTTTTGGCTCAAGTTTCCAAGAATCATGATCCAAAAACTTTTGCAGAAGCTTCAAGAAATCCAGATTGGGATGCAGCCATGGATGAAGAATATCATTCCTTAATAGTGAACGATACTTGGGATCTTGTTCCTCTTCCAAAAGGAAGAAAAATTATCAAATGTAAATGGGTCTACAGAACTAAGTACGCATCAGATGGAAGTGTTGAAAGACTTAAGGCAAGGTTAGTTGCCAAAGGTTTTTCCCAAGTTGAAGGGATTGACAACAATGAAACCTTTGTCCCTATAGCAAAAATGAACTCCATCTTCCTTGTTCTTTCCCTTGTAGCCTTACATAACTGGGAAGTCTATTAAATGGATGTCAAGTATTCCTTCTTACATGGTGATTTACATGAGGAAATTTACATGGAACAACCTCCTGGATATGTTCAGAATAAATCTAGCCTTGTTTGTCTCCTTAAGAAATCCTTATATGGCCTTAAGCAAGCTCCTAGAGCTTGGTATGCCAAAATGGATAGCTTTCTCCTTGACACTGGTTTGTCTAGATGCGATTCTGACCCCAATGTCTATACCAAGAAAGTAGGAAACCATCTCATCATACTTGTTCTTTATGTTGATGATCTTATCCTTACTGGTAGTGACCCTAAACTTATAACCCATGTGAAATCCAATCTTAAGCAAAATTTTGAAATGTCAGACTTAGGACATTTGCATTATTTTCTTGGTCTCCAAGTCTTGCAAACCAAAGAAGGAATATTTCCTTCCCAGTATAAGTATTCTTGTGACCTTCTTCATCGCTTCCACATGGAAGATTGTAAACCAGCCCTTTCTCCCTTCCAGTCTGGAGTCAAACTTTCTGCCACTTGTACTTCCCCTGAAGTAGATGCCACCTTGTATTGTCAACTTGTTGGTAGTATTTTATACTTGACTCCTTCCCGTCCTGACCTTTCCTTTGTCATTGGTCGTGTTGCCCATTATATGCAAACTCCTCATGAAATTCACTGGAAAGCAGCAAAAAGAATACTTCAATAAATTCGAGGTACAATTCAGTTTGGGATTCATTACAGTACAGGGGGGAAACCTTTGTTGGTTGGTTTCACTGATTCAGATTGGGCTGGTGATCCTAATGAACGAAAGTCTACTACAGGTTATTTTTTTAGTCTAGGATCTGGACCTGTCACTTGGGCTTGTAAGAAACAACAAGCTCTTGCTCTTTCTTCAGCAGAAGTAGAATATCAAGATGCAGTTAATGCCAGTCAGGAAGCTTTATGGCTTTGACAGATCCTTTCAGAGTTTGGATTTGAGCAGCAGCATCCTACTCCACTTTGGTGTGACAATCAAAGTGCCATCAATCTTGCCAAAGATACAGTTCTACATCAGCGCAGCAAACACATTGAGCTACACATGCACTTCATAAGAAATCTTGTTCATGATCATGTTATTGAAGTGCTCTATTGCCCTACAGATGATCAAGTTGCAGACATCTTCACCAAGTCTCTTACAAAAGTGAAGTTTTCTAAACTTCAGTCTATGTTAGGAGTTTAGGAATGTGTCTTTAAGGGGGGATAGGCTCTAATGCCTCCTTCCTTCTCCTAATAGTGTCACTTTTGTAAATCCTTCAATCCTATCCCAAGTTGTTCTTAAGGGGGGATGTTAGGATATTTAGACACTTAGGAGTTAGTTAAGATCAACTTGTGTAATATATCTGTTAGGTAAAAGTGTGTTTCTTTAGTATGCATTAGTATGCATTTGTAAATATTCTAATCCAACGGTCACGATATGTTCTAGACATAGAGTGATCCACCGGTTCAACTTCTCTTAGATCATACCTACCATTGATCCGTGGCTTAACACCCGATTGGTCTATGATCTCTATTTAAAGAGCATATAGGGTCCTTGGCTAGTTGATCGATTATGTGAAGCTCATATGTAACTTTATTTCTTTTGCATAATAAATTGCTCTAAGTATCTATTTGGCTGGGGCTGTGGACTATTTCCCTCTCGATGGTTTTAACCACGTGACAAACATTGGTGTGTTGATCTGTGATCTATTTGTGTGAAGCGGTTTTTGAAGGTGTTTGGTCTTTTGGGAGTACCCTGTGTATCCGAACAGAATATAATTAACCAAGTAATTCAAATGGTAAAGGAGAGTAACTCCCATGGAACAGGAAGATACTAGAAGACAATGTGTGCCACTTGCAAGAAGATTCCATGAAATCTATGACAACAAATGATGAAAGATTCCATGAAAAATATGAAAAATTCAGACTGATTGTAGAAATATGACAAATCTAACATGACAAGGATAAAAATATCCACCAAGAGGTCAAATTTGGAATTTATAGGCATCCATTCGAATTGGGGAAAGGATTGGAGCATGAAGAGAAATACAAGTGTCATGAGAGTTACTAAACCACTAAGATGAGTTGGAGGAGGAACATGGAGGGAAATTAGACCTTAAGAGGACTCATTAAGTTAATAAAATTATTTCATGAGGAAGGAGAAGATATTTTGATCATTTTTTACTTGTCCTTTGGAATTTGGAGATATTTTGCTTGTCCATTGCACGGTGAGTGTTCACTCTCCTTGCTTGTGAAAAAATTTCAAGGGAGTTGTATTCCTTTCCAAGTTGGTTGATGGAAAGGCCATTCATACCTGCAATTGGACATTAATGAAATATTTTTAGTTTCATGTTTAATGTCCATATTGTCGAATTCTCATCTATCTCCCTATTCTCTCATTCCTTCTTCTCCATTCCCCACACTCTCATTTGATGGCACACTTGTTGGAGTGGTGCTTGCACTTTGCTGAAGATATTTGATTCTTGAGATTGGGTATATTATGTATGGCTCTGTACTCTTTTTCCCATATTCTATGTAAGTCAAAATATCGATAATACATATGTTAGAGGCTCACATTCCCATGCTCTTGAATAACTAGTTTTTATGGATTTGGATTCCATATTGAGGTAGCTTTTTATCATATTTATATGAGGAAATTTATATGAGTTTGATGATGTTTTGGAAGACATATATATTTTTAATTACTTTTTCTTTAATTTCCATATTCTATTCATCTCTAAATCCAAGAAACTCCAGTGTGAAAAGCTTGCATTCCCATGCCAATGTATCACTACTTTTCATGGATTTTGGCTTCAATCCTAAAGTAGTTTTATACCAGATTTGTATGAGGGATATTCTCTCATTTTTATGGTGTCGTGAAAAAAATATATTATGTATTACTTTTTAATTTCATTTACATGTTCTCTATGGCTCTAAATCCTAGAAACTCACGTGTGAAAAGATTGCATTCCCATGCCATTGAATCACTAGTTTCCATGACTTTGGCTTCAATCTTGAAGGATTCTTGTATCAGATTTGTATGAGGATTTTTCTGTAAGTTTTATGCTATTTGGTATTACATTTTTATTCTATATATTAACAAAATGTTTCATATTACTCTCGAAACCATACATTCTACTTTTCATGTGTCAAAGTCGAGCTAGTAATGCAATTTCCCTTAAGCAATTTCCATGAAAGTTTCCCTACAAATGTTGCAAATCATAATATGTTTGTAGAAATTCATAAACATGATTAAGTAAATCCATTGGGTCATATAAATAATAAATTTGAATAAAATAAGGTGCATTGGTTCAAGAAGACACTCGGAGGCTCATGGAGTCCTTGGGTGGCTAGATTTGCCCCTACACTTGGCATGACCTTCATCCAAATTCGAATCCATGGGGAATGAAACATCCTTGGGATGTGAATAGGTGTCAATTAGCATATAATGAACCAAGGAATTAAAATTTGTAAGAAGAATTAACTCCCATGGAAGAGGAAGAGGATAGAAGACAATGTTTTCCACTTAGAAGGGGATTCCATGCACTCTATGAAAACAAATGATGAAATGTTCTATGACAAGTATGAAAAATTCATACCTGATTGCACACATATGAAAAATATGACATGGTAGGGCTAAAAATAGTCACCAAGGGGTCTAATTTGGGAGTTAGAGGCAGCCATTCGAATTGGGGAAAGGATTGGAGCATGCAGAGGAATACAAGTGTCATAGGACTTACTAAACCACTAAGATGAGTTGGAGGAAGCCCATGGAGGGAAATTAGATATTAGGAGGCCTAATGAAGCTAATAAAAGGATTTCATGAGGAAGGATAATGTCCCCATCCAAATAATACTACTAGGAAACAATGTTTCACCAACCTAATAGTTCCTTAGGTTGAGTTGAAGGCATAAAATTTTGTAATAAGGGAGCTATGAGACCCAAAAGAACCTTGTTTTACCATATCCACATTAAATTGGGTCATATAAATAATAAATGTGAAGAAACTAAGGTGGCATTGGTTCACAAAGACACTTGGAGGCTCATGGAGTCCTTGGGTGACTAGTTTTTCCCCTACACTAGCCATGACCTTCATCCAAATTCGAATCCATGGGGAACGAAACATCCTTGGGAGGTGAATAGGTGTCAATTATCATATAATGAGCCAAGTAATTCAAATTGGTAAGGGGAAGTAACTCCCATGGAAGAGGAAGAGGCTAGAAGACAATGTTGTCCACTTAGAAGGGGATTCCATGCACTCTATGACAACAAATGATGAAACGTTCTATGACAAGTATGAAAAATTCATACATGATTGCACACATATGACAAATCTGACATGATAGGGATAAAAATAGCCACCAAGAGGTCTAATTTGGGAGTTATAGGAATCCATTCGAATTGGGGAAATAATTGGAGCATGAAGAGGAATACAAGTGTCATAGGAGTTACTAAACCACTAATATGAGTTGGAGGAATCCCATGGAGGGAAATTAGATATTAGGAGTCCTAATGAAGCTAATAAAAGGATGTAATGAGGAAGGATAATGTCCCCATCCAAATAATACTACTAGCAAACAATGTCTCACCAACCTACTAGTTCCTTAGGTTGAGTTGAAGGCATACAATTTTGTAATAAGGGAGCTATGAGACCTAAAAGAACCTTAGTTTACCATATCCACATTAAATTGGGTCATATAAATAATAAATGTGAATAAAATAAGGTGGCATTGGTTCATGGAGACACTTGGAGGCTCATGGAGTCCTTGGGTGGCTAGATTCCCCTCAACACTTGGCATGCCCTTCATCCAAATTCGAATCTATCAGGAATGAAACTTCCTTGGGAAGTGAAGAGGTTTCAATCAGCATATAATGAGCCAAATAATTTTAATTGGTAAGGGGAACTAAATCCCATGGAATAGGAACAAGACAGAACACAATGTGTGCCACTTGGAAGGAGATTGCATGCACTCTATGACAACAAACTTATGAAACATTATATGACAAGTATGAAAAATTCAGACCTTATTGCAGAAATATGAAAAATATTACATGAAATGGATACAAATATCTACCAATAGGTTGAATTTGAGAGTTAGAGGCATCCATTCGAATTGGGGAAAGAATTGGAGCATGAAGAGGAAGACAAGTGTCTAGGAGTTACTAAACCACTAAGATGAGTTGGAGGAATCCCATGGAGGGAAATTAGACCTTAGGATTCCTAATGAAGATAATAAAAGGATGTAATTCATAAGGAGAATAGATTTTGATGATTTGATAATTTTCCTTTGGCATTTTGGAGAGCTCTTGCTTGTCCATTGCACGGTGAGTGTTCACTCTCCTTTCTCTTTAACCAATTTCGAGAGAGTTGGATTCATTTCCAAGTTGGTTGATGGAGAGGCCACCCAGACCTATCATTTGGAGTTGAATGAATTGTTTTATTTTCATATCTAAGGCTGATACAGTTTGAGACTCATCTATTTCCCCCTTCTCTCATTCCTATTTTACCATTCCCCATGATCTCTTGTGATGATGCACTTGTTGGAGTGGTGCTAGCTCTTGGATGAGTCTCGTTGATGCCCAAATTTGGGTAAATTATTTTTGGCTCTGTAATATTATTTACCTATGCTCTATAAGTTGAAATATCAGAAATACATATGCAAAAATGCCAATATTTCCAAGCTGTTGATTAACTAGTTTTCATCTATTTGGATTCCATTTAGAAGGAGTTATATATATGATATGTATTAAGGAATTTGTATGATGTTAAATTTTTCCAAGGAATAAATTTGTATTATTTATATATTATACATTCATAATGTCATGTTCTGAACTATTTCATGTACTTTTTATGAGTTAAAATGGAGCTAGCAATGTCCTTTCCCCTTAAGCAATTTCACTAAACGTTATCATACAATTGTTGTACTTTATAACAAGTTTGTATAATTAGTAAACATGTGTAATGACAGCCCCTGATGTCTCATATCATCCCCTATTATATGATAATGAATTTGGAAAGTTCGTACATGATTTGGGAATCCAATTTGGCCTACACCCTAGGGGGCATTTAACCACAATTTCCTAATAAATTTTCTCTTTTTGTCATTAGTCCCAAACAAAGTTGAAGAGGTATAAATTCAGTAATAAAGTGTTCATATAGTCTAATGAAATTTATTAATACTCACCATATCATTTCATTTCAAGTTAGGGACCATTTGATTCCATTTGGAACCCCCTAGAGTCATAACTAGTTAAGCCCGAATTTGCCCAATTTGTGCATTTCTCTAAAATTTTCAAGTAGGGTCATTACAGCGGTACCTGTTATAGCTAGATATTGTTTTTAGATTACATGTTTTTCATTTTCCCCAAAGCATTGTTTTCTTATTTCTTTTAAATTTTGAGCTTGGTTTTGAGGTATTAGAAATTTTGAGCATATCTTTATTTGATTTCATATTGTTTCTTTTTTAATTTACTTTATTTCATTGGTTTTATAGTTTTAATGGGATTATTTAGGTGTATATATTTCTATAAAAGTTGAAAAAACTTATCATAATGTTTAATCTAAGTTTTTCCATATTACCTAACCCTTTGTTTTGGAGCCATTTGTCAAAAATATTCATCGGGCAGATTCCTGTAGCGCAAACGGGAAAGACCGTGAACTAAAGCGCTACAAGAAATTCGAGGGACTAAAAAAATTGTAATATCGGGTCGTGAGTTTTTCAAAATCACAAATGACGGAATTTTTTACATCTATAAAGACAAAATGATACATGTATAGACCTCAATAATCATTACAACAAGTGTGCAAGATAAGGTAAAGATTATGCAGGTAAATTGCAACTGTCCAAAATTTTGAAGAGTAGAAATTTCTTAAACATTTATGATAGTGCATCCTTGAAGCATGTTCAAATCCAATGACGAGTTTGATGGGTGTATGAGAGGCTACAGAGATTGTGGTTACACATGTCAGTGTTTCCTTTGATGAAATTGTTAAGGAATCGGTTCAAGATTTGGGCGGTTGCAGAGCAAGGTACCAAGAGCTACTAAATATTCATTGAAGACATAATATTGCAAACATAGTAGGTTAGTTCATCATCACCATAACCATATGCTCAGGTAGCACAATTATTGACCAGGATTAGGGGCAGCATTGACAATAGTCTTATGACAATAAAAAAATTGTAGTCTTGTGAAATACGATTTGTTGGAGTTATGTTGACGCGCA
The DNA here is from genome assembly GCA_001517045.1 of Pseudotsuga menziesii. Taxonomy (NCBI): domain Eukaryota; kingdom Viridiplantae; phylum Streptophyta; class Pinopsida; order Pinales; family Pinaceae; genus Pseudotsuga; species Pseudotsuga menziesii. The sequence continues at coordinate 185,949 of LPNX010327024.1, read as the reverse complement.
TATGTGACTATGCACATAACGGGGAAGACAACCCAGACCGGGATCCTTAGAGCAGGTTCCAAGGTGTTTGGGATGGTTGTTTCCGACAGGTTTAAAGACTCTGTTAGCCTAAAAGTCTAAAACTAAAACAAAGCTATCGTTCTAGTTAATTAAATCTACCAAATTCCTACAAATGTACAAATCAAACTAGTTAACGAATGTGCAAATTAAACTAGTTAATCTATAATTAAATTAATCTATGAACTAAATCTATTCAATTAACCTAAATTATAATATAATGATCAAAAGTTAATTGAATATTAACATGTTAAAAGAATTTCAAAATTGCATTATTAACAAATATACATTAATTATAAAAATCAAAGACTAACCTAACAGCAGTATAAATATTCAATTCTGATTTAATGAATTGTTAATAACATAATGAACGGAAAAGAAAATGTGTTATGTTGCTGTAAGTTTGATCCTGATCAGGAGCAACTCAAATATTTAAACTAAAATTGAATTCTACTAATAAAACTACTGCATGAATACCCTTGATAATATTTAAAAAAATTTAAACATTAACAAAACCATACAGTAATCATTACATGTTATATAAGCAACGATATAAATCATCAACTACATAACATGATATATCAGCAAAATAGAAACATTTAAAAGTCGATAATGATAAATAATATTTGTACAATTCTTTAAAGAAATTATAACAAATATTAATAATATAGAAACAGGTGACAAAACTGAGAGATATCACAAATCATATGCAAAGTATAAAAACTGTATACATATATTAAATATCACCAGTTTAAAGATTGTATCTGCCGACAGGAAGCTGTCTCCAGTTACAAAAAATCAAACCGCAGTCTTGTTATCTCTGTTCCCCCAAGCTATCGACTTCTATTGGCAGCGTCTCATCAGATATGGAAGATAAATCTCTCCTGGCCCTGTTGAGCACTCCCAATTCTTTCAGCAATCAGGCATTGGGATCCTCTTGAAGAAATAATTCTTCAAACAGAGCTCATCCCTGGCAGCAGTGTTTCTAGAGCTTTCAAAAGAGAAATATTTAACGCTGTAGTAGCTCCCTCCTCTTTGCAATCAAATTCTCTTTGCTTAAATAAACCACGATCAGAAGAAATGAAACCAAATTAAGCTCTCCACAGGCGAATTTCTGGAAAGACCAATTTCTTTGCCGGCCGCAACTACAAAAATCATGCTCGAAGGATCCCCGAAATTGCCTAGAATCCATCATTTTCTGGAAAAATCCTCCTGAGTAAAGATAAATGGGTCCGATCTGAAGAAAACCCATGTGGCGGATTTTTTAGATCTTCCTCCATTTGCTCACAATGTGGCTCAGAAAATCGCCTGTCAGTTGAAAACGCGATTTTGTAACTGGCAACAATCTCGGCAGTTTCTCTGTTTCTAACTGAGAACGAAATTCATAGCACGCCTTTTATTCATCTAATGATTCCAAAATCATAACAATCTCCCCAGTATCTGCACATGGAAAAACAAAAACCTATTAAAAGAAAGAAGTGTAAACATAATTTAATCATGATAAAATAAACAACTTAACCAATGATCTTTCCAGCTCTTTTGGCGTTTTCAAAATTTGCGATTTGTTTCAATATATGCAATTAAAACATTTCAGAATCTTCTGGATATTTGCTTTATTGTTAGTGGCAATATAATAATCCATAGATTCGGCTGTCATCTCTCAAATCTCTACAATATTGGAGAACAGATAGCTGGTTAAATATAAGGATCCCTTTGTGGATAAAAAAAAAATTCACAAATCTTTCCATTGAAATGATAGCCCCTTCAATCTTCATTGATAACCATGTGCCGTTATTCAAACAACCAATGGATAAATCAGATAATAATCTTCAATAAAAATGAAAAGTATGCTCATTTCTAAACCTTTAGAATGTTCACATTGATTCCTGGTATTTTTGCAAAAGTGATAAAAAAAAATAAAAATAAAGTGTCAATTATACCTAATATTCTAAGTAAACATTAAAAAAAAATCAAAGAACTTTATTTATACATTATATTCATACAAAATAATTAAAAGGTTTATTTATCTTGTATAAATAATATAAAATAAATAAAGTTTATTAATTATAATGATACTTATTTTGATCTTTATTTATTCAACACTTTTAATAATGTAGCAAAGATAATAGGATAGGCTTAGTAAAACTCTTAACTTGAATGCATGGTTGTATCGTCCAATATCCATCGTTTCGTGAATCAAAATTACCAAGTTGAATAATTGAATCAAAATTACCCATTTATAAGGTGCCAACAATACAATAATCAGCCTTCCAATTTCAAAACCTTATCAATATTTATGATAACAAAATCACATAATCGAATGATAAATATTTGGATAAGAAATCACTACTAGGTTATGACAAATTATTAACACTTATCCACTCAAAATAATAATTTCAAAATAGTGATTTTGTCAACTAAACCATAGTTCACAAAGGTTTCTTTAAAAACATTGAATTTCATGTTTCAGTAACTTCTGGAATGTCACCATTTTAGTAGCTGTCAGTTCTTTAGTTTTACCATATGAAATTCAAACATTTCATCAAAAATAAAATACAATTTTATTTGATGAAATAATGTTTTTTAAAGGCTGTTGGGTAGGGGCACAACAAGTTATCAATTCCATTGTGTAGAGAATTATTGCGAATTTTACTGAACTATTTGAAACAAAGATACAGTTAGAGTATAGTGCAGAGAAATGAAGAGGAGTGGTAAAACCAATAGGGCCAAACCAACTGATGTGGGTTGGGCTAATAGCTTTCTTGAATGTGCAAAACTATTCTAGAGAGCTAGCTGGTTTAAGTACTTTGAAAATATTGATGGTTTTCATTCTGAAGTATCATATGGGTTTTCCCAGGGGTTAGATAAAGATACGGTTTCATTCAATACCCTCAAAATTGAGTTAATGAGAGATATGATAGTTGAAGCAACAAACACTATAGATGAGGGAGAATTTTGGTTTAAGGAAGTATGATTCACCTTCAATTCAAAGGATTTCCTTTTTCCTGAGGTTGAAGAAAATTGGGGCAATGGTGTGCATGTACAAAATTTCAAACCTAAGTGGAGGGAGCATATCAGGATTTTACAGAGTTATATTACTTGTGAAGGCATATTTTCCTTTGTCTTCAAGTATCACATCAGATTTCTACAGCTTCTAAACCAAGAGTCCAGGATGAATCTTCCCTTTTTCTTTCTAAAGAGCCTGCAGAAAATGTCAAGTAGGGTAAAAGGACATAAAGATCATACTAAGCAATCTATCTTCCACCATGGCCTAATAAAACTGATCATTTGCACTGTGCTTCAGAAAAAGGGTAAAACTTGGGACTACTTCTTGTTCTGCTCAGGTTTCCAAAGTGAAAAAGAGGACCAATAAAAAAAGAGACAGGTCAATGAACATCATAGCCTGGTTAAAATATTAAAGAAGGAAGTCATTGCTAAATCAGTAGAAAAAAAGGTTCAAGAGGAGTCTTCATCTCAGAAGCTCGAAGAACCTATATGTGAAGAGCAAAGAAATATTTATGAGGGTAATCAGATAGAAGTTTCTGAAAATGTAGAATAGCTCTAGGCAACAATTTTGAAATAGGAAGAAGAAAGGAAATCAGTTGAACATGAGCAAAATTTCACCGATATTCAAGAAAACATAGCAGATGCTTTTGTTCCAGCCAAGATTGAAGCTGAGAACATACAAAATTCAAGTAAAAAACTCAAAGTAAATTCAATGGTTGAGCTAAAGAATGAAGGTGTACAAATTTCCAGTATAAAGTTTCATGGGAAGTCTTATACAATGATAGGCGAATCAAATTGGAGGCCCAAAACAAGAGCAAAGAATAAGTTAAGACTTAACATGAAAAGAATTTTGAACCCTAGATTGATGAAGGACAGAATTACTGTAATAGAGAACTCCTCATCTCGAGAAGGTTTGGAAGAAGATGAAGACATGAATTCTTAACAGGTCGATAGTGAGAAAGAAGATTCATTGACTGTGAAATCATCTTCAGTAAAAAGCAGAGTTGTAGAATAGTCAAAAGATTCTAGTATTAAAGGAGACAGATCTCAAAAGGTTCCTGTAGCAGTAGTAGATTAGCATGAAGAGGGTGATGATGCAATTTTCAAGAAACTGAATATCCCTTGGTTATCAGAGAAAGCTTCCTCATTTCAAGAAGGAAAATGCATAGACTTGGAAAATGAAAATATTTAGAAAAATGTTAAACAATATAAGTATCAAATTGATTTTTTGAATGAAAACAATGAGGGTTTGGTCATGGAAAACAGGAGATTAAGGGAAGATATTGAAGATATTAACACACATTACCATGAGCTGATTGTGGTTTCAAAGGAAGCTTTAAAAAGGAAGAGGCAGACTCAAGGAAAATTTGAGGAGTTGAACCAGAAAATGCAGGATTTGACTCAACAGAATCAAGAACTGTCAAGGAAAGTTGAAGACATGGAAGCAGAAGAACAAAGAACCAGAAGGAAATCACAAGCTTTGGAAGGGATAGCACTTCTGGCTGAGGCAGCCAAAAATATTTAAAGATCATTATTGATAGGTGTCTTATGGTTTATTTTTGTAAATTTAATAGTTTATTTTGAATTTTTTTTATTTTAGTAGCAGTTTCGAAGGCTTGACCTAAAATTTAGTTATGTAGTTAACTAACTGTTTTTGGAATGTAACAAATATAAAAGAAAGAAATTAGATGGTATGGGGGTTCGAATTTTGTGCAAGGGGAGGATCAAGAGCCATTGTATCAAGCAACTTCCTCAGAGATAGAATCAACACCAAAAGTAAAACCCCAAAATAGTAAGATGATCTCCCGACAGCAGCAACCTCTTTCTTCCTAGCCCCAGTGTCTTCTTTTTCCTCATCTATGTGCTACAACTATGTGTGAGTGAGTGTGTGTTAAATAGAGAGGATATCTCTCTATTTATATTGATTCTTGACTTGACTAAACCAAACTAGGGCTGACTTCACTAGGTGAGTCTAATAACCCTAGTTCCCTGGAACTGCGGGGACTTTAACCCTTAGACAATAGGAGGGTTACCCACAATGACTTGACATGACTTGTTTATATTATAAATCCTCCTGATCGAAACATCGGGGCATGAAATGACTCAATTACATTACAGACACATCCCGGAATAAAAATTGGGGTACAAGACACAAGATACATAGGTGAATGCATTCCAAAGTTACAATTACATCAACACGTCGAACACGTTCTCAGTTTCAACGAGCCTCTTCTCTTTTGGCTCAAGTTTTTGAGAACCATTGTTGGCCTGGGAAATGAGTGTAGGAAAGAAACTTGCATGAGCAACCAAAGAAGATATGACACACATGCGATGGAGGCAAGGGAAGATCACGAAGGTACCAGAGGACCCGCGTAGGAAGATCAGAGAGGTGCGGGGCATAGGAAAGGAAAGTGTAGAAAGCGCGCAACTAATAAGTAGTCGAAAAGCGACAGGGCGGTCATGGGTGTGGAAGTTTGATTAAGTCGATAGATGCCACACAAGTGGAAGCATGCTGTAAGTAAGGCTGTTAGTGCCTCGTGTCGATTCATGATCACCACAGCTGTAGCCTAGGGGCAGCTGATGGTGACAGTTAATAGACTGCCTGTAAGTAGTCGACCGGGTGCGGTCATGTAAAATAATATAAATATGAGAGATTTAATAGTTAGAAGGTTGATTTTTGTTAGTCGTAATTACAGAATAGGTTTGATATATGAGATTTGTATACAGTTACAGAGAACAGATCTAAGAGGAAGGTAATCAGGAATCTACAGGAGGTATTCAGAATAGTGCAACGAGAGGGTTCTGCTAGCGCGGTGCAGATGCTAGGGAAGTCGATCCAGGCTGTGTGTGAATATGTAGGTAGTATCAGTAGATTAGGAGAAATAAGCTAGAGAGCATGAGAACCATAAGTCTGAACTTAAAGACATATTTCAAGATCATTCTGCATCTCACAGATTGCAAGGTGCTATATCATTTCTCATGCCAGATGAAGAGCACCTTGGTGGTTTTTCCCAAATGGGTTTCCACATTATTTCTTGTGTCTAAATGAATGGTTGATGTGGTGAATTTTTATGTGATTGATTACTAGTTTCTCTCCATATAATGTTAAATGTGCTTGAGTCTCCGTTAGTTTCTTGCAATTGATAAATGGATGAACAAAATGCATTGTTAAATTGAATCTGTATATATATCATTCTGTATGATTCCTGTTATGAACCTTGACTTAATTCATAGAGCTGACTGGATGTGAATTAGCTGCGTTGCATGAGTTGTGTCAGCTGCGAGGTGGAAAGGAAAGTCAAGTCACGCGCGATGACATATGTTTGTGCTCAGTCCTGCAGAACTGACTCCACTGTCCAGCCATCCTGCTGCCTTCGTTGAGCTCCTTGGCTGCGAGACAAGGGACTATACTCCCCCAATAATCATGGAAACATGGTTCTAGTGGTTACCCATCTATGAGATATCTCGGGTGAGACTATGCTTTCTTCGTAGGTGTTTCCAATGGGGCTTGCTCTATCAGGCCGGTATCCCAGGTAGTTGTTGGATCGACGGGCTGCGCAGAACCTGGGTCACCTAAGTGGGGAAAAGTGGCCAACAAATGGTTCCATTTCTGGGACCTTCTTGATTAAATTGGGGAAGATGTTATGGCACCCAATGAAGGAGGAGATAGAATACTGGCTGGATGCTAAAATGTTGATGTTTGCATGAAATATGGGTGAGCATAAGGAAATGGATAGGGAGACTGTTGTAGTGATTGAGTCGCGTAGCTTGTGGAGCGGATATGCTGTGTAAGAGCTAGGAGTAACATGGAAGGTAGTAAGAAGAGATGTTCCTGGGAAGTTTTGAGGATGAGCTAGGCATTGGATTCTTGAGAAGTGGAAGGAGGTTTCGGTCAGGAAAGAGGATAAAGGTAACAGGAGGCAAGAGGGCCTATAGATTTCCCATGGAGGGTGAATATGGATGAGATTCATACCTAGATGAAGGATCCTGCATTGAAGAGGAGTATAGCCCAGTTTTCGATAGAGCAGAATCAAGAGGGTCTACAGAATCACCAAGAATAGGACGTGACTATGGTATTCTAGAGAGATCCCCTAGAGCGAGACCTAGAAGACCCTCACCTGAACCCCTTGTGAACACTAGAAGTTCTAGTGTCGGGAATGGTGTGCAAGGAATCCCATCAACAATCTTGTAAATCCTATAAATTCATGGAATCCAGTGAATAATCCAGCGCCACCCTAATGGAGGGGATAGATGTTAGACTACCCAACTTTAATGGGAATGGAACAGAAGACCCAAACAACATTGGTTCATTTGTGAAGCTATGTAGATGGTACACTTAGTACATAATGCTGATATAAAGAAGGCATAGATGATCATGAATTTAAGGGGTCACGCCCTGGATTGGTTCATGAAATTTTGTGCCGCACCAGTGGGAACCCTACAGAAGAATATTGAGGAGATCCGACGAGAAATGATCTCGAAGTTCCAAAATCCCCAATCAGAGTCCCAATGTATTATTGAGATCAAGGAAATTAAGCAGGATCTAGCAGAAATAGTATGGGACTTCGACCAACGGTTCAAAACGTTGATTGCCAAGTTCAATTTCTAGATGTTAGACGTACAACATAAAGAGTGGTTTATTGCTGCACTACTGTTGGAGTAGGGTCTCGCAGCTACAGGAAAAGCTGTTGTTTTGGAACGGGTAAGTCAAAGGTAACAGTACCTGAGCGGCCGAGAGAAGAAAGCTCAACCACTGCACTTAAGGCAGCGGCGAAGATAGGAGGGCTCAGCTACCCTCATAAAGGAAAAGGAGCAATGAGGCTGAGGTATTAAAGGCAAAGGACAGAAACAGAAGTGGCACCGATACCCACGGTCAGCGCCAAGAAGTGTGGAAGACTGTAGGAAGCTGTGGTGTGACAGAAAGCGGCAGTTCGAGTACAGATAGACCGACTGTCACAGTTAGGGTTTTTGGGTTACTGTTGGGAGAGGCCCACAGTGTTGTAATGGCGAGACCTTTGGGACGCCTATAAAGGGATGTATTTTGTATTGTAAAAGGGTAGCTAGTCAACTAGTAGCTAGTTAGTTAGTAGCTAATTAGCCATTCAGACAGTCGATGATCTGTTAGCTCATAGATCTTTGTATTATAGAAGAGCCGAGCTCTGGTTATGTTATTCAGTCTGTAGTATCTTACTGTAACTAGTAGCTGACTCCTAGAGTATGTATGTAACAATCCGCAGGGATTGAGGGAGAGAGAGAGAGAGGAAGAGTATATTGTAAGAGAAGCAATATAAGAAGAGAAGAGATCTAAGAGAGAAGGGCTCCTGGTGGTGTGCGCAGAGTTACCTAGAAGATCTCAGCTGCATATGAGGTTGCAGCGGAACTGTGTTTACTCTCCCAAGTTATAATATATAAACCAGTTCCCGTGGACGTAGCTTCTACCCTGGAAGTGAACCACGTAAAATCAGTGTGTTGCGTGATTGCTTCATGTGATTGTGCTTTACTTATTTGTTACATGGATGTCGTATATCAGTTAGTAAATGTCTGTATGTTCTCATTTAGTTACAACATTATAGAAGGTTAAAGGCAAGTTTAAATGTATCAAGTGTCTTCTTATGAAGTTATCAGTGCTTGTTTCACACAGTAATAGTCACTCTGTTAAGTGCTTCCAGTATACTTATTCAGTAAGTTAAGTATAGTGATTTGAGTGTATTGAACTGTGAAGTTCATGTAAGGTTGTTTAACACCTTGTTGGAGGTTAGCTGAGTTATTCCTCCCAGTGAGAAACCCTTTGGGCTTTGAGAGTCACTTTGGGCCGTACTATAGGAGATATCGCATTGACAGAAGGCGATATTGTACCGACAGAGGAGCTGCGGTGCGAGATATCGCAAATAATGAGAACCACGAAGGGGAGAGTTTGTGCATCGTCCTAGTTGCTGTGATGTGATAGGAGTCCTCCCCCTGTCAAAGTCCATGAGGAAGGGAGAACTGCAACTTGTAGGAAGGTCTCACTGGTTAAGAAGAGCCGCGAGACACTAGGATGCTACAGAACCTGGTTAAGGACACTTGAGTCTTTAGCCAACCCATCTAAGATCACTTCGAGTGAGAGTTCAGGCCGCTCTGCGATTTGTTGCCGAAAGGGCCAGTGAGTTAGGGGTTTTGTTGGTACATTATAAGTAAAACCAGGTCTGCCCATAGATAACCAAAAACTACTGCCACATATCATAGAGGACCGCTCATGCGGTAAAAGATCGTAATGCAGACGGAGGAATTGGAGTTAGCAATGAAGCTAGAGGCTTCGCCCATTGGGGACGATGCCATAGGAATGATACAGATTCAGTCTCAGTTGGCTAATATGAGTATTAAACTCCAAGATATGAAAAGGGAAAAAGAAGCACACAAAGACCTCTGGTGTACCCAATGCCAGACCAATGGACATACTAAAGATGAATGCCTGACATATATGAACTATGTATTTTTAGGTGGGCCAAACCCATTGAATAGCCAAGGCTTACCCTAGTGCAATATATGCCAAACAAAAGGACACTAGGACGCAGAGGTCCTATTCATGCACTAGACGGTATGTACACCAACCAGTCTATATTGTAAATTTTGTAAATCTATAGGCCATGATGAAAAGGATTATCGGGCCTACCAAATCATGATGGAGAAAATGGTAGATGCATATTTGATGAAGACTGAAGAGTAAGTAAAGATTGAACATACCCCACCTCATTTCTAGGCTTCTCATCAGTTTCAGGATGCACCTTAATTCCCATCTCTGAAGTAGTTTCAGATGGCACCACAGTTTTAGAATACGGCTTCGTATAACTTATACCAATAGCAGTACCAGCAACCACAATACCTGTTACAACCACCTCAAAGGAGGGGTGGCAATTATAGGGGCTGGGGAGGAGGAGGATTTGGCCAGGGAAGAGGGCCAGTTGTATGTTACAATTGTGGAGTATCAGGGCATTATGCTAGGGACTTCCCAGAATCTAAAAGGACTTGCTCATATTGTAGGAAGGATCACAATGTGGATAAATGCCCACAGCTCATAGCTCAATGGCAAGCCCGGACACTTAGAGCAACCAACCCGGTACCAAACCCTCCACTAAATCCTATGCTAAATGCTCCCAACCCAAACACCAATATCAACATAGAGATGATAGTCGTCAAATCATGAGAACCAAATGTGGCAGTGGTCATGAGGGGAGGTGCTATGATAGGTGTGAACCAAGCTACACAGACAGACCCTGCGATGCACATGCAACCCTAGGTGCGACTTGCCACAAAGAAGAAAGTGCCAATTGAAGTTCAATAACAAAAGCATATATTCATGGATGTGTGCCCCAAGTTTGTCGGTGCAGAGCAACAATCTACCTCAGGCTAAGTGAAAGATATGCCTGAGAGATTCCAGAAGATATTTGAACAACTAAGTGTGGACACGAATGCATATAAGGTTAGTAAACTTAAAACTTTCTCGTCAAGTTGTTTAGCACTAATCAAGGATAAGGAAGCGCTTGCATAACTAGAAGCACTCATCAAAACACTTCCGAAGGGAGACCCTCTGCCAAAGAAGGTTAACAGTATCAAGACCAAGCTCAAGATAGGGCGCGAACTCAGGATGACTGTGCAAATTGGTGATTATGATATGGACTATATCATCCTCAACCTGGAATCTGATGTCAACATTTTAACACACTAGATGTGGGAAATAATGGGCAAGCCACCCTTAGAATGGTCCCCCATTCAATTAAGGCTTGCAAATCAAGCAAAGGTCCTCCCTGTTGGTAGGCTGGGTCAAGTTCAAGTGGATATCGAATGGTTACGCACTTTTGCGGAATTCAAAGTCATAGATATAGTAGAGGATACTACCCCATATCTCACACTGCTTAGGATTGATTGGGCAATGGAAAACCAAATGATCATAAATTTCAAAAGAAGGATCCTATCATTTGAAGATGATAAGATGCGGGTCGTTGCGCCCCTTGACTCGCTAGAAGGACCAGGGTACGTTGAACCAGTGTTCAACGAAGGACATGGTGACCACCTTGACACCATCTACAATATAACTACCCTTTGGGAAGACTATATTAATCCTACTGCAGATGGTAACCTAAGTTGGAAATGTGAGAGTTCATGTACATCAGATTTGAGAGAGGCACTGGAGAAGTGGCATAACCAATTGCATGAAGTCTCGTTGAGAAAATGTGCCAAGATAACTAAGTCTATTAGATGAGTAGGAAATTAGTCATGACCATTGCCCACATATGAAGGATTGACTAACTTGGCAGCGTTCTTGATTGAATTTGAAGAACTCGTAATAGAGCCGCAACGACTATCTATAGTAGACTTTGCATTGAAAGATATACCCGCACGATGGTGGGGTATGCATAAGACCACCATAAGTGAATGGCTGTAGTGTAGAAGGATTCTAGAAGTAAGGTTTGGGGAATAAATTACAACTGTAATCCAAAGATATACAAGGTTATCAGACCCTGTCGAACACTTAGAACAATGTTCAACAACATTCTCGAGATACCCTCACCAGGAATGGGTTCACCATTTCATCCATACTCTTGAGACAAAACCATGAGGATGGTATGCATCTATGGAGCTACGCTAGGAAACAAGGGAATGGGAAGAAGTTGCACAGAAATTCACTTGCACATTCCAGTTCTCGAATGAACAACCTACATTTGATATTGCATTGAAAACTATTAAGGAGAAAATATTTGTTGAGATCCCACTAGAGTATGTGTATTCTCAACCTTGTGCTGCGCATTCCCACCAATGTTGTGAGATAGTCCAACATTGGATGACATGCTATAATATCTCTGGAGACCCGAACGATGATCTGACCAACATCAATATTCCAAAATCGGAAGGATCATGCAAGGTAGAAGGAAGTGGCATTTCTAGTGAGCAGTTTGTTAAGCCACTAAAGATTAAAAAGGTTAACATTGGATCAAAGGACAATCTGAAATTTGTCAACATTGGAGACTACTAGGATGAAGAAACAATAGTCCAATCACCAATCTATTACATGAATTTCAGGACCTATTCCCGACAATCTTTAGGGAAATGACGAGGATAGTAAGGGATTTGGGTGAAATGAAGATTCCACTCAAACCCGATGCAAGACCAATGAAACAATGGCCATACATATTAAACCCACGTTATAAGGAGAAAGTAAAACCAGAAGTGGATCGCATGTTGGAGGCAAGAATTATTGAAGCAGTTGAAGAGTTGGAATGGATAAGCCCCATAGTTGTCTAGGACAAGAAGTTGACAGGTGAAGTCAGAATCTATGTCGACCTGAGGAAACTAAATGATTCCTGCTTGCATGATCCATTCCCTACACTATTCACGGATGAGGTTTTGGAAAGCGTTGGCGGACAAGAAATGTACTCATTCATAGATGGGTTCTCAGGATACCATCAGGTCTGAATTACACAAGAATATCGACACAAGACAACCTTTAAAACATAATGGGGATGCTACCAATACATGGTAATTCCATTTGGCCTTAAAAACGCCCCTACTATTGTTTCTAGAATAGTAGTATCTTCTTTCAAAGATTTCATTCATAAGTTTCTTGAAGTATACTTTGATGATTGGACGGTATTTGGTCTGGTAAGAGACCATATTGAAAATTTGTGCATGATGCTGGAAAGGTGTCGCCACTATCAAATTGTGCTGAAATTGAGAAAATGTATATTCTATGCACCATTCGGTGTATTGGTGGGCCATGTAGTATGCCACGATGGGATCCTGGTCGACCTCGCGAAGGTAGAAATTATCCTGGACTTGCCTCTGCCTACATCAGTCACACAACTCAGGTCCACATTGGGACATACTGGGTATCATCAGAAATTAATAAGAGGGTATGCAGAGATAACTGCCCCCATGGAGAAGCTACTAAAAAAAGATGCCAAGTTCAAATGGAATGAAAACTACCAAGAGAGTTTGGATAAGCTGAAGGGTAAAATGGCTACTGCACCAGTATTAATATTTTCAGATTGGAAAAAAGAATTCCATGTACATGTTGATGCATCATCGATTGCGCTTGGTATAGTTTTAACCCAACCAGGAGATGGCGCAATTGACCACCTGATCGCATTTGCAAGTAGGAAACTATCAACGACAGAGAAGAATTATACCAAAATTGAAAGAGAAGGGCTTGTAATGGTCTATGTGATACAAAAATTCAGACATTATCTATTTGGTGGACACTTCAAAATGTTCACTTACCATTATGCGCTAAATTACCTGGTCAATAAGCCAGTGTTGGGGGGGGGGAATCTTTCAGTGGTTCCTCCTATTTCAAGAATTTAACTTTGAATTCATTTTGAAGCCAGGATGACTAAATGTTGGGCCTGACCACTTATCGTGAATTGAAAGTGGGGAGGAACCCACCATCCTAGAGGACAATTTACCGGATGCGTAGCTATTTTCTATAGATATTGTTGATAAATAATTCGATGCTATTATACACTTACTAAACACAGGGTATGCACCTAAAGATTATTCGACATGGAAAAAGAAACATCTAGTTGTCAAGGCCTCAGACTACATGCTAATCGCAGGACAACTCTATAAGTTGGGATTGGATGAAATACTGCGAAGATGCGTCTTTGATCATGAGAGACAATGGGTAATGGCTAAAGTGCATGCAGGTGTGTCTGGAGGACACTATGTTGAGAAAGCAATAGTGCGTAAGATTTTGTAAGTTAGACTTTGGTGGCCAACGGTACATATGGATACAAGGAAATACTATCGTAATTGTGATAAGTGTCAAAGAATGGGGAAACCATCGCGACGTGATGAAATTCCGCTTGCAGCACAAAATACGCTACAGGCCTTTGATAAATGGGCAGTGGATTTTGTTGGCCCTATTAGCCCACCGAGGAAACAGACTGGTGCATCTTATATCATCATTGATACAGATTACTTGACAAGATGGGAAGATGCAACACCTATAAAAGATTGTATTGCTGCAATTGCGGTTTGCTTCCTATTTGACAATGTCATCACAAGATTTGGTTGTCCCAAGATCCTAATCAATGACCAAGGTATGCATTTTGTAAATAAGCTAATTGTTGAATTGACTACAAAATTCCAAATCCAACACAAGAAGACAACACCCTACCATCCTCAAGCAAATGGAATTTTCAAGGCATTCAACAAGGTACTCGAGAATGCGTTGACCAAAGTATGCAATGTGCGTAGAGATGATTGGGACCAGAAAGTCTCAACGGTATTATGGGCCTATAGAACAACATGAAACTGACTAACTGGATACACCCCTTTCCATTTAGTCTATGGACAAGAAGCAGTCGTGCCCATGTAATATATTGTCCCTAGCCTACGAATTGCTATGATAACAGAGATGACAGATATTGGCGATGTAGAAGAAAGGATGGTGCAACTAGTTCAAATGGAAGAAGAACATTTTATTGCAGGATTCCATCAAAATGTGGAAAAGCAGCGGCAGAAATCCTGTCATGACCGCCACATCACAACAAAGTAGTTCAAAGTTGGTGGAATTGTTCTGATGTATGATAATAAGTTTCTCAAGCATCCGAGTAAGCTCAAAATGCATTGGTTAGGTCCATATGTAGTTGTGCACATTACTGAAGTAGGTGTAGTAAAACCACATAAGTTGGATGGAACACTGGTGGTGGGCATGATCAATGGAAGTCAATTAAAACCCTATCGTGATGACTGCGGCATGGTCCCATAAAGCCATGATGTGAATAAAAAAAAAATCATGCAAGGAACAAAATGTGCAAGCTAGAAAACATAAGAAAATGCGCACACACACAAAAAAGAGAAGTTTTGGAAAAGATGCATCGTAGGTGGCAGCTGTTAGATATCCCTTGCTTAGTGGCTCGAGACGAGCTGCAGGAGAGTGTTGGGGGCCTGTTGGCATGGGAAAGGAGTGTAGTAAAGAAACTTGTGCATGCAACTAAAGAAGATATGCCGTGTGTGCGATGGAGGCAAGGGAATATCGCGAAGGTACTAGAGGAATAGTGCAGGAAGATTAGAGAGGTATGCAGCGTAAGAAAGGCAAGCACAGAAAGAGCGTAGCTAATAAATGACCAAACAACGACAAGGTGATCGTGGGTGTGGAATTTGGCTTAAGTTGGTGGATGCCACATGAGTGGAATCACGTTGTAAGTAAGGCCGTTAGTGCCTCGTGTCGAGTCATGATCACCATAGTTGTAGCCTAGGGAGCGGCTGATGGTGACAATTAATAGAATGCCTATAAGCAGTCGACCCGGTGTGGTAATGTAAAATATTATAAATATGAGAGATTTAATAGTTAGAAGGTTGATTTTTGTTATTATTAATTACGGAATAGGTTTGATAGATGATATTTGTATATAGTTGTAGAGAACAGATCTAAGAGGAAGGTAATCAGGAATCTGCAGGAGGTAGTCAGAATAGTGCAACGAAAGGGCTCTGCTAGAGCGGTGTAGATGCTAGGGAAGTTGATCCAGGTTGTGTGCAGATCTGTAGGTAGTAGTAGTATATTAGGAGAAATAATCCAGAGAGCATGAGAACCATAAGTTTTAACTTAAAGACATATTTCAAGATCAGTTTGCATCTCACAAACTGCAAGGTGCTATATCCTTTCTCATGCCAGATGAAGAGCACCTTGGTGGTTTTTCCTAGATGGGTTTCCATGTTATTTCCTGTTTCTGAATGAATGGTTGATGTGGTGAATGTTTATGTGATTGATTACTAGTTTCTCTCCATATAATGTTAAATGTGCTTGAGTCTTCGTTAGTTTCTTGCAATTGATAAATGGATGAACAAAATGCATTGTTGAATTGAATCTGTATATATATAATTCTGTATGATTCCAATTATGAACCCTGACTTACGTCATAGAGCTGAATGGTTGTGAATCAACTGTGTTGCACAAGTTGCACGATTTGCGAGGTGGAAATGAAAGTCAGGTCACACGCAATGACATATGTTTGTGCTCGGTTGTGTAGAACTGAATCCACTATCCATCCATACTGGTGCCTTAGTTGAGCTCCTTGGCTATGAGCCAAGGGACTATACTCCCTCGACAATCATGGAAACATGGTTTCGATAGTTACCCATCTATGAGATATATCGGGTGAGACTGTGCCTGCTTCGCAGGTGTTGTCTTTGGGGCTTTCTCTATCGGGCTGGTATCTCAGGTAGTTGTTGGATCGGTGGGTTGCACAGAACCTGGGTCGCATGAGTGGGGAAAAGTGGCCAACAATCATGATCCAGAAACTTTTGTAGAAGCTTGAAGAAATCTAGATTGGGATGCAGCTATGGATGAAAAATACTGTTCCTTAATGGCGAAGAATACTTGGGATCTTGTTCCTCTTCCAAATGGAAGAAAAATTTTCAGATGTAAATGGGTCTACATAACTAAGTATACATCAGATGGAAGTGGTTAAAGAATTAAGACAAGGTTAGTTTCCAAAGGTTATTCCCAAGTTGAAGGGATTGACTACAATGAAACCTTTTCTCCTGTCACTAAAATTAACTCCATCCACCTTGTTCTTTCCCTTGCAGCCTTACATAACTGGGAAGTCCATCAAATGGATGTGAAGTATGTATTTTTACATGGTAATTTATAGGAGGAAATTTACATGGAAAAACCTCCTAGATATATTCACAATAAATCTAGCCTTGTCTGTCTCCTTAATAAATCCTTATATGGCCTTAAGCAAGCTCCTAGAGCTTGGTATGCCAAAATGGATAGCTTTCTCCTTGACACTGGTTTTTCTAGATGCCATTTTGACCCCAATGTCTATACCAAGAAAGAAAGAAACCATCTCATCATACTTGTTCTTTATGTTGATGATCTTATCCTTACTGATAGTGACCCTATACTTTTAACCCATCAAAAATCTAATCTTAAGCAAAATTTTGAAATGTCAGACACAGGACATTTGCATTATTTTCTTGGTCTCCAAGTCTTGCAAACCAAAGAAGGAATCTTTCTTTCCCAATCTAAGTATACTTGTGCCCTTCTTCATCGCTTTCACATGGAATATTGTAAACCAACCCCTTCTCCCTTCCAGTCTGGAGTCAAACTTTCTGCCACTTGTACTTCCCTTGAAGTAGATGCCACCTTATATCGTTAGCTTGTTGGTAGTCCCTAATACTTGACTCATTACCATCCTGACCTTTCCTTTGATGTTGGTCATGTTTCCTGTTATATGCAAACACCTCATGAAAGTCATTGGAAAGAAGCAAAAAGAATAATTCGATATGTTTGAGGTACAATTCAGTTTGGCATTCATTACAGTACAACAGGGACACCTTTGTTGGTTGGTTTCACTGATTCATATTGAGCCGATGATCCTGATGATCGAAATTCTACTACAGGTTATGTTTTTATTAATCTTGCACATTGATCTAGGGACTAAACATCAATCTCATCAAATATTAATCAACAAATAACTCATGAAATGGTGTAATCAGACTACAGAATGAGTATCTGCTTTGTATATTCACACAAAGAATGAGAAATTACATTACAATGTCATGCTACAAGCATGAATGAGAAGCAATTTGAATTCCTAAGGAGGTCATTCGAATTGAATGAGTGAGTCTAGCTTAACTGAATGTAAGCCACAGTCAACACTCAAGTTAACCACTGATCAAAACCCTAATTGGATCCACTTAGCCCTAACTGAAGTCGGAGTACAATAAATGACTGAGTCTCAACTAAAAGAGATCATACACATGTCATAGCAATCCAACCATCAAGTTATAGTGCTTCAATGACTCCAATGAACCCTGATGAGGTTAACTGAAGTGTAACTGAACATCAGAAGTGGTTGGAGGTGCCCCTGTTGACTCCAGTTCATTAAATAATCATTAAATAATAAAATTAATGAAGGGATGCGCCTTCACTACCCTATTTAACTGATTGTAACCATCAGTTAGCAATTAGGTGCATTAATATCACTTAGATCACCCCCAGAGTGCTCCAGTTAGCCTCCTCGAATGTAGGAGAAGGATAAGTTAGCCTCCTTGACTGAAGGTAGGCATGGATGTGATCTAGATGATGACATTTAATGCTCCACTGATGTTAATTAATCCAATAATACTTAGGATAGTGGTGTAACTAGGCCAAATTGACCAAAATGAGTGTGTAAGGTGGTAAATGTCTCCAACACCCCCCTTAAGCTATACTTAGGAGGAGTTAGAAAAAATAAAATGCATAAGAATGCTAGGGCCCTGACAAATAAGGCCATAGGTCACCCTGTACAAAGATGAAACTGAAGCAATGCTCAAAAACAAACTAAATGAGGAAAAGAGGGAAAACCCAATGGGAAAAAACCCCCCCTCAAGCTGAACACTGAAATTAATCTGGATCACCCTGATGAACTCACCCCCAACAGTGAACGAAGGTAAGTGAACTTCTTTTCTAAAAATTTCTTGGTTTAGATGTCTGCAATCTGCTCATCAGTCGGGCAATATTGTAGAATGATGGTCCTGTCATGCACTAGCTCCCTGATATAGTGCATGTGGATCTCTACATGCTTGGTCCTTTGCCTGGTAACTGGATTTATAGAAATATTAATAGCACTTTGATTGTCACAAAATAGGATAGTGGAGAAAGTACTACCAAGATCAAACTCTGAAAGAATGCCTTGCAACCAAACTGCTTGGATGCAAGCATTCACTTACTCAGCCTCTATTGAAGATAGTGCTATGGCAACCTACTTTTTTCTAGACCAGAAAATGGGGCCACCACCAAACATGAATACATATTTATAAGTAGACTTCTAATCAATAGAATCACCCACCCAACTGGAATCTGTGTATTCAACCAACTCTAGCTCAGAGTTTACTCATAGTGAATGCCGTAGGTCCTGGTTCCCTGAATATACTGGAGGATCCTCTTGGCTGCCTTCCAATGAATATCATGAGGCTGCTGCATTTATTTTCATACAAAATTCACAGCATAACAAATATTAGGCTGAGAATGTGTCAAGTACAACAAGTTACCAATTAGCTGTTGATAGATAGTGCAGTCCATGGGAGGTGTGCCTTTTCCTTCTTCAAGGCTGATCCCTGAAAGGAAAGGGAATGGTGCAGGCCTACATTCATCCATTTTAAAATTAACTAATAGGTTTGAAATGTATTTGGACTGAGTGACCATAATCCCATCAGAATTTTTCTCAATTTCGAGCCCCAAAAATTGTTTTAGGAGCCCCAAATCACTCATTTCAAAGGCATTGTGGGAAGCAGTTTTGATGGCTGAAATGGAGGAAACTATGCTATCTGTGTCAGTAAGTCATCAAAATATAAAACAATAACAATAATATTACCATCATAATACTGTAAATACACATTTGGATCTGATCTACACCTTTGGAAGTTCTGCGAGAGAAGGAAGGCATCCATCTTGGAATACCACTCTCTTAGGGCCTGTTTTAACCCGTATAATGACTTCTTTAGCTTGCAAAACAAAGATGGATCAGTGATGTAGCCCTCAGGATGCTTCATGTATATATCCTCATGAATATATCCATGCATAAAGGCTGACTTAACATCCATATGATGCACTTCCCAGTGCTTAGATGCTGAAATTGCCAAAACTTGGCGGATGGAGTCCATTTTTGCAACCGGTGCAAAGGTCTCATGGTAGTCCACACCTTGGACCTGAGAGAAACCTTTTTCCACCAGCATTGCCTTATATTTTTAGGTGCTTCCATCAGAAGAAACCTTGGTCTGAAACACCCACTTGCATTGAACCAATTTCCTTCTCGGAGGAAGAGAAACTAGCTCCCAAGTAGTGTTTTTCTGAAGAGAATTAATCTCTTCATCCATGGCAACTTGCCATCTCGGATCCTTTCAAGAATGGTAGTAGGATTTTGGATCTGAAATAATCATCAAATATGAATTTTTGGACAGAAAATTATCAGGACAAGAGAGTGCAATACCTGCTCTTTGGAAATCAGACCGGGTTCTCCTTAGATCATCCGGATTTCCAATGTTATCTCTTGCGCAAGAGAGTGTCTGTCGAGACCATGTAGTAAGATGATTTTGCACTTTAGGTTATGATTCAGCATCTAATTATTGCTGCACACTAATATCAGAAATAAAAGGATCCAAATCAGGGTCATCACCCCCAATTTCATCATCCAAATATTCAGTAGAATAGGAAGGAAATTCAGCAGTTTTCTCCTTCACTAGTTCCACCTCCTGAAGAGGCTCATTGAACTTGACACTTCTCTCGATGATGATATGTTTGGTTTTGATATCAAAAATATTGAAACCTTTAGATTCATTAGGATACCCAATAAATATACATTCTATTCTTTGCGGTTTCAAAGCCCTTCTGTTATCAAGCGGAATCCGAGCCCATGCAGTGGACCCAAACACCTGTAGGTTCGACACATCCGGATTGTGTTCGAAGTATGCTTTGAAAGGGGTATTCCATTTAATATATGAGTGTGGAACCCTATTTTAAATATATTATTCATCATGCATGGCTTCAGCCCACAAATTTTCAGTAATCTTCTTTGATTCCAACATACAGGTGGTCATCTCCTTAAGAGACCGATTCTTCCTTTTCGCTACTCTGTTCTGATGGGGAGTGTAGGGAATTGAATGTTGGAACTGAATACCAATTTGGGAGAATATGTGCAGAAAATAATTACTGACATACTCCCCTCCATTATCAGATCTCAAAATCTTTATCTTAAGCCCAGAGGCATTTTCGATCAAGGCCTTCAATTCAGAAAATTTTTCACATACTTCAGACTTCTTTTTGAGAAACAAGACCCATGTGTACCTTGAAAAATAATCAATAAAAGTAAGAATATACCTTGATCCATTCATGTATGTGATAGGCATAAGACCACTGATATCATAATGTATTAGCCCCAATATGCATGTAGCTCGGTTTTCCTTCCCCCGATCGAACTTGTGCTTAGGGTGTTTTCCAATCACACAACCCTTGCAATTTCCGGTGGTTGCCTTGATGACCAGGAGGCATTCAAACATGGAGTTTTTCTGTAATTGCTGAAAATATTTGAAATTAAGATGGCCAAACCTTTCATGCCACATCCTACTAACCTCATTTCCATGAGTTAGCAGAGCGGTGGGCTTTGCATCCGGCACAAAGTGGGAGAACTCATAGGCTCTTGCATGATGGTTTGCAAGACCTTTAGCAATGAGTTTCCCAGATGCAAGATCCATTATCTCCACATCATTTGGGATGAAAGAAAATCTCTTAGGCACTCCATTATGTATCAACTGATAGACACTAAGGAGATTTGATTCCAGAGACGGTACATACAAAACATTTGAAAAAATCCATTTTCAAGATCAACAGTACCTTGTCCTTCTGAAATGATGGTGGAGTCATCTCCCATGTGGATAGGGATGGATTTTATGGTCTCCAAGGATGAAAAGGAGTCTCTTTCAGCCATCATGTGGTTTGAATCTCCAGAATCAATCAAGAGTGCTTTGGACTTTGAAGTGCTTGCCATGAGGGCATGACCTTTTTCATGTTGTGGTTCCCGATATTGCTGATCTCTCCTTTGAAAGATTTCCGAAAGATTGATGTGATTTCTCTCAAGGAGAGAGGTAGCTTCATCAAGATTCTTCATCATGCAGGCATGTTCAAGGTGGAAGCTGTTCCCATAGTATGAACACTTGACTTTTTCCTTTCCATTGCACCCTTTTCCTTTGTTCTTCCTTGAGCCGAAAGACTCATCATGCTGCTAGTTTTCAACTCTAGGATTAGGAGCATCAAATTTAGTTTTTAGGTTCTTCTGCTTCTTTTCTTTACCCTTCAGATCTTTGGGCCCCGAGACATGGAGGGCTTGATCATGGGAAGATATAATGATCCCCATGTGGACAAGCTTGTCATATTCACTTGTTAGGGACTCAATGAAGGCATTGAGTGTAGGCATATTCCATCAAGGGGTTGTGAGCTTCCCCACACGGAAAGTAGAAATAAAAACTAAATAATCAGCCCCAAGTTTGGAGAGTATGGTGAGGATGAGTGGATCATCCGCCTTGTCCACTTTGCATTGCTTCAAGAGTAAAATAGTGTGCTTGAAACTTATAAAGGAGTCATTTAGAGTCTCGAAATTGGAGGGATGGAGTGACATCAATTCATTTTCAAGCTGGTAAACTCTCAAGTCATCTTGATTTCCATATAGAGTTTCCAATTTGTCTCATAATTCTTTTGAAGTCTTCAATCCCGCAAGATGGAAGAGAAGATCTCGGGAAATAGAGGCACAAGAAACCGAATGCTTCATCCTTCTTGCTCAAGAATCTTGATTTTTCTATGGCAGAACCAGGCTCATATTCAGTGTCCATGGTGACTCTATAGTGTCCTTTGGAGTGCAGCTAAATCTCCATGTCACCTTTCCATGAGTGGAAATTGTATGGAGTCAAAAGATCTACTGAGGAGGCCATCTGGATCTGCTGGAGTGAATGCTTCACCTGTAGAAAACCTAAAAATCACAACAAAAAGGGCAATGTAAGGTCAGACAGCCTACATATTTTAGGCTTTGATCACACCCAGTATAGTCAATCAAGCAAGATTGATCAATAAGTTCTTTACTTGGGGTATTAAGTGGTAAGCCTTGACTTCTGGTGCAGTGCTGGATTTTCGAGCTATTGCTCAATTTTCATGTAGAAATCTGTAAAAAGCTTGTTTTTGAGAGATAGAGTTTCATCCCGCCGTAAGCTCTGATACCATATTAATATTGCCAATTGATATAGGGACTAAACATCAATCTCATCAAATATTAATCAACAAATAACTCATGAGATGGTGTAATCGGACTACAGAATGAGTAGCCGCTCTGTATATTCACACAAATAATGAGAAATTACATTACAATGTCATGCTACAAGCATGAATGAGAAGCAATTCGAATTCCTAAGGAGGTCATTCGAATTGAATGAGTGAGTCTAGATTAACTCAATGTAAGCCATAGTCAACACTCAAGTTAACCACTGATCAAAACCCTAATTGGCTCCACTGAGCCCTAACTGAAGTCAGAGTACAATAAATGACCGAGTCTCAACTGAAAGAGATCAGACACATGTCATAGCAAAGCCAACCATCAAGTGCTAGCACTTTAATGACTCCAATGAACCCCGATGAGGTTAACTGAAGTGTAACTAAACATTAGAAGTGGTTGAAGGCACCCCTGTTAACTCCAGTTCATTAAATAATCATTAAATAATCAATTTAATGAAGGGAGGTGCCTTCACTGCTCTGTTTAACTGATTGTAACCATAAGTTAGCAATTAGGTGCATTAATATCACTTAGATCACCCCTGGAGTGCTCCAGTTAGCCTCCCTGAATGTAGGAGAAGGCTAAGTTAGCCTCCTTGACTGAAGGTAGGCGTGGATGTGATCTAGCTAGTGACATTTAATGCTCCACTGATGTTAATTAAGCCAATAATACTTAGGATAGTGGTGTAACAAGGACAAATTGACCAAAATGAGTGTGTAAGGTGGTAAAGGTCTCCAACAGTTTTCGGTATGGGATTTGGACATGTCACTTGGGCTTGTAAGAAACAACAAGCTCTTGCTCTTTCTTCAGCAGAAGCAAAATATCGAGCCACCG
Organism: Pseudotsuga menziesii; assembly: GCA_001517045.1. NCBI lineage: Eukaryota > Viridiplantae > Streptophyta > Pinopsida > Pinales > Pinaceae > Pseudotsuga > Pseudotsuga menziesii. The sequence continues at coordinate 162,274 of LPNX010327024.1, read as the reverse complement.
TTAATGCCAATAAGAAATCTTTATGGCTTCAATAGATCCTATTAGAGTTTGGATTTGAGCATCAGCAGCCTACTCCACTTTGGTGCGACAATCAAACTGCCATCAAGCTTTCTAAAGATATAGTTCTACATCAATGCAACAAACAAATTGAGCTACACATGCACTTCATCAGAAATCTTGTTCATGATCATGTTCTTGGAATGCTCTATTTCCCTACAAATGATCAAGTTGCAGACATCTTCACCAAGTCTCTTACAGAAGTGAATTTTTCTAAACTTTGATCTATGTTAGGAGTTCAGGAACGTGTCCTTAAGGGGGGATAGGCTCTAATTCCTCCTTCCTTCTCCTAATAGTGTCACTTTTGTAAATCCTTCAATCCTATCCCAAGTTGTTCTTAAGGGGGGATGTTTGGATATTTAGACACTTAGGAGTTAGTGAAGATCAACTTGTGTAATATATCCATTAGGTAAAGTGTGTTTCTTTAGTATGAATTAGTATGCATTTGTAAATATTCTAATCCGATGGTCACGATATGATCTAGAAATAAAGTGATCCAACGATTCAACTTCTCTTAGATCATACCTACTATTGATCCATGGCTTAACACCCGATTGGTCCATGATCTCTATTTAAAGAGCATGGAGGGTCATTGGCTAGTTGATCGATTATGAGAAGCTCATGTAACTTTCTTTCTTTTGCATAATAAATTGCTCCAAGTAGCTATTTGGTTGGGGTCGTGGACTGTTTCCCTCTCGAGGGTTTTAACCACGAGACAAATATTGGTGTATTGATCTATGATATATTTGTGTGAAGTGGTTGCTCTAGGTGTTTGGTCTTTTGGGAGTACCCTGTGTACCCGAGAAAACCAATGAATCATTAAACACAGTAAATATGAACTTATCTAAGCTAATCAACATTAACATATACATAGAGCATGTAACGTGGAAACCCATCCGGGAAAAAACCACAAGGTGCTCTTCATATGGAATTGGCATAAGGAAATTGATGCACCTTTTGTATGTAGATAAAGCTACAGAATCTATTCAAGATCTTCTCTTCTATCTTTACAGACTTCTTCTCCCTCTCATGCTCTCTGATATTCTCTATTCTTTTCAATCTAATCTACTCCTACTTAGAGATACACACATAGCATGGATCGACTCGACCTCCCCTATCTGTCTACGCACTCAGTTGTAGAACCACTACTCTGATCCACTTAGTGATCCAGAGTCATTAACCAAAACTAACTATCTCTAGTCTAGCTCAAGCATGTTTCCCAAGATTCTAGACACTTAATCAAAACTTTTGTATTGATTAATCATCTCAAAACCATCTAAACAAGAATTATCTAACTAGATAACAGGATAACCTGCTAACAAATTGGGTTCCTCCTTTTATATCATTTTTACATACTCGATATGACTCCCATACATGCTTTTTACAGACTCAATACTGACTCGATACAAACTCTAACAGACTCAGCTTCAGTCGCTCTCTAAGCTGACTTACTACCTTCATCCAATAGTTTGTCTTTCCTATTCTAGAAATACATGACCAAAAAGGCACTATCGGGCTGACTTACAAAAATTCCTTTACACGTGTGGTTTCTGTCGGCTCCATCCAAGCTTGTACCCATGATCGCTAAGGGATGTTGCTTTCTCAGCATCATGCCTTACTTCTACATTCTAGCCATTACCTTATCTGCACACCTTCTTCTGCGAATATTTTGCCATGTCATCACATCTCTTGCTCTTTCCTTTCGTCGTAAATTACAAAAATGGTGTACCTTCCTCATCCCACACCTTCATTTTACCTTTCTCCTTATCTTCCTTCTTCAGTCACAGCATCCTCCACTTCTTATTTGATGTTGTTTCTTATGTTGCAGGTCCTTCCTCTTCTTCCTTATACTCTTCTTTCCTTACTTAGGCAGAATTCTACATGAATTCTTCCCTTTTGTCCCAAGGCCCAATAGGCCCCCAACACTCACATGTGGCTCATCCCAAGCCACATGAGCTATTGCTTCATAAAATGACTTGCGTGAATTTCGATCTGAAAATTATCCACGATTTTCAACAACTTCTCTTTTTCTGCGTGCACTTCTTCTTTGAATTTCTTCATGTGCTCCACCAGGTCGGAACTGATGTGTTCCAGCATGTTGATTTCTACTGAGGTCGCTACCTCGCGCACCTTTTGGTGCATAGGCTGAATTAGCCTATGACCCTCTCTGCTTCTGACAAGTTATGTTCATTCTTTGTTTGGCAGGATGTTCTGTCTATGTTCATACTTGGAGGAAAGGTTTATGTTCCTTCTGCATTTGGATTTCTTCCTGGTAGCCTCGATATCTCCTGCTAACACTGTTAACTCTACAGATCTTCATTAGATTGTGTCATTGATTAACAGTACTAAATCCTTAATGGAATTTTCATTCTTATCTACTTCTGGATGTTGTCATCGTTAAGTAGGGTAGGGTGTAGGAGTAGAACACAAGAGCTAAAGGACTTATTGAGAACACCAATGTTTCTTGTCCACATTTCAAACTTCATCCCTAAACTTGACCCCTGTTTTTCCTTCTTCCCTTCAGACTGTTCTTCAGCATTACCTGTGAATGAGTACACAACCTCTAGGTAAGCCAAATAGCTCACGACCGTCTCTCATACCAACAAGGGATCTATTTTTCTGTTGGGTATAATGCTGTTGAGATCTGTCATCCTCTACCTGGACTAGCTCCTTCTGCCAGGGTATGCCAACGCAACACATCTTTGGACTCGTCATCACCTTCTTTAGATTTAGTAATTTCCAGTGATGATGGTGATGGTGTACACCTTCATTCCTCCCTCTTCCAGGATGAACATTCGTTCAGACCGATTGTTCCTAGCAATGGATACCATGCACTATGGAAATTAATTCCACGGCCTTGTCCAGACGCTTCGGCAGGATATCCTCTGGTCCTGGAAATCTTGGCACTTCTTCCACAGTGTTTCTCCATGTTTTTAGGACAATATTTATATTACTAGAATGAGAAGGTCTTCCTAATGTAATGAACATCTTTACCTCGATTTCTAGAGCTGCTTCTGCATGAAGGCCCAGAATTGGTTGAATTTTCAAGCATCCCCCAACTATCAATAAAACACATCGAATCAATGGCTTCCTAATTAAAAATACATTAGATATTTCTTAACAGGACCCCTAGGTCCATTAGCACCATAACATGTAGTCATTTTTCTTCTCCACCGGTTGTTCATTCACTCTGTCTCTTTAAACATTTTGGCTGAGGAGGAGCCAGGATGGTATTGAATCATCACTAGCGGTTCAGTCCAGCAATGATTCCATCAAATAATCACACATGCCACCATCAAGTAGCATAATGACAACATGAACGATCATCTGGGTTCTTGATCCAAGTCCTTATGTGGAGGTGCCAACTTTGCCACCCCTTTTCATTGTGACATCATGATATTAATGGTGGAAGTGACCTTAGTATCACTTGCAATCAGCTTCAAATTTTCTTATGGTTTGTGGACTTGATATTTGTCACTTCAAAAATCCTTCCTCATCATTGTATTGACACACCATTGTTTTTAGTGCCCTCCTTCCCTGGTCGTGCTTTGTGTGAATGTCACACTTATCCTTTTTCATCTAAACATTGTGGCGATTATCATCATCCTTACACTCATCAAATTTTTTTTTTTTTAGTTATCAAAATAAGGCTTCAAATGGATCCCATTAATGAGCCCTCTCACTTCTGTACCATCAAGTTTTTCCAACTTCACTGCTCCTCCATCAGTGATTTCCTTCACTACATAGGCACCTAACCAATGTGTCTTCAACTTGCATGGATGTTTGAAATTTTTTTTGTCATACTATTGCTGCTACAACCCCTACCCAAATTTTTTTATGATTTTAGGGTCCCTCCTTAGAGTTCTTATCTTTTAAGTTTTCCTGGACCACTTTTTCTTTCTGAAGATCCTTTTCCATGAATTAGTTGGTTTTTTCTGCAAATTAGAAAGAGCCTTTATCAAAGTTAAAAAATTATTTTTTTCACCCGATGTATTGGCTAAACTCATCAAGTCTAGCCAACACATCGGAAGAACTCAGGTTTATCATCCGATTTTTTCCTACTCTTCTTTAAGTCTCAGAAACATATTTATGAGTTGGCCGATACATTGGGAAAACTAGGGTTTTGGAGCCGATCTTCTTGGCAAATTGTTTCTTTTCCTTTTCGATAGTTTGGTTGAAGTATTTGTGGAAGCTCCTTAGGATATATCATTAAATTTTACCGATGGTGTCAGGCCAAATCGGAGAGTTGAGCCGATTCGATCGAGGAGGATTTATCTTCTTATCCACCAGCCTCTCATCGGGAGTCTTCCGTAAGTTAGCCGATGGGACTTTTCAGAAGCTTATGCCAACATCATCGGCATGAATCATTTGTGCAAGTCGATATGTTCATATGCACTGATATTTTTGCATCCGATAATATTTTCATAGTTTGGCCGGTAAATTTTACGTGAGTTCTTATTGAGTTTATGCGATGGTGTCAGGAGAACTCCAGTATTGGATCCAATGCTATCATGGGTGATCTTGTTTTTACCATCGCTAAATTTTGAAGGATCCTTTCGATAGTCTTATCATCAAAAGGAGTGTCGAGCGCTATCTGATTACGTCGGATATGCTCTGTAAGTCTACCCCACACTATTGCGAGATCTTCAGTTTTGTTTATCGATTCGAAAAGTTTAGCCGATAAGGTTTATTACCTTTGGTGCCAAACAAAGTTTTCTCCCTTGGGTATTTAATCACCCATCTACCGCATTTATTGTTGCTTATGGTGTTTTTTATATAATCCATGGAGGTTTTGTTTTACAGTTATCACCATGACTGTTTGGAGTACTCTAGGTTTTCATCCACAACCTAGATTTAGACAACCGCATGAGTTTTTTTTATCATGAATTGTCAATCCATCATCTTCTAGGTAGGATCCAAACACCATCCTAATCACACTTTTTACTAATTTAGTTTGATAAACAGGTGTTTGAAAGGGTTTATGGAATTAGGTTTTTGACCTAGTTCATAGTATTTAACGTTGTATCAGACCCTGTGTGTGTCATATTCATTTTTGCCTTTAGGGTTCTCAGAAATATGGAGGGTTTTGCCCAAGTCTTCCCATGCCATGAACCCTTGGCACCCTTTCTCCAATTTTTCTAGCATGGCTATAGGGGGTTTTCCCATTTTCTCCGCGGAACCCATCCTTGCCGCTCAGACCATGTCAGACTTAAGCTTTGGCGGGGTTTTGGCCAGTCGAGCATTTTGCTGACTACACCTTCCCTGGTTGATTTTTATATGCGTCGAGTGGGTAAGGTACCATAGTTGGTCGATGTAGGGTTTAAGAAATTTTCCCCAAACTAGAGTTCAAGTTGTCTTGTGTTGTCAAATCCACTAAGCCGTTGTGGGGTTTTCCATTGGTTTCTTTGGGGAGAATCCCTAGTTTTTCTTTTAGAGAGAAGTGTTTCCCAGACATGCAGTGGGAAAAACAATTTTAGTAGAAAACCTTGGGTGAATTTTGTTTCTCCAAAAATTGAGGTCTAAAATCTATGCAGCAGTTTGCTTTTAAATCGATCTAGTCGTGACCTAATATTCACCTTCTAGTTTTTGGAGTAGTTTAATAACTTTTTCTTCATATCGTAGAGTCTTTTGAGATGTTTGAAGATGAGTTGGTAAATACATTTTTATTGATTGATATATCATGTTTATCATCTAAAGTTTCACTCATTATCTTATATTTTCTTTTGTTCATCTCAATATTCTATTAATAATGAATGCATGTTGGAGATCACAACAAATCTAAGACATGTTTTGGTGCGTTTATTACAGTCTCAATTAATATACATCATCATGCCTAAGAAAGGGAAAAAGAAGGCCAAGGCCATGGGAGACAATTCAAATGTATATATTTTACACAGGACAAAAATTATCTATGAAGATACAAAAGCCTTTACTAGAGCTGGACTAGAATTCAAATGGGACCATATTTATCAGATGATCAAAGATCAGGTTGTTCTAGATGCAGTTTTAGAGGACATACTAGTATATGTAAATATAATTAAATCTTCCATCATGAAAGTATCTACATGGCCCAAAATTTTCCCATGCGGCGAGGTAATCAGATGGATTCTCCCAGATGAATATACGAATATAATGATCTTGTCAAACATAGAAGGACAGGTTCTGTTGCTTTCAACCCTGCATATATAACTAAATCATGTAATATACATGCACCCGAGGCTTATATGCCAGATAAATGGATAAAGGACATGGATTTAGATGTGTTTGACTATGTAAGAGAATGATGGTATCCAGGAATTAGTTTCACTAGAAACCTTCAGGAGAATATGAAATTGCCAGCTTATGCACCCCATACCTAATCTTAGCCCTGATGTTAAATCGGATATTTGGTTGGGAAAACGGGAAGTTTTATAGGATAAGATGGGTACCATTGATATATTATGTAGCCATGTAGGGTACTATATTAAATTGGGCATACATCGTGGCAAACAACCTATCTTCATGCATAGCTGCAACACTTGGGGGTCTGACTCAAACAAAGTTATAATTTTGTATGAGCTCTTTTTTAATTGACTGCATCTTATGCACACATTCTTTCTTAGCACTAAATTGCAAATGGGATCCTGCCAGGACTCCTATATACTCTACATATCCAATCTTATGGGAACATATGTATTATAGTTTCTACAAGAAAATTTGTGAGGAATTTTTGATTCCACTATACAATCTAATGTTTCTTAAAGATTGCAATTGCATGTTTGAAGGAGCATTGGAGATGGTGAGCGAATATGGGCATTATTTTTTCTCCGAGGAAGGTTTTTATCTTAGAATGTATGGAGGGTCCAAAGCTCCTTCCTTGCTACCAAAATATGCCACATATTATGTTATTCATAAAGAGGTAGTAAGACAGCTGTATATAGATGGGAAAAGGAAATTTTTGTTTGATATGAATAAAGTTCTCTATCCTCCACTACCATTTTGTATTGGTAGTTATAGATTCTCTAAGGTAAAGAGTGCTCCTGACTTTGTGAAAGAGCTAGAATGTTTTCATTTTGGAGAAAAACGTTTCCGTAGAAATGGTTCTTGGGACAAAGTCTCGAAATATTGTGCATTCGTAGGGGTACAATTTGAATACACTCATTATAGGGATAAATATGAGGATATATACCACAATGCATGCAACATGGCTTCTTTAAGCAAAAGGTTCAAGAAGAAAATTATGACCATGGGAGGTAAAGGAAGAAATAGTAGCAATGTTGAACAACAGAAGCAAAAAGAAGAAACTACTAGGAAGAAGGAAGAAGAGGCCCTAAGATTAGTACAGGAAGCATAGAAACTATTATCTGAAAAAACACATAAGTAGGAGGAAGAAGAAGAACAGAGGAAGAGGGAGGAGGGTGAAAGGATCCAAAAGGAATCGACTGACCGAGCAAGAGAGGAGGCAGAAAAGGTAGCTGAAGAACTGGAAATAAAAGTACAGGAAGATCAGGATAGAGAGAATCAACAATGGGACCAAGCCAATGACAATCCAATGGATTCTTTTATCCCATCAGATAGCACAATGATAGAAATCTAAGTTTCCCTGATAGAGCTTGGATTGGTACCTTTCATCCCATCTCATGCACATATTGTGGCCAGCTCAGACACAATATTCTTTTACAAGAGCAAGAAGAGAATTGTAACAAAGTCATAAAAAGGCTGAAAGTAGGTGATCATCCTATAGATATCATGGTGATGAAAAAGACACTCATGCAAGGGGAAAATGAATACCCAAAACTCCTTGCAATGGCAGGCGTAGCAGTGGCACAAGCCAACGTAGATAATGTAAGTAAGTTGGTAGAGGATATTGGGAATTATAAAGAAAAAATTTCCCAGGTGAAGGAAACTATGAGAAAAGAAAGAGGAGAGGGAAAAGAATTAAAAAGGAAACATGATGATACCTTCCCAGAGTTTTAGAAACTCAAGGAAGCGTATCAAGTGCTGTAATCGGACAAGGATGCACTAACACTATTATTTGCAATCATCGAAGGAGAAAAGAGAGATCTTGAAAGAAAGGTTTTAGTGTTGGAAAGGAAGAAATCCGTAACCGATAAGAGAGTAGAATATCTATAGACTCATAACAGCTTGCTAGAGAAATAACTCAAGATAGCCAATGAAAAACAGCTCGATATAACTCCATTCCACAATCAAGCATGTTTGTTGCAAAGGAAAATAAATGAGGTTCAATTAAAATTGGCAGAAGAAATGTATAAGATTAAATAGATAGAGGCCAGACTAAAGGAAATAGAACATGACTCATCATAGTTCAGGAAAAGGCTATCAGAGAACTTGTGCAAATCCATTTGACCTGGATCGAAACTAATTCAGCCTTTTCGGATAACATGCATCACAATACTATAGGAGGATTGAAGATGGAATTGGAACTATTGAATTTCCATAGCAAAGAAGAAACGAGATTGAGCACAACAATTGAAAAAACTATTGAAAAGTGTAATGCATTCTACAAGAAATTGTGTGTAACTCACAATAAATGCCAAGCTTTAGTAGCAACTCAAGTTTGGGATTTTCCAAAAAAAGATCAACATTTGAAAAACCTCTAGGACAAGTTGCTGATAGACGAGTGTTATGGAGAGAAATTCCAATGGATTAGGGTACCACAACAGATAGCTTGACTCTAGAAATCAATCCTTTCCAATATGCAATAGAAATTAAATGTCTAACAATAAAGGATCAGACCTTGTACCTTATTCCAGATGGTTGAAGTAGATCCCTGCTGAGCTATCCAACTTTAGCTTGAATTGATAGATTACTTCCTCAACAATAAGTAAACAATACAAGCATTCTATATATCATGGTGTTAGATCTATTCTAGCATATATAATCAATAATGTATAAGTATTTGACATAATCCAATGTATAAAATATTCATTCAAACACACATTATTGGACAGGAAAAGATATTTCTATTAATATAAATCAGAGATTACAAGATACAACCTCTGTTGGAATGTCTGTGAACTGGAGAAACTGAATCTCCCACTTGGGCCTCCACCACTTCAATCCTCCATATCTAGATAGCAAGCTCACAAGCAAAAGGAAAGCTTGGGAAGAACACAAAAGTGCTCCAAGGGACAAAGGGATGCAAACTCAAGCATAAGTTTCGACAACAATGGACTATAGTTTCTTTTCTCTCAATTCTCTCTTATGCCTTCAATGTACCAAGGGGCTCCTTATATAGCTTTTAAAAGGGGTAATGAAAGGTCAAATCCGAGCGATCTCAAGGCATATGGAAGGCCAGGAGTCAAATGAGTCGGATCCATGTCAAGGAAAACTCCAAAAGGATTTGGATTTTGTACACATCCCAATGTACGTGGTTTTAGTGGTCAAACCCGCGTATATACGCACTTATAGGTTTAAAATTCATGTGTATCATTTTTCTCATGTCTTTAGGGATGGTAAAGGAAACATCAAAGGACAAAAAAAGGTCCATGGGGTCTAAGGAGTCTGCAGCGGGACAGGGGAAGGCCGTACAAAGTGTGATTCACTTGGAGTGGTGAAATCAGCTATAACAGATGCCCCCTAATGTGTGAGGTTAGAGGGGTCATATGATGGCCGAAATACATTATAAGTCCATCCCAGAAGTGGAGTGATGAAGGATCCCAAATGGAAGACCAGCCACCCAATCAACATAGTACAATAATACCACTCTGCACATAACTGCATATACATATAGCAGTCCCAGATACATAAGAGTACAATGGCCATGAATAGACATGATACAAGATATCACATAAGTTTTCATTGCCACGCACAATATACATAGATCAGAATCTCCATGATGAAGATATACAAAGGACCATGATCTCCATAATGGCTGAAGATATATAATAGATCAAGATCTCCATGGTGGCTGGAAATATCTAGCATATACTAGAATCAAGTCACGAGACCTGAAATCTCATGAAGACTGGCACAATCAAGGAGGTAGCATATAAAAGATGCCACAAATCTAGAAAGTCTTCTACACAAACTGCTACGAGTACATGTCCTACTATGCGAATAGAGGTGTCGAGGTCGAACATAGTAGTCCATCATCTAATTACCAGTCATTAATGTATACTGTTAACAGACACAAGATCACCCATCGATAATGAAAATGGGAATCAAGGTACTAGAGTGCAAACTAACAAGTGTGAATAAATGTGTTGAGGTTGAACACTTGAGAGGATCCATCGATCAGGGGACATTGATATATTCCCAAAGACTGTCGATGGTGAGAGAACCTGCCACTGATGATTGCAAGTCTCAAGGCACTCAAAATGACTCTAGATTCCAATCCCATAATAAATGATTTGAAGTCGATGGGATGAAATCCATTCAAAGGAGGGAATTAAGGCATCCCCCCATCATCCAACACAAGGTACTCAACAAAGGTGTATAATGTGGAAGGACTCGATCATAAGGTGCACGAACTAGTAACTGTACCGGGAATGGCTGACATGCAAAGTCAAGAGAACTAAGGAATGACCAACTCAGGCTTCAACTTCCTTCAAACAAGAGCATAATGGCATATGGTGACTAAATAAAGGAAGCATAGACTCGATATACAAACTGGGACATCTCTGCGACATAGGAGGCATCGACAGAGGCTCCATAGGGATTGGAAGCTTAACCAGTCGGTGGAGATAAACTTAGATAAATGAGTATAGCTCCTAAAGTCAAACTATAAGCCAACCAATGGATGTGATATACAGTGCTCTGTTCGAAGGCGACACGACTCAACAGCTGCCATAGATAACATCTTTCCTTGTCCGACTTTTTGGTTTTTTGATTTTTTTTTGGACTTTTTCAATTATTTTAAAAATCTTGAAAAATAATAAAATGGATTTATAGTTACAGACTAGGAGGAGATGAGTGTCATAAGGGAAAACAAACTAGTTCCAAGAAGTGGAACATACCTATGCTCAATGCAAGGATACATGTGTAGGATATCGACACTCGGTGGAAAATCCCCTCCTGGTAAAAAGGGAAACAAGCTGCGAAGGATATAAAAAATGACTCTGCATGGCTAGACATGAGATAAGCTCGGGCTATATGGCTGAAACACAATGTCAGGAGAGCCTTCATAAAGCTCAATAAGGTAAGCAAAGCTCATGATAATGCATTCACAACTTTGACATGAGGGAGTCCTGAGGGTAATAGGCCAACAAAAGATCAAGAGGAGTATAAGGCTCTTGCGAAATGTCATGGAAATACTATACAATGGACTCCCACACCCTAAAAGAGAAAAATTCGGCATGGGAACCAAATGCAAACAAGGTGCTAACTAGGGTACCCATGTAAGGTGAAGCTCTACCACTCGTATCATGCCACTTATAAAACAACAAGAAGGTTCCGTGACATAAAAGAGTGGGTTCGTACCTAAGGTCATGATGATATGGTCATAAGGTCATGCAAAATGCAAACAATGATGAAACCTAACATATATTCTAGTTTAGACATGATACCTGAGATCAGCATGAACAGGTCAATCCCACCAGAAAATTTCAAAACTATAGGAAAGGGGGTAAAAATTTTCAAATATTTGAAAATTTTCTATAAATAGTAAACAGTTCAAAATATTATAAAACATTTGAAACTTTTACCCATTTGAGCTCTGATCTTCAACAACGAATTCTAGGAGATCCAGCCGGCGGAATCCACTACCGTTTCTTCCAGGTATTTACCCATGCTCTTCTCTTTCATTTTGATGCAATTTTCATGAAATTATATGGTAAATTAATCTTTCTAGGCCAACCTAAAATGGGCGCTGTGGCCCACACGAAAATCAAGGTTTTTTTCTGCATATAGGGCTGGATATATGCAGAAAATGCCCTCAAACCCGTGTACATATGTGACTGTTTTGAAAACAGTCGCGTATGAGGCCATGCATAAGGTTTTTTCAATAATATAATGGGAAAAATTGCAATTTCCTTTGCAGGATGGTCCTAGAGTGGAGAGAGCGTGAACATGGTGAGGTAGAGGAAGCAGTAAGGGCCGATCTAATGGCTCAATAGGCTCTACGTGCATGCAGAATCTACAAGTTTTGGTGTCTTGGTGGTTTGAGGGCCAAACCAATACTATTACAGATGCTGGTGGATTACTGGGATCCAAACTCAGAGTCCTTCCAGATAGATGGGATGTCCCTCACCATAGAGGTGGAGGACATATACTTCATTACTGGGCTTTCTAGATGAGGGGAAGTGGTGAACCTTAATTCTAATGGTGGGCCAGGAGGTGGCCTAACTATCGATGAGTACATTGCAGTGTACTACTATCTAGACACAGAGAAGGTGGGGATTCAGGTCCCTACCAACTCTATACAGGTGCTAGGCCTAAAGGCCATACTATTGACATTCGGCAGGATAGCAGGCTTGGAATCACTCCACCAAGCCTCGTGGCCTTTGATGTTCTATGCAGTGGAGTGCATGAGACCCACGATTTATGACTGGAGCACTACACTACTAAACAACATGAAACATCAGCTCAGTGAGTGTAAGGTAGGTAGAGTGCAGAACTTCAGGTTCAACAACATTTTGAGCATGTTTTTCTTCGAGCGTGTTCCAAGATTGATCCCCAGAGTGGACATTCCTCTTCACGAGGTTCGAGATCCGGCCCAACGATGTTGGGAAGATGCTATCCGTAGACTCGGGGGTGGTAGGGTGGCCAACCCATATCCAACTAACTTCTTTTCATGGTGGCGATGACACATATTTGCCATCGCTGACTACCCCTGTGCAGGGATAGATTTCTGGGGGGACCCAGACATGCCTCTACCACCAAGATTGGTATATGGCGATATAGGTGACAAATATCGACCCTCTCTTTTTAAAATTTTTTAAGTTATTTAATTTTTTTGTGTTTTCTTGATTATATGGAATCAAAAAGACATATTTTTGTGTGACAATACATAGTGACATCTACCATTTGTGTGCAGATGTGGGAACACGATGGCCAGAGGGCTTCCCTTGTCATAGATGGAGGGGAAGAGGAGATGACATCACAGGTGTGGATGCGAAGCGGATGCTCCAGAGCATTCATACCAATTTTGTGAGACTGACACATAAGGTTCCCATGGCACAAGTCGAGGACTTGCCTGAGGCTATGCAGCGGCAGGTGGTGGGTGTACCATGCACATGGGTGCGATTATTCTGATGGCTAGCTAGAGCCGTAGTGACCTTCCATGATCACAACCCTCCTCCTCCTCCACAGGATTAGACACCTGGGAGTGTATACATTTTGTACTACCATGTATTATATGTTAGTGGCTCGAAAGCCCCAATTTTGTATCATTACACTATGTATTATCACATTTTGGATGTATATATAATTTTTTTTATGGTGATCGGTTTATTTATTTACAGTTAAAAAATTGTGTTTGTGATTAATTTATTGTGAATGAACCAAATGCCAATCTAACACGTAGTTAGCATATGAGTCGGCAACGTGATTATTATTTCTTGGAATATGTATATATGTTATATTGTCAAATTGCCATTCTAACAATCTCACATGTAAGAATCTTCTCAATAACGTCGGATCTCTAACATGGTACAAACCATTAAGCTATGACACTACCAACTCCGAATCAAGACATACCTCAAGAGATTGAATGCCATGCAAAATGGCATCTCATAGAAGCTTGATAACGACACTATATTCAGCAACATTGTTGGAAGATGGCCATAGACATACGCCTCCTGAAGACAATCCCTGACCCATAGGAGTATAAAACACCCAAGCAGCAGAGGCTGAGTGTTGAGTGTGACGGCTTGCACCATCCGTGAATCCTATGTAGGTGGAAGATTCCATTGACATCTGCCAAAAGAAACGGAAACTAATCACAAACTCGATCACGATAAGAGAAAAAGACCTAACTATGCAAAGATATACAATAATATACAATAAGCAGCCTTGGTTGAAGATCATGCATAGTATTTCTTAATATAGAGCCCATTTCTAGGCTCCACCAAGGCCATTCCTTCGTAATCCACTAACTCATATGCACCCTTCTTTAATACACGCTTGACCACGTAAGGACCACGCCACATAGGATTAAATTTCCCTGCTCCTAAGGGTTCTTTCAGTTGATCCCACAAAAGGACCAAGTCTCCTTCACTAAATGCCCTTGGATGGACAGACTTATCGTATTGGGCCTTTACGTGACGTTTATTAACTTCTAAAGCCACTAGGGAATCCCGACGCTGCTCATCAAGTTGCTCAAGGTGAACTAAACGCTCCTCCAATGGTGAAGTGTCCGGTAAGAGTTCTATAGCTAGCTTCAAAGAAGGAATCTCATATTCAACTGGCAATATCAACTCCACTCCATGTACAAGTTGATATGGAGAAAAACCAGTGTCAGTATTAACAGCGGTTTGATATGCCCACAAAGCAGGATATAACATGATGTGCCAATTGTTCTTGCTTTGCGCAATGGTTCGTTGGAGAATGGATTTGAGTGATTTATTCACTGCCTCTACCTTTCCATTCGCTTGAGTGTAATAAGAAGAGGAATTCTCTTGCTTATGCCCTAACTTTGATGCCAATTCTTCCATCATACGGTTCTGAAAGTGCGAGCCATGGTCAGTGACAAGCTCTTTCGGAATCCCAAATCGAGTAATAATTTAGTTGATTACAAAGTGGGCGGCTATCTCACCATTGGATTTTACTATAGTCATAGCCTCAGCCCATTTCGTGAAGTAATCAACAACCACTATAATATGATGGTGGCCCCTAGCTGAAGCTGGGTTGCAATCCATAAAATCGAGCCCCCACTCAGTGAAGGGACCGACAGTGATAATGGGATGTAATGGGGCAGGTTTCGAGTGGATATTATGTGCAAACACCTGGAAAGGAAGGCACCTCTTGACCACATCAACACAATCCTTAAATATTGATGGCCAGAAATAACCTGCTCTTAAAATATTTTGAGTTGTAGAAAGCACAAATAAATGACCACCACACACCCCTCTGTGGAAATCATTCAGCACTACCTCAGCCTCTTCATGAGTTAAACAACGTCGTAAAAAGGAATCTACCCCACGATGGTACAAAGTGTTATCCACTATGAGGTAGTTCTTAGAGACGTGACGTAATCGTCATCGTTCATCTCACGAGAGGTGAGTAGGGGTCTTCAATGTTTGTAAATATATTATGATATCCCCATACCATGGGTCTAATGTTGAGATTAAGAATATTTGTTCATTGACAAATGTATCTTCACAAACTAACTCCTTGGCCTCGCTCGAGAAATCCGATATAAGCTCTGCAAAAATTAAAGACTTCTTTGATTTTGCCGAAACAAACTCGAGATTGAATTCTTGCAGAAGACAATCCATTTATTATATTTCCCCCCAATCATCCTTCTAGTGAGGATGAATTGAAATGGATTGGCATGAGCTACAACCAAGGTCTGGTGAAGGAGAATATAATGTCTCAACCAATGAACTGCATGTACGGTAGCCAAGGCAATATTCTTGACATGAGAATAATGAATATTTGCATCAATAAGGTTCCAGCTTAAATAATATATGACATGCTCTTGGAGCTCCTCATCCTCTTGAACCAAAACCATACCAATCGTCTCTAATGATGCAACCACATATAATAGAAAATCATAGCTATAGTCTGGGGGACTAATCACCGGGGCCGATGCTAGGGCTCACTTGAGTGCATCAAAGGACTCCTGGGCTCGCTCATCCCAATAAAAGGGGGTGTCATTCTTTAAGAGATGCATGAAGCATCTAGTCAAATTGGCAAAGTTGACAAAAAATATTCATAAGAAGTTTTCCATGCCTTGCAAACACTGAAGATGATGAATATTCTTCGAGGGAGACAATTGAAGTATTGCCTCAACCTTCAAAGGGTCGACTCTTATACCCTCTTTAGAAACAATGAATCCTAACAAATGACCTAACTTCACACAAAAGATGCACTTATGAGGATTTAATCTAACCGAATGGTGCCGGCATCTTTCAAATACTAATCTCAAGTGATAGGGATGACACATTCTCATACAAGAATGAGCAGCGAGGTCATCCAAAAATACTTCGATAATTGACTTGAAATCGTGGAAGATCAAGGTCATTGCATGTTGAAATGTAGCTCCGTCGTTTTTAAGGCCGAAAGGCATTTTATGATATGAAAATGTTCCCCAAGTACAAATAAATGCAGTCTTATGTTGGTCCTTAGGTTTAATCTATATCTGATTATATCCAGAAAATCCATCCCTGAAGGAGAACACCTCGCTACCCACACACTCATCCAAAATCTGATCAATAAATGGTGTGGGGAAGTTGTCCTTAGAACAGACACAATTCAAATCGCGGAAATTAGTACATATGTGGATCACTCCCTGCTTCTTATCCACCATAATGGGGTTTGAAACCCACTCTGTCAAGGGAACGGGATAGATGAAACCGGCTTTCAACAACTTCTCTATCTCTTCCTTAATCATGGGTGCTTTCCTAGGAATCACCGCACGTAAACGTTGTCGAACAGGCTTAGAGTTGGGGTAAGTCTTAATATTGTGCTCAACAATACAAGGGTTAATACCTGGCATCTCATCGTATGACCAAGCAAAAATATCACAGAATTCCTTAAATAGCTCGGTGTATTCTAGAATCTCAGCATGGGAACATTCCACCCCAATATAGACATTCTCTATCATGCCAGGATTGCGAGAGATGTTGATAGGAATCGTTGAAGATATGTTCGCCATGTTTCCATCAACCATCAGACCAGGAGAGCTTAATGGAACCATAGGACTACCAACTCTCTGACTAAGAACCGCCCTAAAATCCTCATGCTCCAAACGGTCAACCTATGGAAGAAAGTACGATCTATGATGGAGTTCCTCCCATGGTGGCTCAACTCCCGACATAGCCTCGATAATCGCTTCATCTAAAGGGAAAACCGTATCAAGGCAGTCGTGTGCATGAGAATACTGTACTGCCCATGCCGGAAGCACATAAGGGTCCTCCTCCTCCGTCCGTGAAGAGGAAGGACTAGGCTCTGCAACACACTTGAGATTAGCTTGATAAGATATCATAGCTGCAGGCAATGGCATGTCCATCATGACGGGCTCACTTGAAGTACTCGGTGTAGGAAGAATCCAAGGATCTTCCATATGACTTGTGCGAAAAGACATCAATCTCGTAGATGTCAAAGCCTCATTGGAACTAGATCCTATCATGAGGATCAGTGCAGGACAACTAAAGCTTCCCATGAGGGATGGATACATGCCTACATCCACACTCCCAGTTGCCGGCTGAGAATGTTCAACGATCGGGATCGAAGCTCCCAAAGATGCGGTAACAAATGAATTCTTGAATGTTGTTTGATCAATCATTACAATCTTCCTGTTATGTGGAAATCATACAATGCAGAACAGGGAAGAAGCAACGGCTTGCATACTGTACATCCAATTCCTACCCAGCAAGAGATTGTAGTCAAGGGGTGCATCAACCACCTCGACCTCTATCGCAATGGTCTTCTCTCCCAAAAGAACTTTAAGGGAAGGAAGAATGCCATGTGGCCTAAAAGATCTCCCATCAAATGCAATTAACATGGTCGCTGATTTAGATAGCTTCGGGGAACTTGGACCCTTCTAACAGGATAAAGACATCACAGAAGCAGCAGCACCCTTGTCAATCACAGTGCACTTGACGATCATATTAAGACATTCTACGTGAATCAAAAGAGACACATAGTAGGGAAAGTGAGGCTGAAGTCCTGCGGTTTCAAATTTTTTCATGGAGGAAGAATCATCATCATTCACACCAAGGGCAGAAAGCAACACCTTCCTTTGCGAAGGACAACTCTGATGCACTTCCAATGCAGACATCGCACAAGGAGTGTGGCCTAAATCCTTGACAACTGAATAGTTCTGGGCAGCTTGGGCATTTGAATTATGCCCTGAACGCTTAAGGACTCCCTTATGAATGTGAGGTGCAGTCTCAGGCTTATCCATAGGTTTCTCAATAAGCAAAGGGGACCCTGGTGGATCATATTCTTTTCCTGGGCTGGGTTGTGACGAACCATAACCTTTCGCACGGGTCACAACTTTCACAGCACGGACCATGTTAATGCAACCACGACCACTAGTCTCCGGTGAATCATGATCATCACCAGACTGGTCATGGGACTTTGAGTTCATATTTTTATTGTGCAGTAAAGGGTTAGTTAGCATAGCTGGGCCCTGTGCCAAGAATCTCGAAGCTTCCTCAATACGAGGGCACAAGTAAGTGAGGTGATCGTCCTTACATAACTTGCAAGGGGAATTAACCTTACATTTATCTTGCTTGTCCCCCCAGCATTCTGACTATTCTTGTCATTACTATTAGCATTCTCATTCTTATTCCCACCCTTACGATTATTTTTACCCTTTTTTCTATTCCGTCCGGGCTGCTGGTTACCCTTTTGGTCCAACGATTGCACAGAAAGTACACTCGCTGTTTGGGTGGGTTGAGATGAAGCCGTAGCTTGTCCCAAAGTAGATTGGTTGATTGAAAATTGACTAACTTGTTTTGCAACTGAATCCACAGGTTTCGCACTTGCACAACCCCTAATGCCATCGACATGTGGTCCAAGTTTGACTTTGGGGTCGAAACTGGAACGCAGAGCATTGGGAATAATCTCATATAACAAACCAAACTAAGCATAGATCAAGTCCAGTTCCTGTGCCCTAAAAATCTCTTGTTCCTCATTCTGCGCTCCGGATGTAGAAACATCCTTTGCTATATACGCCAATAACGACTTGAGGAACCACTCAAGGAGGAACTCCGCCGGTATAAAGGATTTAATTAACCTCTTTCATCTACGCCACTCTTGAATGTGATTAGAGATATGTGTGGCTTTATCTTGCCGAAATGTTGACAAGAGTTCAGTACCAACATCACAACGAATTGGTAGCTGGAAGTGATTAAGAAAAGTCATCGCAAGGTCGTCGAACAAAGTGAAAGCTCCCCTAGGTAACTCTATATAGAATTTCATGGCGGGACCTGTAAGGGTGCATTGAAATAGTCTCAAATGGATTGAGTCTTGATGTAAGGAATTTGAAGAGCACCATAGGTGAAACATAGTAACGTGTTCACTCGGATCATCTCCCAGTTTACCCTCGAACTTAGGTATGTCTGAAGGAATCTTGGTAGGGACAGCCAGCCAAGCTGGGTCATGAGCTACAGGATCATTCATCAATATCGACAAGTCAGGAAGATTGAGCATCACAAGGAAAGGGAGCCTAGGATGATGAGGTTGATGGACCACTCCCTGATTCATATAGGTCTGATTACCACCATGGCCTTGGCCATAGTGCCCTCCTCCCGTATGACCCGTATAGGGTGGCGTGGAAGCACCATAGTGTGGTGGACCTTGACTAGTAGGAGCTACAAAGCCGTAATTAGGAGAGTAAGCAGGTTGTTGATACCCGCCCCCGTAAGGTGAAGAACCCTGTCCATAATGCGTCCCATAATAGGGTCCATAAGTCATCGCATGCGATTCCCCCATGAGACACTCTGTAGGTAGGAAGATACACTCTAGAAGTAGGAATATACATACCAAAAGTAGGTATATACGCCTCAGAAGTAGTAACATGACCTCTAGAAGAATGAACATAACCTCCCGAAGCAACGGGTGGTATGTAAACCTGAGACACAATCGGTCTAGTAACTGCAGTATGGACCTGACTCGTAGCCATGTGCTGACTCGACGGACCACGTGAATAAGGTGGAGGGGGAACATTTGAAGAACTAGGGACAGAGGATGAAGGGATCTAAGTAATCAAGTACATACTATTCCCTATCGTCACTCGTCTCGGATCTAGTATCCTAATAGGATCACTAACACTAGACCTAGGAGGAATATGTGATGTAACTTCCACCACTAGGATGGAAGGTGTAATTTGACTAGTGATCCCAAACCTCTCCACATGGTAAGGAATGAGAGTGCCCCTAGGCATAGTGTTAGGGTCAAATTCAGATTCAACATGAAATGCCAAATCACGTGTAGGAAAACCAGACATACCATAACTACCATAGCTAGTGCTGGTGGGTTCAAAATGAGTCTCGGTGTACTCCGGAATTCCATACTGGTAACGCGTCAATGGGGAATTAACCCTAGAGTGAGTAGGTCTATCATGCATGGTTCCCATCTCAGAAATCATAGGACCTAACTCAGCCAATTCGGGTGAAGGATCGTAAGTAGGAGTAAAATCCCCATCGCCTACACGAATGGGAGAAGGTGGTTCAGGAATACCTTCTAAATGGTCTCCCATGGTGTGTGAATCAATGTGTGAAATATTCCACCTGGAATGTCTAGGTCTCTCTCCCAAAGGAGGAGGAGAAGTAGAAGGTGGAAGTCCTGCTAAACGATGAGAATGGTGAGGAGCCGCACCCAAATCCACAATGACTCAAAAAATAGAAAAGACTCTCTATTTACGTAAACCCTAGGCCAACTATCATGCATAGAGAAATCACTAATAAAATCTAAATCCAAATGTAAGCAAACAAGGGCTAGATAAGTGAGCTCCTGAATGAAGCAGGTATGTCTCGCCTAGGAGAGGCTTGAGACTCCCATACACAACAAGCAGAGGTACGCAACCAATTATTGTGTCCCTCAGCTTCAATGTGTAAATCGATTGTGTTGTCCGACGCCAACCTGGCCGGGACACCCGTAGAATAACCCCTGCAAAGTACCCCCTCGATATCCTAGGTAAGGCCACTAAGGTCACCTCAATATAAGCAAAGCTCAGGTGGACAGTCGCTGGTGGGATTGACCGTATGGGAAAGGTATCAAAGCTTGAAACTCTTGAAAGAGCCCCTAGATATGAATACAATCTTGGAAATATCTCCGATGCTACTCAGTTATGACTAGGGGTCATCCCAATCAATAACCGCTCACACTGCCTTGTGCTTAACTCCCTTTTGAGAGGAGGATCCTGAGAAACACTGGTTATACCAAGGATTTCACACACTCACCTGGACAGACACATACATGTTGTTGTTTAGTGATCTTGGAGAATTTGCTTACAATGAACTATTCCAAGATCCTAAAACCTAAGCTTGTTGGTGCACCGTTATAAAAGAAAAGAGTGTAGTTCATTTTAATTGGCTTTATTACTCAAAAATGGGATATGGTCGTGCAACTAATGGTGTTATGACACAAGATGAAGTAAAATGCACACCTAACAATCAATGCAAATGCATTGTGTCCATGAAAACAGGGTATGCTACTACGTGAAATGCACAATTTTTCTTCAAATGATGAATGCAAGTTTTCCTATATGAAGTCCTAACTAATACTCCAAAGCAAATCTAGTGCAAGTACAATGCAAAATGCAAAATGCAGTGCATGATGATAAGAAAATGTTTTTGGATTTTTTGAAATAAAATGAGATGCAAAAAGCAAAAGAATGATTTTACGACCGCTAGACTCTGCAAGCACACATAAACAACACTTGAGCAAAGAACTAAGGTAAAAGAACTCTAATGCACTAATCTCAAACAAAAAATCGAAAATGCCATGACAAGAACCTTCTTAAAAAGAAAAAATTAGCCTAAAAAAACCATTTCTGGTCAGAAACAGAGGTATAAACAGACTCAGGCAGTGCCAAAGGAGACTCAGCAAATATCAAAATTCACCCAACAACCATTTAACTTCCACAAAAAGGCAAAAGCAAGGGCATACGTGATTGTTCACAGTAAACCCGTGTGTATACGTGGAAATCGAAGAGAAACCCATGTGTATATGCGACTGTGAGTTAAAAAATCACGTACAGGAAGAAAGGTGCATAAAATCAAGGAAAATAGACACGTTGAGACAAAATTCACACCAATCAAACACTACCGGGCATACATGTCCCCAGAACCGACACAGAAACAAGAGAGAAAGAGCAATTCAAATTCAATATTGAATGCCGATAAAATAACTCCCAAAGGACAACTACTAGAAACTCCTTAGCGGAGTCTCCAATTCTGTTATGGAGAGAAATTCCTATGGCTTGGGGTACCACAACAGACAGCTTGACTCTAGAAATCAATCCTTTCCAATATGCAATAGAAATTAAATGTCTAACACTAAAGGATCAGACCTCGTACCTTATTCCGGACGGTTGAAGTAGATCCCTATTGAGCTATCCAACTTCAGCTTGAATTGATAGATTACTTCCTCAACAATAAGTAAACAATACAAGCATTCTATATATCATGGTGTTAGATATATTCTAGCATATATAATCAATAATGTATAAGCATTTGACATAATCCAATGGATAAAATATTCATTCAAACACACATTATTGGATAGGAAAAGATATTTCTATTAATATAAATCAGAGATTACAAGATACAACCTCTGTCGGCACGTCTGCGAACCGGAGAAATTGAATCCCCCACTTGGGCCTCCACCACTTCAATCCTCCATCTCTAGATAGCAAGCTCATAAGCAAAAGGCAAGCTTGGGAAGAACACAAAAGTGCTCCAAGGGACAAAGGGATGCAGACTCAAGCATAAGTTCTAGCAACAATGGACTATAGTTTCTTTGCTCTCAATTCTCTCTTATGTCTTCAATGTGCCAAGGGGCTCCTTATATAGCTTTTCAAAGGGGTAATGAAAGGTCAAATTCATGCGATCTCAAGGCATATGGAAGGCCAGGATTCAAATGAGTTGGATCCATGTCAAGGAAAACTCCAAAAGGATTTGGATTTTGTACACATCCTGATGTACGCGGTTTTAGTGGTCAAACCCATGTATATACGTGCTTAGAGGTTTAAAAGTCACGTGTATCATTTTTCTCATGTTTTTAGGGATGTTCAAGGAAACATCAAAGGACAAAAAAATGGTCCATGGGGTCTAAGGAGTCTGCAGTGGGACAGGGGAAGGCCATACAAAGTGTGATTCACCTAGAGTGGTGAAATCAGCTATTACAACGAGGAAAGCATTCAAAAGGTAGAAAACATTGGTGAGGAAGCAATTGAAATTTGGGTTATACAAGCTTCAATTCATAAATATCTCTTTGAGGAGTTGTTGATGCAGACCTCACCAAAGGTAAAAGAGATAGAATCCCATCTAGCCAAACATGAAGTGACTGCATGTTTGTTGGAGCCAGTAGACTTTCGAGTCATCAGGGAAGAAGCTCATGCATGGGACGTTTTTATTAAGAAACCAATTGGGCCCACATAAGAATTTTTTTTTGGGCCCACATAAGATTTTTTTTATCTCCATGTGGAAAATTTATGTTAATTAATATTTATTTTCCATTTTCCTAGTGTAGTACACTAGAAGACATTTTTTTTACATAAAAGAGTGAAGGAAACCCAAAAGGAAAGGGTAGCCCAAAAGTCATGTGTAAAAGTATAAATAAGAGTAGAGTAGAGACTAGAAAGGACATTTTTTTTTTGGCACACATATGATGAAGCTATTTATATGAGAACTATTTCTTTTATAAATAAAGAGACCAAATTTTAATGGAGGAAAGACTATACGAGTTTCTAAACAGGTTGTGTGGATCATTGAATGATGAACTATTTCTGTTTTAGCTTGTTGTACAATCTGTCAGATTGTTCTAAACTTGCTGAATTATTTCTATGTTTATGAAGGGTTTTATTTTTTGTTGTGAATCTTGTGCAATAAATGAGTAATGAATGTTTTAACTTAACAAATCTATCTTTGTGTTTATCTTTATGTTGTATTTATATGTGATGAATTTAACAACTACCTATAGGATTCCACATGCAAAAATTATAGTATATTACTCATTCTAATATAAACTCTACTCCCTGGGGATAGTTAGAATAGTTTAGATTAGACTAGTTGTTCTTTTCTTTTGGTGATTGAGGGACAATTGATTCATGTAAGGCGAGAGGTAGGACCCTACGCAACTCACTTGTGGCTAACTTCTTGGGAGGTTCTTGTTTTGGAAATCACCTGCAGTTAGATTAGGAACTTGCATTTCATCTTAAAAAAAACATAAAATTACATAAATGGTGGATCAGGCCGCAACAAGTAAAACATATTTAAAATGTTCTTTTAATTCTACGGTAGTTGGGCTGCTAATCAGATGGATTCCCCATTCCAAACAGTAAACGGTCTAGTTGGGATCGATTATTGGGGAGAATCCCTACTGTCGGTACCTGGGATTTTCCAGGCATCAACAGTTTTGGCACTAGAAGGAAGGCCACAAGTGCATGGTTGGTAGAGGAAATCCGTTCAATCGAAACTATTTCGTTGGTGATAGCTATTAAACTAGGTTTCCTGAAGATTTCATTTCTCAAGAAAGATTAGATTATGAAGTAAAGGGCCCGGAACACCTCTACCCTGTTCCATTTGAAGTGGTTAATCATTTAAGGCTACATATGAGGTCTTATGTAAAGAATCTTGGAGGATTGAAGATAATCCCTAAATTGCCGAGAAGGCGGGCTCCCAGAAGAGTACCTACTTACACTGAAGACTCAATTTTGGTGGAAAATTTGGAAGAGTTGGTTAATTTGTCCATACAAGAGATTGTTCAACCGCTTGATCAGTTGGGACCAGATTCCCCAGTTTTCCAGTCTCCATTACATTCACCTATTCAGTCTCCACAACATACTCCTCCTTGAATCATGGATGGAAATGTAAATGCTAACCAACCTCTAAATCCTAATCCACCACCATCTTGGAGAGCCAGAACACCTCTTAACCTGGGTGCTCCATTACATGCTTTGCCTCAGAATGCTAAAAAAGCATTACCTAAGTTCGACCTAGGAAACGATGTTTCAGTAGATGACCAACTACAAAGTTTCTATTTGGCTCTTGAACTTTTAGTTGTGGAGCATGAAGATGTGGTATGCAGATTTTTTCCACATACCTTTGAAGCTAAGGCTTCTGCTTGGTATTTTGGTTTACAAGAAAATTCAATAGCAAATTGGGATACCTTCGAAAGATTATTTAGGAGTAATTTTAGTGGCCAATGAAATATTTCCACTCTCATGAAAGAATTGCTATCTCTGAGGATGGACAAGAAGGAGAAGGTGCAATATTTTAGCTAGATATTTGCTTCCCATCTAAATAATTTCAGCACTACAACAAAGCTTGCTGAAGAGAATTTAATAGAATACTACACTTCATCACTTAGCCCCAGCATAGCAATGTTTGTCAAAAGGGTAGTAAAACCTTCTTTGGCAGAAACTTATGAAGAGGAAAATAAAGTAGAATGTGAACTTGATAGCATAAACAAACACACCATAGAGCCAAAGGTGAAGACTTTTAGTGGTAAAAAATCTCTGTTGTTAGCCAGACCTAAGGAAGAAACATTCAACTGAATTGGAAAAAGTAGTTAAGATCGTATAGAATTTATCTAATAAGATTGTAGATTTGGAGAAAGATAAAGAAGCCAGTTCATCCAAGAAACAATTCAAACCTTACTTCAAGAGAAAAGAAGACAGTGGAACATATCAACCACCAGTATATCCTTCCTCTGTTTTGAATTTTAATGAAGTAGAAATGGATCATTTCTGCACTTTTCATCAAGAACCTTATTCTAGGAATATTTTCCCACAATGGATTAATTCAATGACTCTAATCATGAAACAAATATTAGAAGCACAGATAATAGAGCCTGAGGTGAAAGAAGAAAAAATGAATCAACCAGAAGAGACACATGAAACCAATAAGGTCTTATGGGAATGCGCACCTACACTGGGATTAGATGAAGAAGAATCTACTGAAGAGATTCATATTTCAGCAATTAATGTTCCAACCAGAAGAAAGGGACCAATGATGGATGAAATCTTATTATTGGCAAAGATTAAGAAGATACAGAAAAGTATGAAGAATACTAGCAGTAATACCCAAACACCACCTAAGTTTGATTCGGTCACCACAAAAGATAAAGTTACAACAGCTAGTAAGACTGTGAAGGTTTTGGAGAGTAAAGTAGAAAGAAACAAGAAGAGTCCAGTAGAACATGATATGGGATATGATATATTGGAAGACATCAAGAAAACCAAAGCGAATATTTCTTTATTTGAAATGTGCAACCTACTTGTTGCAGCTGCAACTACCATCCAAAAATATTTCTTGATTTTTAGGGCCCCCCTTATTCTTTTAGTTTTTAAAAGGATTCGAAAGTCTATCTTATCTCACGAAGGTTTTCTTCATGACTTAAATTTTGACAAAAAAGAATTTGTTCTCCTTATATCGGATGCACTCCTGAGAGTCTTTTAGACATATCAGAAGCATAGTAGTATAGCCAACCGATGTTCTATATTGGATGCATTCTGAAGAGTCCTTCTGCTATATCGGATGTTCCCTAGTCTATTGTATCAGAAAAATTTAGTTGAAGGCTCCAGGAGCTTAGTCCAGATCCTTTCTGATGCATCGGGTCGCCCATGTCCTATCCCGTTCCGATATCCGCGGAATTTTTGTTATGCTTCCATCTGCTGTGTCGACTGCTTTTTTCGAAGCGTTCCAAGAGCTTAGTGATTTGTCTATCCAATTTTGCAGATGCGAAGTCCAAAGCACATTTGGTATATTCCCAAAGTTGGTTCTGATATCAGTGCAATGTCAGTTTCCTGGCCTGCCGATGGGTTGTTAAAATTTTTTAACCACCTTGACATTTTAGTTGTAAATCGCCCAATATTTTCGAGCCTGTTATTTATAAACCACCAAAGGTCTTTGCATTTGCTAGCAAGATCATATCTGAATTAAGTTTGGAGATTTTTGTTTCCTGTTCGAAACTATTCTTTTTGTTCACCCGTGTTCAAGTCTATAAAATCCCATAAAGGATTTTCTACGGTCATTATTTCACCTTATTGGTAGCCACTTGGAGCTGCAGAGCTGTCAGTGTCTGAGTGAATTGTTAGCAAGCAGGGGGTCGTGCTCGTCCATGTCATTTTTCATCATTTCCAGGTAGGATCTTATCACTTATCCTGTTACTTAGCATTTTTCTTAGCATGTCTTGGTAAGGTTAGGTCATTTTCTTTTTCCGTGAGGGGGTATCTGCGCTTGTTATTTCATTTTTATGTGGGGTTTTTGTCCTTGTTCGGTTAAGCTGTGGCCTCCATTTCTTTCACCTACCCTAGTTTTCTTTATCCACATTCTGCCATGAATTTTTCTCTGATATTCGTTGAAGTAAATAGGTCAGTGTGTAGGAGAGCGTTTCACCATCTGCACCACTCCCTCATTTCCTCAACCATATTATGGTAGAATTACAGTCATGGGTCGATCACAACAAGTTTTTTGTGGGAAGTTGGGGGAAGGATTTTCTTCTTAAGGTGAAAGCCCTTTTTGTTCATTCAAGGGATCAACATTCTGGGTGTTTTTGGGGTTTTTCCTATCGGCGGTTTTGATGTCGGTTGATGTAAGGCCGTAGTGGAAACCCTAGGGTCTGTGCAATGGAATTTTTTCTTGTGTCTTGTGTTTGAACCACCTCTTGAAAGCTTAAACCTTGTTGTTTATTTCCTCATATACAAGAAAGTGCATTTTAGGGTGGAAGCAAGGCTGGTTAATATGCACTATGATGATTTGGTAAATGTTCTGGTTAAAATCGGTTTTTGGTTTTAGTATATGGCTTGTCAAAATTGTAGGTATATGTATGAATAGAATAAATATAACATACTATTGTATGATCAACACAGGCTCTTCATCCACATAGCAACATGCCTCAAAAACAAAAGAAGAAGGTGCAAGCAACAGACGAAGAACCAGACATAAAGATCATAACCCAAGTCGAGGTTATATATGAAGATACCAAAGTCGTCACAGGTGTTGAACCTGAGTACAAATGGGGGGAGACATACTGAATGATCTCCAATCAAAGCATCCCAGATGCCAGATTGGAATATTTACCCATCTATGCTAATATAGAAAGATCAACAATCATCAAGGTTGCCACACATCCAGATATTTTTTTGTGTTCAGAGGTAATAGGATGGATCCTCCCAAGGGCTGATGTGATAAAGATGATATTGGATAATACTTAAGGGAAAGGTTATGCTGCTTATAGCCTAGCTTATGTAGCCATGGCCTACAAGCTTCCAATGCCCTGGACCTATTTAAATGAAGGATGGTTGAAAGACCTTAATCTAGATGTTGTGGAAACTGTCAAAAGGATGCTGATCCCCGGAAATAATTTTCGTACAAGGCCTTCCGGGGAGTATGAAACTGTGATCCTTCATACTCCATACAAATTGATAGCATTGATGTTAAACATGATATTTGGGAGAGCTAATGGAAAGGATTTCAAAATAGGTTGGGTACTAGTAATATTATTTGTGGCCACTCAAGGCACCATCTTCAACTGGGAAAATATAATGTCTAACAGTTTGTCTGCCTGCATAAGTGTATCACTGGGAGGAGTCTCGCAGAAGAAATCAGATTTCTATATGAGCTCAGTTTTGATCGATTGTATTTTGTGCACACATCCATTCCCATGTATGAAGTTCCAATGGGATAAGGACAAGTCTCCTATATATGCTGCATATTAGTTTTTGTGGGCACACAAGTATTTTAGTCACTACCAGAGTATTTGTGAAAACTTCATCATGTCGTTATAAAAATTGATTTTTCTTGCTGAGTGTGATTTCATGTTCGAAGAGGATTTGAAGGTTGTACAAGATAATGGGCATTATTCCTTGACTGGGGAGGGTTTGTATTTGAGGATGTTTGGTGGATTGAGGGCTCCTTCTCTTCTACCAAAGTATGCTACCGATTACGTTATTCATAAGGAGGTAGTAAGGTAGCTATACATTGATAGATTTGGTAACTTCCTATTCGAACAAAAGAAGGCTATGTATCCTCCAGTCTTGTTTTATATAGGGAGTTACAAGTTCTCCAAAGTAAAGAGTGCAACATAATTTGTAGAAGAGCTAGAATATTTTCACTTTGGTGAGACGAGTTTCCATAGGAATGACTCCGAAGTTGTAATTATTGTACTACAACAGGGGTGCATTTCGAGTACACAAAATTTTGGGATAAAGATGAAGAAATTTTCTGAAATGATTGAAATATGATAGCTTTGAGAAGGATATTTAAGCAAAAGATAACTACGGTCGGTGGAAAGGGAAAGGCAATTGAGAAATAGAAGAAGCTGGAGGAGGAGGATGCCAAGAAAATACAAGAGGAGGAACTTAGATTATCCCAAGAAGCAGAACAGTGGTTGGAAGTAGAAGAAGAAGAAAAAAGAAAAGACAAAGAGGAAGCCAAGAAAAGGTCAGCAGAAGAAGAAATTGCCAAAAGGAATGAAGAAGAAGAAGCTTAGAAAAAGAAAAAAGAGAATGAGAGGTTAAGACTAGAGGCAGCCGATAAATAAAAAGAACATGCAAAGAAAGTAGTTGAGGAGCTTCGGAAAAAGGAGCAAGAGGAACAGGATTATTCAAATCAGGAGAAAACTCAGTGTTATGATGATACGATAGAAGCCTTTGTCCCATATAGTAGCACAGTAGGAGGAAATCTAGTTCCAACATTAGGGATTGAGTTAATCCCTTTTATTCCATCCCAATAAGAAGAGGTGGCCGATCTAAATACCATGTTTTACGACAAAGCCAAAAATAGATTTGTCAGAAGAACGGAGAAGAAAGTGGACACTGGAGAAAAGAAGGGAGTTATGGTGACTGAGAAGAAAATTGTGCATGGGATTGACAAAGACCCGAGACTTATGGAAAGGGAAGGTGTAGCCTCAACCCTAGCTACTGAAGACAATGTTGATAAAATAATGACATATTTGGAGCAATCTCAGAAGAAGATTGCTCAAATGAAAGAAACTCTTAAAAGGGAAAGAGATGAAGGTCAAAGTCTAAAGAGAAAGTATAAATACATGCTTAGTACAATTGAGGAGTCCAAGGAAAAATGTAAAGCTTTGCAGTATGTCAAGGATGCTTTAGTATTATCAGTGAACATCATTGAAGGAGAGAAGAAAGACCTAGATAAACAGGTCATGGAAGCATTGTAGAAAGGGGATATGAAAAACAAAAGAATAGAAGAGCTAGAAGCTCAGAACCTTTTACTTAAAGAACAATTGCAAGTGGCGAAAGAGAAACAGATGGACATCACTCCATTCAGATATTTAGCCTCGATGTTACAAATGGAGATAAATCAGGTTTTGTTGAATCTTGCAGAGAAAATGTATAAGGTGAAACAAATGAATGACAGATTGAAAGAGATAAAGATCAACTCAACACAATTACAGAGAAGATTATTAGATGTGGTAGAGCTGGTAAAAAATTAGTTAGCATGGATAGAAACTCACTCAAACTTTCCAGCTGACATGCCTCAGAAATCAGTAGGAGGTATTAAGATGGAGATAGCCATACTAAATTTTGGTTGTAGAACAGCGTTCAGGTTAAACACCACTATCGAAAAAACTATTGAAAAGTGTGCTGATTTTTACAAAGGCATACATCTAGTTCACAATCAATGTATGATTCTAATGGACACCCCAGATCAAGTCTTATCGATCAAGGGAGAGCATCTGCAGAAGTTGCAAGAGAGGTTGTAAAAGGGAGAGGAGAGCCTATCAAGACTTGAGGTTGTTAGTGAAAAAGACATCGAGACTTGGATTATATAAGAATTAGGTCACCAACTTAAGTTAGAAGAAGCTTTGAGTTAGAGTACTCCCAATATGAAGGAAATCGAATCCCAACTGTCCAAGCATGAGGTGGCAGTTCATGTATTGGAACTTGTAGAGTACAAATTCATCAATGAACAAGCACAAGTGTGGGGTGTTTTTATCAAGACAAAAGCTGGGCCCACTTAGTTTTGGCTTATTCACAAATTGAAAATTATGTAATATTTTGTATTTATCCTTTTTTTTAAGTGCATGCACTAGAAGACAAATTTTTGAAAAGGAAGAGTCAAGGGAGCCCAAAAGGCTAGAGGGCAACTCAGGATTATTTTTTTGTATTGTATAAATAGAGGTGAAATAGATGATAC
This sequence comes from Pseudotsuga menziesii, assembly GCA_001517045.1. Classification (NCBI taxonomy): domain Eukaryota; kingdom Viridiplantae; phylum Streptophyta; class Pinopsida; order Pinales; family Pinaceae; genus Pseudotsuga; species Pseudotsuga menziesii. The sequence goes on along the minus strand of LPNX010327024.1, from coordinate 131,276 downwards.
TGGGACCTGACCTTTTTCATGCTATCTTTTTGGTGAAGTTTATTGTAAGAAGAACTACTTCCTTTTATAATAAAGAAATCATAATTTTATGTTGGAAAAGGCGCTGTGAGGTTTCAAATGCATGTTGTAGATTGATTGAATGTTGAACTATTTATGTTTCAGCTGTTTCTACAAATTGTGATATCGTTTTGACTTATGAATTATTTCCTTGTTATGGATGATTTCCTATTAAATTTGTGAAACTTATGCAGTATATTGAGTAATGAATTTGTTAACTAACAAGGAGCTATCTCTTTGTTTATCTTTCTACTTACACTCATGTATTCTTAATTATGAACAACTATCTGTAATATTCTTTATGCATGTTTTACAGTACATTAATCATCTTAATATAATCTTGCTCCCTAGGGATTGGTTATATAGAACTAGTTATCTTAGCTTAGATGTTATTTTTTTATGATTTAGAATCCAAAGAGGTAAGACGAGAGGTAAGAACCTGCACATCACATTGTGAACTCTTATTTATCTCTATCAATTGCATTTAATTAGGCACTTGCATATCATAAATAAATATAAAATTAAAAATACACTTAAACGGTGGATCAATCCACAACCAATAAAACAAGATTTAACCGTTACTTGACCTATGGTAGACGGACCATAAACTGGGTAGATTCCCCATACCAAACAATAATGAGATAATTGGGAACACTTATTGGGGAGAGTCCCTACTGTTGTTACCTTGTACTTTCCAGGACTCAACACTACCTCAGCAAAAAAAGAAGCTCCTAGAAGCCTTTGATCCACAACCTAGTAGATCCCAGGATGAAATTCAATCAGAGAAAGAAATCAATGAAGCTAGCATTGGGGGGAAGTCCAAATCTCAAACTTTACCATTCTTACTATCTTTTAATATTTTCAACCATAATGTGCATAATTATTTAGTAGATTATGGAGCTTCCTCTAAAGTCATGCCTCTTTCAGTTTGTATAAAGATAAATGGTCAACCTACACCCTCTTCATGTAAGATCATTCAGTTGGATAGATCAACAGTCAAGGTAGTAGGAGAAATGAAGAATGTGCTGATTCAGTTATCTACAGATGAAAGGGTCTACCGGTTTATAGACATCATGGTGGTAGATATACTAGAGGCATATGGTTTGATCTTGAGCAGGGACTAGTCTGCAAAACTTAATGGGTACTTTGCAACTGATTGGTCACACTTGTGGCTGCCCTATAAGAACAGTCAGAATCAGATTAAGGTGATGAGGGAACCACACATGAAATACAACATGACTCAATTAGAAGGAAAAAATGAACCTGTAAAATTATCACATTTGGTCTTAGGAAATTACTTTATAGAACTTGAACTTGGAAACTATCAAGTTGAAGAATCTAGTAATGAGTCAGACACACATTCCAAACTCCTTCATTTCTCTTGGACTGATAATATTGATTTTAATATAGTTAACTTAGTTTTTAACTTATAAAGTAACACTAATCCTATAGGTTTAGGATATAGATTTTGGTTGTTGTATTTTGATGGTTCCAAAACTCAAGAGGGATCAAGAGCAGGGTGTGTCCTGATTGATCCAGATAAGAAAAAATAATTTCTCTCTTGTCAACTAGAGTTTGAATGCACGAATAACACTGCTGAATATGAAGCTCTATTCCAGGGCTTGAAAAAGGCCATTGATCTTAAAGTTAAAAATTTAAAAGTATTTGGTGATTCTGAGATAATTGTTAGACAAATTAGGAACACTATTCATTGTTTGTCACCACATTTAAAAGGCTGCCAAATTGAGGTCTGGGATCTTATATCAAATTTCAATGCTTTCAATATCAATTCAATTCCTAGATTGCAAAATGTAGCAGCTGATTTTTTAGTTGTTTGTGTTGCAAGGTTAGTTCCCACTAATAATAAATGCTCTATTGAATTGATTTTCAGGCCATCTATACCAGACAATGTCACTAATTAGAGGGTATTGGATGGTGATTAGAAAATCATAGATTTTTTAACAAACGATGAAACTTTCGAAGAGTCAGTGATTGATGATGAAGAACATCAAGACAATATTCAAAGTGGAAATTTCATGCCAAAAGGAGTGAAAAAAACTGGAAGGGTTGTTTGATCTAAACAAAAAATTCATAAAACTAGAAAATATCAAAACGAATAGTTCATCTATGCAGTATGAATTGATTAATCTTGGGACAGAAGCTAAACCCATGTATGTGATGTTGGGAATGTTGATCACCAAGAGAAAGAAATAAATTTATCAATTTGTTTCAACAGTATAAGGACACTTTTCTGTGGACCTATGAGGATTTGAAGACATATGACACCCATGTTATCCAACATGTCATTCCTATTAAAGTGGGAGTTAAACCATTCCAGCAACCACTAAGGAAGATGCATCCAAAACTTGAACCGTTGATCCAAAATGAAGTTAAGAAGTTACTTGATGCAAAGATCATTTTTCATAGTTAGGCATTCAAAATGGGTAGCGAATTTAGTACCAGTAAGGAAGAAATATGGCGAGATAAGATTGTGTGTCGATTTCTAAAACTTGAACTGGGCTTCTGATAAAGACAATTAGCCAGTTCTTATTGGAATAGTAGAGTCAAACTAAAATAGTTAACCTATTTAAGAAACCAACAAAATATCATAAGAGATAAGAACAGGAAAATAAAATGAAAATAGAACACCGATATACATGGTTCACCCTAATGGGTTACATCCATGGGAAGGTAGTCTTCTATTATATACAGAATTTATTCTCCAATCTTACAAGAGAGCAAAGAACAAATACCCCAAAGAATACAGATGATGTACAACAGTGTCACAATAGTACCACTACTACGTCAAGAATACATGATATGTAGAGACTTGCTTGACCCTATTATATACTAAGATATGAGGAGGAATTACTCTCACATATTGCATGCAGGATAATATAATTCTCCAAAATAACATCTCTTAATACAATACCATGGACAAATACTCTACACAAGTAAATACACCACCATATAACTATGGGTTAAATGTATTACTCTTTTAAATAAGATTGTAGACAACTTTCGACATAATACAAAGACATTATTACCTTCCAAGGAATATAATATATTCCAACACTCCCCCTTAATAATGGCTGGGAGAAGGGTCCACCCTAACACTAAGGAAGGAAGGAGTCATTACTGCTCCCCCTTGATGACAACTTCCAGAAGAACCAAAGCTGAAAAAGTAGAACACTTCGGCTAATGGAATTTGACGATGAACAACCACTTCTTACTGAATCATGAAAGTGCACACGAACTAGGTTGTACGATGAAAGACCTAACAATAAAATGCCAAGAACATGTGATGTAATCCAATCGCAATATGCCCAGATCACCACAAAAATCATCAAAAACATACATGATAGCTTAAGAACTCTGATATAACATCCACACCAGTGTACATATACCTTCTGATGTCCGATACACCATAACATGTGGCTAGGAACACCACAACAATGTACAAAAAAACCCAGCTTGCCAATACATGCGGATAACAGACATTCTTCCAATCAAGGTGCAATATAAATATCTGTAGAAGACCTCAAACATCGAAGAAACAAGACCCAAATGGTCTATACATCAAAAAAGATATCATACATATGGACATCATGAATTTAACAGTAGAAGATGGTGCTTCATTACTTCTGGAATAAGGTGAAATCCTAAACAAAGAACTTATCTACACAAGAACTTTCAAGATTAAAGCATATAAAGATCATAAAACAAAATTGCTCATACATAAATGAAAATGCTTATATACTAAAGGTTAGCAAACATCACATAAAGGAATGGCAACATAATATGATCAAATAAAATATTAACTTTCTCATTAAAGCAAATGAAGTTACTTTTACACATTAAGTGTCAGCCACAAAATATAAATAGTGAGCCAAATATTTCACTTAAATATATGAAAGTTTAGTCATCAAGAAACTAATCTGAAGCATAGGTGCATTTCTTATTCATATGAGGTTAATATGCAAGAGATGAATGCCCTGAAAATATCAATGCTTCCATGTAGGAACATTAGAGGCAAGTAGGAACAAGATAACCTCTCCAATCATAAGAATAGAAATATCATTGCAACAAGAACAAGGTGCTCATGATAAATAGTTCAAGATTTAAATATTGTTCAAAGCCATATAAATATTGATTAAAAGAAGATCAAAATAAACATGACATGAGATATAGATAAATCAAAATGTTTAATATGATCAACATATAGCAAATTATGATCAACTCATGATATCACTTATAAAAAATTATGAAATGACAAGTCACTAATGGTCTTAATCATGGGTTCATTTCTTGTTAACACTCTGTAAATATGCAAGAGACAAAATTCCCTAGAAATGTCAATGCTTCCATATTGGAATGTTAGAGACAAATAGCACATGAACTAGATACAATCTCTACAATACATGAAAAAGAAACTATATCCCAATTAAATAACTTATGACAAGCCAAAAAAATGATATCACATAGATTAAAAAAAATGATTTTACTTAACAATTTAATTAGCAAGAGCATATAATGATCATAAAGATATTACTTATAAAAGAATGAAATCGTTTTTACACAAAGATCAGCAATAACATATAAATAAAGTAAATAATGATCACTAGATAACACATCTGAGATTGTTCCTATAAAATTGTTTTTATAAACAAAAAAAAGAAAAGAACAAATTAATTATTAAGTATATTTAAAAAATAATAAGCATTAGATGGTTTATAGCTATCATCATGACAAAATACTAGAGATACATGTCCTTAAAAGATGCCAATATTTCCATATAGAAATGTGAGACAAATATATAGCAAGAATAAGAAATAATATCTTAATAAACATGATTAGAAGAAAAACCTAAATGCACAAAATGAATAACAAAAAACTTAAATACTTTACTGTACTGATCTGAATCTGCAAAAAACACAGTTAGAAAAATAGTAAAGGAAAGAGAAACTTTTACTTACAACCCTTTGAAAAAATGTGCCCAGAAAATCCTAGTCTTCTGTTCTGGCCACATAGATAAATTTAGAATGGTTGTTCCAATTCCAAAAGTAGGTTATAATAAAAAATACAGTAAGAAATGACCAAGTTACAACCCTTTTTTACAACTGTCGTTTTTATTACTGAAAGGAAGCCCAGAAATGCCCAGTTTTCTGTTCAATTCACGTCGGTGGATCCAGAATGGCTGTTCCAATTCATAAAACAAGCTATAATAAAAAAAACAGTAAAAAATGATGAAGTTATGACCCTTTTTTATAACTGCCTTTTTTATAATCAGAAGAAAGATCTCATTGAGGAGAGCCCCGAAATCATGTAGATCTAGAGAAAAAACATCAAGAAACCCTTGAAAAAATTCTGCAAAAATATTACACAAAAAGTTAGGGTTAGGGTGAAAAAAAATGCAGAAATTTGCCCAGATCTAAAGAGAAGCCTAATGGCTACCAGAAAGAAAGCAAATCTACAACAAAATGGCAATGCCCAAATGATAATCGTTATTGATTGAAAGCTATAGAAGGTACTATATCATAGCAACCTGCTTTGATACCATGTTAGAATAGTAGAGTCAAGATAAACTAGTTAACCTATCTAAGCAACCAACAACATATCATAAAAGATAAGAACAGGTAAAGAAAATGACAAGAGAACACCGATATACGTGGTTCACCATAATGGGTTACATCCATGAGAAGGTAGTCTTCTATTATCTCCAGAATGTCTTCTCCAATCTTATAAGAGAGCAAAGCACAAATACCCCAAAGAATACAGATGATGTACAATAGTGTCACAATAGTACGACTACTACATCAAGAATACATGATATGTAGAGACTCACTTGACCCTATTATATACTAAGAGATGAGGAGGAATTACTCTCACATATTGCATGTGGGATAATATAATTCTCCAAAATAACATCTCTTGATACAATACCATGGAAAAATACTCTACACAAGTAAATACACCACCATATAACTACGGGTTAAATGTATTACTCTTTCACATAAGATTGTAGACAACATCTGACATAATACAAAGAAATTATTACCTTCCAAGGAATATAACATATTCCAATAGTTCCACCAATGGAACAGATCCTACAAATGGTCTTAGGTTCTGAACTATTCTCCCTATTGGATGGGTTCTCAGGCTACAACCAGGTATTGGTAGTTGAGCAAGACAAGATGAAAACCACATTCCGAACAAAGTGGGGAAAATTTGCATACAGAAGAATGCCTTTCAGGATTATCAATGCTGGAGCCACATTCCAAAGGGAAATGGATATTTCTTTACAGGGTTTAATTGGCCATGGTGTGGTAGTTTATCTAGATGACGTAACCGTTTTCTCTAAAAAAAGAGAAGATCATGTGTTTCATTTAAAACAAATTTTTGATCCTTGTAGAAAATACGGCATATCTTTGAATCCTAAGAAAAGCATCTATACGATATTGGAGGGAAAACTGTTAGGACATATTATTTCTAAATAGGGAATCTCTATAGACCTAGAGATAATAGAAGCTATATCTCATATTCCCTTGCCCCACAATAAAAAGGGAATGTAATCGTTCATGGGAACTATAAATTTTGTTCGAAAGTTTGTCCCTAACTTCGCATAGATAGTAAAACCTTTGCAACAAATGGTAAAGCAAAGTATGCAATTTAAATGGATTAAGAAAGAGAATATTTCAACAACATCAAAGCAACAATAGCTCACCATCTCTTAAAATTCCTGATTTTGAAAAGGATTTTATTATGTACGCTTTTGCATCATATAAATCACTTGCAACAGTGCTTACACAAAGGGAATAGTTGGTAGATGAGTACCCAATATCATTCATGATAATTGGGTTACAAGGGGTTGAGTTGAACTATCCTACTGTCGATAAGAAAGCGTATGCAGTGTTCAAAGCAATGAAGAAATTCAAACCTTACATTCTGAAGAACTGAACCAAGGTGATTGTCCCACATCCGGCTGTCAGGACCCTTTTTGTACAAAAGGAATTGGGTGAAAGAAGAGGAAATTGGGTGATAGCATTACAAGAATATGATTTGGAATTCAAACCAGCCACCATTATCAAAGGACAATGGATGTGTAAATTAATGACTAAAGGTTAGAGTGATGAAGAGCATGATTGGGAGAATGAAGCAGAATTACATATGGTTGATATATGTCCAATCTTTATATTAAATTGAGCACATAGATCTATATAAAAACACACAACTCACAAAATAGATCACACAATTTACTCAGCAATTGAAGAATGAAATAGTGCAAAAATGGCTTGCAGCTGTGAATGCTTTCATTAATAGAAAAAGTAATTAGATAATAATTACAGTGAAGTACAATGGCTTTAATAGCCACATGAAATTTGAATCCACATAAATAAATTCGAATTGATAGACTCTACTTGACTGTAGGTAACTAAGACCTTGTCCAAATCACTATCGGAGGACTCAATAGTTAAATGACCGTGTCTAAACCATAACTGGAGTTCATTGGAGCTCTAAAACACAACTCAAGTGTTAGATTCAGTGTTGACTAAGGCTAAATTACTATGGTAGGTGAGAAATGTGCCCCTCCTAAGTGCTATAATGTAAACCTAGCACTAACTGAATGTAGAGGACTATAACTGAATGTAACTGACTCCTAACTTAGCTTGACTAGTCATTAACTGAATTGAACTGACCTTGGTTGGTTTCGACACTCCCAGTGGCTCCTAAATTGTAGGGATTGGTTTAGGAGGCTCCTAAATTGATGCAATTAAGTGAAATCAATGGTAGTAAGCCTCAATTAGTGTTCCCCACACTTTAGTAACTGAAACATGTGCCCCAATTAGGCCAAGTGGACCCAATGGTGCTAATGACTAAAAATAGACTGGATGGACTCCCGATTTAGACATGACTCCTGGTTTATACATATGAGCAAATTGGGCAAGGGAGGATTAATAATCCTAACACTCCCCTTGAATGCTAACTTGGACAATATGTGGGCCCTAGTAACTAAGACCATAGGTCACCCATTACATCAAGTAAAATAAATTAACTACTTAATACAAGGATCTAGGGAAAAAACCACATGGAAAAAATCCCTCCCTCTATCTAAGCAGGTAGAATCATGTCTCAAGTTTGAAAAAATTGAAAATATGTTGTTGCAATCTTCATCTCTGTGAGGTAGCGAAGCAGCATGCATGGTGTGTTGTGCACATTTGTTCTGGGGCCTAGCATGTAGAATTCTCCTTCTTCTCCAAAAATGATGATGGAAGGAAGGAGGAATGTAACCTTTGTCTCTTGCTAAATGAAGAGGTGTATGATCATATCCATTCTTCTAAATGTAGTGAGATTGAGCCCTTGCCATATAGCATCTTACAGGGATTCTATTACATCTCTTTGAAGGAGGTAAGATTGCATGGCATAGTGCAAGGGTCTTTCCTTTATGGGTGTCAGGTGAGTTTCCAGTCATCTTCCTATCTTCCAGTTTGGAAGTAGGGACTGAATCTAGATCTGAGTCACCCTAAATCTCAATCTCATAAACTGATAAAGATGGATCTGTAATACTAGTAGAAGATGTAAAAGAAGTAGATGCAATGATTTTACCTTCCCTTGTAAGTGGCTACTGAGAGTGCACTAGTTCTGAAGGAGGCATGAAATGTGAGAACTCATATGCTTTTGAAGCATGATTTCTAGTACCCTTTGCTATGATGCTCCCAGTGGAGATATCTATGATCTCCACTGAGTCAGGACCAAAGATCACTCACTTTGGAGAACCAGTATGGGTCATCTGATAGAGAGATAACATGTTTGAAGCTAGGGAGGGAACAGATAACACATATTTGAACCTTCCATGTTCAAGCTTGATAGATCCCTTCCCTTTTGTTTGGACTTTACTATTATTTCCCATCTGAATACTAGGACCATCAAAATACTGAAAAGAAGAGAATGATTCTTTGGATGCAGCAAATGGTTGGAATCTCCAGAATCAATGAGGAAGACATGTGATGATGTACAGCAAGCCTTCAGTGCATGGCCTTTCCTTTGGTATTATTCATCTTCTTCTTCTTCAAAGTCATCCTTCCTTGCACTAGCAGGTACATAAATGTTATGTTTCTTCAAAAGAAGAGCCATTTCATCAAGTTGTCTTCTCATACAAGAGCTTTCTGAATGAAAGCCCCTTCCATAGTAAGAATAGAGGACCTTGCCTTTGCCATTCTTCTTGCTTATCTTTGAACCTGAAGGCTCTTTTGACTGCTCTTTCTTCACAAGAGACTCGTCTCTTTGCTTCCCTTTGTCATTCGCTACCTTATCTTGTCTTGCAACCAGAGCTAGATCTTTGGAATATTGAATGATCCCCATTTGGATCAATTTATCAGTCTCAGAAATAAGAGATTGGATGAAGGCATTAAGAGTGGGAATCTTCCAATTTGGAGTAGTGAGCCTTACTATTTGGAAGGTGGATACAAAGACTAAGTATTCTTCATTGAGCTTTGTGAGAATGGAAAGGATGAGATGATCTTCATCCTTCTCCACTTTGCTTTGCTTCAACTGATATATCAGGTTCTTTAACTTTGAGAAGAATTCATTTAGTGATTTGAAGTTGGATGGATTAAGAGTGATCAGATCATTTTCTAGCTGATGGATCCTTATCTCATCCTGCTTATCAAATAAGGAGGCAAGATTGTCCCAAACCTCCTTGGGAGTCTTCAATCCTTGGATGTGGTATCAAATATCTCTAGAGAGTGAGGAGAGCAAGTGTCCATGGGATTCATCAATCCTGTTCCAGTACTTTTCTTTGTCATTATCTAAATATGGCACTGCCTCTGTTTCTTCTATGAGTCTGAAGAGCTTCTTGGTGCAGAGCATTACCACCATGTCTTCCTTCCAATGGTGATAGTTGAAGGGAGTGAGAGGCTCTGCTGGATGAGCCATTTTGAATGCAGTAAGAAGGACTAAGCTACTGTAGTGAATGCAGTGAGAAGAAAAAGGTGTTTGTAGCAAATGCTGTAAGAAAAGATGATAACCTATCACACAATCAAACATACAAAGTAAGGATGACAGTTTGCACTTTTGGAATTTCCTTCACATCCAGCATAGTTGATCAAGCAAGCTTGATCAACAATTTCCTAACTGGGGATATTAAGTGGTAAATTCTCCGCTTCTGGTGCAATACTAGAAGGAGAAATTTGCTCAAAAAAATGATCCAACTGGATATCTGAGGAGGAGAGGTGTCTTGTCTGCCAAGGCTTTGATACCATATTAAATTGAGCACATAGATCTATATACAAACACACAACTCACAAAATATATCACACAATTTACTTAGCAATTGAAGAATGAAACAGTGCAAAAATGGCTTGCCGTTGTGAATGCTTTCATTAATAAAAAAAAAGTAATCAGATAATAATTACAATGAAGTACAATGGATTTAATAGCCACATGAAATTCAAATCCACATGAGGAAATTCGAATTGATAGCCTCTACTTGACTGTAGGTAACTAAGACCTTGTCTAAATCACTATCGGAGGACTCAATAGTTAATTGACCTTGTCTAAACCATAACCAGAGTTCATCAGAGCTCTAAAACACAACTCAAGTGTTACATTTAGTGTTAACTAAGGATAACTGACTATGGTAGGTGAGAAATGCACCCCTCTTGAGTGCAATCATGTAAACCTAGCGCTAACTGAATGTAGAGGGCTAGAACTAAATGTAACTGACTCCTAACTTAGCTTGACTAATCATTAACTGAACTGAACTGACCTTGGTTGGTTTCGGCACTCCCAGTGGCTCCTAAATTGTAGGGATTAGTCTAGGAGGCTTCTAAACTGATGCAATTAAGTGCAATTAGTGGCAGTAAGCCTCAATTAGTGTTCCCCACACTTTAGTAACTGAAACATGTGCCCCAATTAGGCCAAGTGGACCCAATGGTGCTAATGACTAAAAATAGACTGGATGGACTCCCAATTTAGACATGAATCCTGATTTAGACATATCACCAAATTGGACAAGGGAGGATTAATAATACTAACACTTTACAGCTCCTGAATCTTGGTACAGAGATCTTGTACATTATCTTCAACAAGGATACTTACCAGAACATTGGAGTTTCAAGCAACGAAGGGCACTTCGCTTAAAGTCAGCTTCTTACCAAATAATTGATGTAGTTATTTTTAGGAAGAAATATGATGGGGTATTTCTGAGACGCCTTGAATGAAAGGATGCCTCTAAAGTTGTTAAAGAATTGCATGATGGTCTTGCTAGAGGAAAATTTTCAGGAGACACTACTGCACAGAATATTTTAAGAGATGGATATTATTGGCCAACATTATTTAAATATGCTCATGCCTATGTAAGAAAGTGTGATGCATGCTAGAGAAACTGTGGAAGAATAGCAAAGGTGGCTGGACCATTGCAACCAATTATTATTTCAGAGCCATTCGAACAATGGGGCATTGGCATGATTGGAGAAATCAATCCAAATTATTTATTGCAACACAAATATATTCTCACAGCTACTGATTACTTCACAATATGGGTAGAATAAATTCCCTTATGCAAAGTGAACGAGGATGCAGTCATTGATTCCCTGCAAGAAAATATCATCACCGGGTTTGGGGTTCCAATTTCACTAGTTTTTTATAATGCATCTTATTTTTCATCAATTAAGCTAACTGAATTTGATAGTGGAAAAGAGATCAAGTTGCATTATTCTACAAATTATTATCCACAAGGTAATGGGTTAGCTAAATCAACTAATAAAAATATTATCAGAATTTTAAAGAAGATTGTTATAGAAAATAAGTGAAGTTGGCATACAACTTTTCCAAATGCTTTATGGGTAGATAGGGTCACGCCCAAGAATTACTTGGGTGTGTCTCCTTACACTCTAGTCTATGGGAAAGAAGCTATCCTCCCCCCAAAAATTTTACTCCCATCCTCTCAGTTAGCCCAAGCTTCACGAGGATCTGGTAGCGAGATTCTACTAGCTCGAATTAATACATTGTTGAAACTGGAAGAGTGGCTCAAATCCAAAGAGAGATTTGAACATCACCAGAATATTGTCAAGAGATGGTTTGATAAGAATAAGTATGGGAAGGGAAGTTTTGAAGTTAGAGACTTGGTTCTTAAGTGGGATCACCCACATGATGAAAAGGGAAAACATACAAAGTTTCAACACCTATGGGCTGGTCCATTTCAGATTGCTCAAAAGTTAGGCCCATCGACCTATAAGTTACAAGATTTACAGGGGTGGGAAGAGAATATTCCTATTAATGGTTTGGTTCTCAAACCTTATTTCACATAGTACACTAGGATTCTTTCTATACATAAATAAATATTTTTCCATTTCTATTAGTTTTTTATTGATTTCTTTTTGCTGATTTACTTTTAGCTTATATTATTGTTTGAAATGTTTTATAAACCTTTGGTGCTCTTGGGGACATTGGAATATGTACAAACTGCATAATTTATTTTAATCCAGGAAATTATCTATAAATTTTCGATTAAAACAAGATGATTTAATTGGATGGACTACTGAAAGGAATTTATTTTTAGAACACATTGAATTCCTATTTAAACCCTATGAAATGACTGAGGTAGATGAGGTATAGAATACTATTTTGGGGTCTCATCCAATTTCACACCAATATCTGTCCTAGGGAGCTCACTGCAAGAGACCCACAGAGAGGAAGCATAACGGACAGGTGTATGGTATTCAAAATGATCCCATTCCATAAATGGAAGCCAAAAGGATTAAATAAAGAGTCAAAATTCCTAAATAGAACATCTACATCAAGAAGATATGATGAAGAAATAAATCAGTAAAATCCAAAGATTGCTCAAAAGGTTCTTCTCCATCCATGAGCTGAAGAAATTCATAACTCATACAAAAGGACAATATGGATGGAATAACCTAAATCAAATCTCAAAATAAGAAATCCAGGAAGACTCAAACGACAAAAGTATTAAGCATCAAAGAATGAAAAAGGCATGGGAATGAGGAACAAATGAATACATCTGTCTAACTCTACCATGATCGTGTGGTGTCATATACGAAAGTAACCAAATACAGAGGTAAAATGAACTTCACATTCTGGACCCAAAAATTTATCAAGACTTTGAACCTGGTTACCATACCCCAAGGAACTACAATCAATGAGATGTTCCGAATCTTGCATTTTTTGGGAAGTCTAGACTCTTAAATAATTTTGGAAAATACTGGGATAAGTTGCTCTATTGAAATGCCATAAAGCAGTTTTTGTTTTGAAAGATAGTTTTCTTAGAGATCTGGGATCACCAACCAGTCGCCAATTATTGATGCTGCAACCCCTACCCCAAAAATTTTACGATTTTAGGGCCCCTCCTTATAGTTCTTAGCTTTTAAGTTTTCCTGGACCACTTTTTCTTTTTGAAAATCCTTCTCCATGACTTAGTTGATTTTTTCCACAAATTAGAAAGAGCCTCTGTCAAAGTTAAAAACTTAAGTTTTTCACCCGATGTATCGCCTGAACTCATCAATTCTAGCCGAAACATTGGAAGAAATCAGTTTTATCATCCGATTTTTTCCTACTCTTCTTTGAGTCTCAGAAACATATTTATGAGTTAGTTGATATGTCAACAAAACTGGGGTTTTGGAGCCAATATTCTCGGTGGATTGTTTCTTTTCCTTTCCGACAGTTTGGTTGAATTCTTTGCCGAAGATCTTCGGGAGACCTCATTAAATTTTACCAATGGTATCAGGCCAACTCGAAGAGTTAAGACGAATTGATTGAGGAGGATATATCTTCTTGTCCACCAGCCTCTCATCGGGACTTTTCCATAAGTTCGTCAGTGGGAATTTTTGGAAGTTTGTGCTGACAACATCGGTAGGAATAATTTGTGAAAGCCAATATGTTTGGATGCACTGATATTTTTGCAACCGATGATATTTTCGTAGTTTGGCTGGTAAATTTTGCGGGAGTTCTTATTGAGTTTTCATGATGGTGTCAGAAGAACTCCAGTATTGGAGTCGATGTCATCACAGGTGATATTTTTTTCACCACCGCTAAAGATTAAAGGATCTTGCTGATAGTCTTATCATCGATAGGAGTGTCGAGTGCTATCCAATTACATCAGATATGCTTTGTAAGTCTACCCAACATTGTCGCGAGCTCTTCAGTTTTATTTTTCGATTCAGAAAGTTTAGCAAATAAGGTTTATTACGTTTGGTGCCAAATGGAGTTTTTCACCCTCAGGTATTTAATCACCCATCTACCCCATTTAATGTTGTTTACATAGTTTTATATATAATACATGGAGGGTTTTTTTTCTGGTTATCACAATTACCATTTGGAGAGCTCTAGGTTTTCAATCGCCACCCAGATTTTGTCGACCACGAGAGTTGTTTTTATCACCAACTTTCAATCCATCATCTGCGAGGTAGGATCCAAGCATCATCCTAATCACAATTTTTTCTAATTTAGTTTGATAAATAGGTGTTTGAATGGTTTTATGGGATTAGGGTTTTTACCCAATTCATAGTATTTAACATTTTATCTGACCCCATAGGTGTCATATTCATTTTTGTCTTTAGGGTTCTCCGACCTCTAGAGGGTTTTTCCCAAGTCATCATGTGCCATGAACCCTTAGCACCCTTGCTCCCATTTTTCTAGCATGGCTATATGAGGTTTTCCCATTTTCTTTGTGCCACCCATCCTCGCTGCTCAGACCATGTCAGACTTAAGCATTTGCATGATTTTGGCCAGTCGATTGTTTCACCGACTACACCTCCCCTAGTTGATTTATCTATGCATCGAGTGGGTAATGTACCATCGTTGGTTGATGTAGGGTTGAAGAGATTTTCACCAGACTAGAGTTCAAGTCGTGCCATGTTGTCAAAGACACTAAGCTGTTGTGGGGTTTTCCATTGGTTTCTGTGGGGAGAATCCCTGGTTTTTCGTTTAGAGAAAAGTGTTTCCCAGACATGTGGTGCCTAGAATGATTTTAGCAGAAAATATTGAGTGACTTTTGTTTCTCCAAAACCCGAGGTCTAAAATCTATGCAGCATGAGAATATGGCTTTTAAATTGTTCTACTCGTGACCTAATATTCACCTTTTGGTTTTTGGAGTAGTTTAATAACTTTTTCTTCATACCACAGAGTCTTTTGAGATGTTTGAAGATGAGTTGGTAAATACAATTTTATTGATTGAAATATCATATTTATCATCTAAAGTTTCACTCATTATCTTATGTTTTATTTTGTTCATCTCAGTATTCTCTTAGTAATGCATGCATGATGGAGATCACAATAACTCTAAGACATGTTTTGGTGTCTTTATTACAGTCTCAATCCTTATACAACATCATGCCTAAGAAAGGGAAAAATAATGCCAAGGCCATGGGAGACGATTCAGATGTAGATATCTTACCTAGGATAGAAATTATCTATGAAGATACGAAAACCTTTATCAGAGCTGAATCAGAATTCAAATGGGGTTAGATTTATGAGATGATCAAAGATTAGGTTGTTCTAGATGTAGGTTTAGAGGACATACCAGTATATGTAAATATAATGAAATCTACCATCATGAAAGTATCTACGCACCCTGAACTTTTCTCATGCGCCGAGGTAATTGGATGGATTCCACCACAGGAAAAT
Organism: Pseudotsuga menziesii; assembly: GCA_001517045.1. Taxonomy (NCBI): domain Eukaryota; kingdom Viridiplantae; phylum Streptophyta; class Pinopsida; order Pinales; family Pinaceae; genus Pseudotsuga; species Pseudotsuga menziesii. Next base: position 115,577 of record LPNX010327024.1, on the reverse strand, counting down.
ACGAATACAATGATCATGTCAAACACAGAAGGATAGGGTTTTTCTACTTTCATCCCTGCATATATAACTAAAGCATGTAATATACATGCACCCTAGGTTTATATGACAGATAAATGGATAAAGGATCTAGATTTAGATGTGTTTGACTGTGTGAAGAGAATGATGGTATCCGGGAAGTAGTTTCTCTAGAAACCTTCAAGAGAATATGAAACTGCCAGCTTATGCACCCCATACCTAATCTTAGCCCTGATGTTAAATTGGATATTCGGTCGGGAAAATGGGAAATTTTATAGGATAATATGGGTACCATTGATATATTATGTAGCCATGTAGGGTACTATATTCAATTGGGAATACATCATGGAAAACAACCTATCTCCATTCATAGCTGCAACACTTGGGGGTATGACTCAAACAAAGTCAGAATTGTGTATGAGCTCTTTTTTAATTGACTGCATCTTATGCACACATTCTTTCTCAACGCTAAATTTCTAATGGGATCCTTCCAAGACTCATATATACTATGCATATAAAATATTATGGGAACATAAGTATTATAGTTTCCATAAGAACATTTGTGAGGATATTTTGATGCCACTATAGAAGATGATATTTCTTAAAGATTGCAATTCCATGTCTGAAGGAGCATTGGATACGGTGAGTGAATATGGGGATTATTTTTTCTGTGAGGAAGGTTTGTATCTTAGAATGTATGGAGGGTCCAAATCTCCTTCCTTGCTACCAAAATATGCCACATATTATGTTATTCATAGAGAGGTAGTAAGACAGCTGTCTATAGACGGGATCGGGAACTTTCTATTTGATATGAAGAAATTCATCTATCCTCCACTGCCATTTTGTATTGGTAGTTATATATTCTCTAAGATGATTAGTTCTCCTGACTTTGTGAAAGAGCTCGAAAGTTTTCATTTCAGAGAAAAAAAATTCTGTAGAAATGATTCTTGGGACAAAGTCTCAAAATACTATGCATCCGTAGCGGTACACTTTGAATACACTCATTATTGGGATAAAGATGAGGAGATATACTATAATGCATGTAGAATGGATTCATTAAGAAAAAGGTTCAAGAAGAAAATCATGACCATGGGAGGTAAAGGAAGTAGTAGCAACAATGTTGAATAGCAGAAGAAAAAATAAGAAACTGCCAGGAAGAAGGAAGAAGAGGCCCTAAGATTAGTATAGGAAGCAGAGAAACTATTAGCTGAAAAGGCACATAAGTAGCAGGAAGAAGAAGAACAGAGGTAGAGGGAGGATTATGAAAGGATGTAAAAGGAATCATCTGACCAAGCAAGAGAAGAGGCAGAAAAGGAAGCTAAAGAACTAGAAAGGAAAGAACAGGAAGATCAGGATAGAGAGAATCAAGAGCGGGACCAAGCCAATGACAATCCAATGGATTCTTTTGTCCCATCAGGTAGCAAAATGATAGAAATACAAGTTTCCCTGATAGATCTTGGATTGGTAACTTTTATCCCATCTCATGCACATGATATGGCTAACTTAGACACAATATTCTTTTACAAGAGCAAGAAGAGAATTGTAAGAAGGTCAGAAAAAAGGTTGAAAGTAGGTTATCAACCTGTAGAAATCATGGTGACGAAAAAGATATTCATGCAACGAAAAAATGAAGACCCTAAACTCCTTGCAATGGTGAGCATAGCACCAGCTCAAGCCAACATTGATAATGTCAGTAATTTGGTAGAGGATGTTGGGAATTATAAAGAAAAAATGTCCCAGATGAAGGAAAATCCGAGAAAATAAAGAGGAGAGGGACAAGAATTAAAAATGAAGCATGATGATACTTTCTTAGAGTTTGAGAAACTCAAGGAAGCATATCAAGTGCTGGAATTGGATAGGGATGCACTAACACTTCCAGTTGCATTCATTGAATGAGAAAAGAGAGATCTTGAAAGAAAGGTTTCAGAGTTAGAAAGGTAGAAAGATACAACCGACAAGAGAGCATAAGAACTAGAGACTCAGAATAACATGCTAGAGAAACAACTCAAGATATCCAATGAAAAACAACTCGATATAACTCCATTCCACAATCAAGCATGTTTGTTGCAAAGGAAAATAAACCAGGTTCAATTAAAATTGGCAAAAGAAATGTATAAGATTAAATAGATAGAGTCCAAACTAAAGGAAATAGAAAATGTCTCATTAAAGTTTAGGAAAAGCCTATAAGAGGTTGCATAACTTGTGCAAATCTAGCTGACTTGGATCGAACCTAATTCAACCTTTCTGGATAACATGCCTCAAAATAATACAGGAGGATTCAAGATGGAATTGGCTCTATTGAATTTCAGCAGCAAAGAAGCAACAAGACTGAGCACAAGAATTGAAAAAACTATTGAAAAGTGTAATGATTTCTACAAGAAAATGTGCACAACTAACAATAAATTCCAAGCTTAAGCAGCAACTCAGGTTCAGGATTTTCCAAAAAATTATCAACATTTGAAAAACCTCTAGGACAAGCTGCAGAAAGACAAGGAAGCAATTGAAATTTGGGTTATACAAGCTTCAGTTCATAAATATCTCTTTGATGAGTTGTTGATGTAGAACTCTCCAAAGGTAAAAGAGATAGAATCCCAACTAGACAAACATTAAGTGGCTACACCTTTGCTGGAACCAGTAGACTATTGAGTCATCAGGGAAGAAGCTCATGCATGGGGCATTTTTATTAAGAAACCAATTGGGCCCACATAAGAATTTGTTTTATCTCCATGTGGAAAATTTATGTAAATTAATTTTTATTTTCCATTTTCCTAGTGTAGTACACTAGAAGACAAATTTTGTCCATCGAAGAGTTAAGGAAACCCAAAAGGAAAGGGTAGCCCAAAATTCATGTGTAAAAGTATAATTAGGAGTAGAGTAGAGACTAGAAAGGAAAGTTTTTTTTTATAGCACACATATGCTGAAGCTATTTATATGAGAAATATTTATTTTATAAATAAAGAGAACCAAATTTCGCTGGAGGAAGGACTGCACAAGTTTCTAAACGGGTTGTGTGGATCGCTAAATGATGAACTTGTTATGTTTTAGCCTGTTGTACAATCTATGAGATCATTCTAAACTTTCTGAATTATTTCTATGTTTATGAATGGTTTTATTTTCTGTTATGAATCTTATGCAATAAATGAGTAATGAATGTTTTAACTTAACAAAGCTATCTTTTTATTCATCTTTCTGCTATATTTAAGTGTGATGAATTTAACAACTACCTGTAGTATTCCACATGCAAACAATACAGTAAAATTACATAAATAGTGGACTGGGCCGCAACCAGTAAAAAAATATTTAAAACGTTCTTTTAATTCTACGATAGTTAGGCCACTAACCGAACGGATTCCCCATTCCAAATAGTAAATGATATAGTTGGGATCTATTATTGGGAAGAATCCCTACTATCAGTACCTGGTATTTTCCAGGAATCAACACATACATAAGAACAAGGCCTCCAACTATAAATTGCTTGTTCCTGATTTGTCTGTTGTGCCATGATTTCTACCTTTGTTTTTCTACATTTTGATGGAATTCTGCAATGAAACACTCTTCTTCCAAATGGATTAACTAAAGTAATCTATCTTTGGCAACATCAACATCTGCCATTTCTTTAAGGTTTCTACTCTTAAACTTGGTACAATATATTCCATAGGAATGAAAACCTCATGTCCATACTGAACAATGTTTGTCTTGTAAACTTTTTTGCATGTTATGTGATATGCCCATAGGACCACAAATTTTTTTTGGTCCCAGTCATCCCTTTTTGTGTTACAGACCTTGGTGAGCACATTTTCCATAATCTTGTTAAATTCTTCCATTGCTCTATTTTCTTGCGGATGATAAGTAGTTGTTCTTATATGTTGTATCTAAAATTCATCTGTTAGTTCTTTAATCAACTGATTAACAAAATGTGTACCTTGATTGCTAATCAATATATTAGGGAATCCAAACCTTGTCACCACATTTTTGAATAAAAACTTCATTGTCGTCGTAGCAGTACAATACTTGACAAGGGCAGCTTCTGCCCATTCAGTTAGGTAATCCGTCATGGTGATAATATATCTAGATCCTGTGCACTTTCCTACTGGACTAATAGGCCCCACAAAGTCGACAACCTATTTATCAAATTCTTGCAACATAATTTGTGGAACTAAAGGCATATGATCTCTCCTAGATGGATTGCCCATTCGTTGGAAGACATCATAGATGCAACAATAATCTCTAGCATCGACATGTATGGTAGGCCACCATATCCCAACTTGTAATATCTTGTGTACTATTGCCTTTCCTGCATAGTGTCCTCCTGCAACACCATCATGTTCTTTACTTAATATATTAGGTCTTTCGTGTTAAAAAACACAACGTCGCAGTATTTCATTGGGGCCCATTTTATACAAGTGGCAAACAATCAGTTGGAAATATGTAGCTCATGTTACTAATTGTTTCTTCTGTGCAATTATAAACTCAGCCAATGTGAAAATTGTAGTTAGGAATTGTATGATATCCTCATACTGGCTATCAAAGGCAGTAATTGCAAACAATTGTGCATTCGGGAGATTATCCTTCGAACTAGTAGGTTCATCTCCGCTCTCTATTCTAGATAGGTGTTCTGGTCCTAAGTTTAATACGCCTGGTTTAACTATAATCTCAAAATCAAATTCCTGGAATAGGATGATCCATCGGAAAACCTCCCTCCCCAACATTGGCTTATTAACCAGATATTTTAATGCAGAATGATCAGTGTACATTTTAAAGTTCCCTCCCAACAAGTAATCTCTGAATTTCTACAATCCATATACCATGGCAAGTCCTTCTCTCTCTATTGTGGTGTAATTCTTTTATGTGATTGATAGCTTCCTGCTATCAAAAGACATGGGGTGTTCAATATCTCCTTCTCCTGGTTGCATCAATGCCACTCCAAGTGCCATGGAGGATGCATCCATGTGAACATGGAATTCTTTTTCCAATCCGGAAATATCAATATAGGTGTAGTGGCCATTTTTCTTTTCAATTTATCTAGAATCTCTTGGCATTCATCCTTCCACTGGAGCTTAGTATATTTTTTCAACAATTTTTCCATAGGGGAAGTCACTTGTGCATATCCTTTGATGAACTTCCTGTAGTATCTTGTATGCCCTAGTGTTCTCTTAATTCTTTAACTGTGGTAGGTGGGGGTAAGTCCATGATGATGGAAATTTTAGCTGGATCAACCAAAATCCCATCATGACAGACCACATGACCTAACAGAGCCTTGAAGGGCACACAAAAAATACACTTTCTCAAATTGAGGAAAATTTGGTACCGACGACATCGTTCCAACACCAGTCTAAGACTTTCTATCTGATATTTTATGAGACCAAAAAATGTCCAATAATCAAAATAGACTTCAAGAAATTTGTGTATATACTCTTTAAAGGCAATAACTATAATTCTGGAGAAAATTTCAGGCACATTTTTTATTCCAAAGGGCATTTTTGTGTATTTGTAGCATCCTCATTCGGTTGCAAAGGTAATCTTGTAGCAGTTCTCTTTGGCAATTATGACCTGATGGTAATCGAAGAGTCCATATGTAAATGAATACATCTCCTACCCTCTAACATTTTCCAGTACTTCATCTGTAAACAGATTTGGAAATGGATCATGCAAGCATGCATCATTAAGTTTCCGAAGATCAACACAAATTACGACTTCCCTGAAGTCTTCTTGTCTTGTACCAAAATTGAGCTGATCCATTCTAATTCCTCAACTTGTTCTATTACTCCTACTTCTAAAATTTAATCTAATTTTTTTTTAACCTTCTCCTTGTACCATGGGTTCAGTCGGTACGGTTGCTGCTTGATCAGTTTTTCATCAGGCCTCAATGGTATCTTCATCTCATTAAGATCCCCAACTATGCCTTTCATTTCAGAAAAATTTGTAGGGAATAGGTCATGAAACTCATGTAATAAGTTAGTGGTATTTCCCACGGTCTCGTCATCCTAGTAATCTCCAATATTGGAAAACTTAGGGTTTTCAGTTGAGCCAATATTCACTTTCTTAACCTTGAGGGGTTTTAGGATCTGATCACTAGTTATAGCAGCCCCCTCTACTGTACATATACCTTCTGAATTAGGTATATTTATCTCCAATGGGTCATCATCATCTGGTTCTCTCGTGATATTGTAACATTCCATCCAGTTGGGTATAGTCATGCTACATTGATGGAAGTTTGTGTCTGCAACAACTATTTCTTCAAATATTTTTTCCTTGATGACCTGTAGCATAGCATCAACTATTGGATGTTCGCTTGTAAATTCAAATGTCTGGGTAAATTTTACATTCAAAATTTCCCACTCAATGGTTCCTTGTCGCATATCCTCTGAGGTGTACCAGCTTCTTGGTACCATTTCCAAGGTGTGGATGAATCAATGAACCCATTCTTATTGCGGATATGCTTTCCAAGTCATGTGACAATGCTCAATATGTTTCCCAGGATCTGAAAATCCCATGTATTTTTTATTAGCATATCTCACCTGTTCTCCAAATCTGATCTCCATTAGTCTCCTACAATGTGGCCATTCGAAGATAGATTGTTTATGTGTACCCGACCATCTAGCGGGTGTAGCTTTCAGCACATAGTCCAATGCAGACAAACGCTGCGATTCTGTGACCTTTTCTTCGAATTATTCCAAGAAGGATGCAAGGTTAAGAAATCCTTCATACGTAGGCAATGTACTTGCTTTGACTCCTACCCTTCGAACAACTCTTGTAATTCTTGCTCACCTATGCCTGGAAACTTCATGTAGCCTATTTTGCCAATTTTCTAGGGCTTCGCCTGAGTCGTACATGCACGAGCTTACACTGCGCCAAATTAGGTTTCCATTGGTTGTGGGATTAATATAATATTCCTTAAAAGACATAATGTTATACAACTGGTCCAAATAATTCTCTTTCCCTTCACTATGTACAGGCAGCTCAACATACCCCTTCCCTTCAAGGGGATCAATGGGCGCAACCACTCTTATTTCAGAATCTTCAAAAGATAAGATCATTTTTTTCAAGTTTATGATAGTTTGGTTGTCTATTTCCCAATCAATCCCTAGAAGCACAGGATAGAGGTTTTTGTCATCGACAATTTCAATGACCTCGAAGTCGGCATATGTCCTTAAGCCTTCAACTTCCACCAGTACATGGGATATTCTACCAATTAGTAGCACCTTCGATTGGTTTACAAGTCTTAGATGAATAGGGTGACTAGTCCAGTCGCAGCTTGAACATTCTTTCCCATGTCTGCCATGCCAATATATTGACATCTAAGCCCAATTCGAGTATGATTTAGTCCATATCATATTCTCCTATCTGCGCAGTCATTCTCAGTTCTTGGCAAGTCTTCCATTTTCTTTCGATATGATTGACGTGTTTCTCAGGTCGCAGGACTTCTAAGGTTTTCTCTATTAATGTTGTCAACTCTGCAACAACATATTTATCATGGATTAGTGATAAACAAATTTTGAAGAAGTCCTTGAGCTTACTAACCTTTTTCGTTGGCGGTTGTCTGATTAGTTGTTCAAATATTTTGGGCATAGCTCTCACTTCTCCAAATGTTGACGACTGATTGGTATCAATGAAGTCTTGTTGTGCCTCCAAGAAGACTTCCTTCTCTTTTTGAACATCCATTGGAGCTTTCTTTTGTGTCGTAGGTCACACCTGCAGATGTCCTTGCGGTGTATTTTGGTCTTCTCCTATTGCAACACTTACTCATGTGACTACAACAAGGTTGGGTTGTCTTGGTTCGACATAAATAATTTGAATATTCAAATTGGGGTTTGTATTTGGATTCTACACTGGGTTGGGGTTAACGACAGTTCTATCCTACCATTTCGCAATAAGCCATGAGAACTGTTCGATAGTGTGATCAAATTCTTTACAATATGTACAAGTTTTTGCAGGACTTTGACAATCTCAGGAAAGGTATCCTAGCTTCCCACAATTATAACATACAACTTGGCCTCTTCCTTGAACAAATCCTCCTTGTTGTTATCATTGACCTCTAAAGTTCCCACCTCCCCCCTTTGCGATGGGTATTGTTGTTGTTGAGGATATTGATTCGGTTGGTATTGTAGTTTGGATATTGTTGTTGGAACTGTGCAGGATGATACTGAGGCTGCACTCATTCAGCCTGCATTTGTTCATCATTCTTCATCAAGTAGGTATCCATCGTTTTCTCTTGCAATAGCTGAAATGCTCTGCAGTATTTTTCATCATGACCTACTGATCTACAAAATTTACAATACAGACTAGCAGGTGCACTTACAATCTTCTTCAAGTACATAGATTCCTCTGACTTGTGACCTCTAGTCTGGCATACTCTACACCAAGGCATTCCTTGGGTGTTTAATGGGTTTCATGAACCTGGTACGACATAGTTCATCGACGCTGAGAAATTATCTTTATGGTATCCAGTTGTTCTTCACCTTGTACATCATAGTTCCTCCTAAACTTCCTTTCCTCTTTTGATGTCTTGGAGCTGCACCACAAGATTGGCCAGCTGCGACTAAATTTGTATCATGCACGAGCTAGTGTCTCCAACTGGCGAGGGTTCTAACTTCATGGATATCTCTAGAGCCTTTGTCTGTGACATGAGTTTTTGTTGCATCAACAATGTTCGGATATGTGGCATCAAGGCGACAATAAACCATTCCTTTTGTTGCACATCCAATATTTGGAAACTCACTTTGGCCATTAATGTCTTAAATCTCTGGTCAAAATCCTAGGAAGATTCTGTCGATATCTACTTGGTCTCCTTAATCTCAGTGATGTATTGTGATTCAGACTTTAGTTTTTTAAATTCATTAATCAACCCGAGTTGAATCTCATTGAGTGTCTTTGCGACCACTCCCGCTGGTACTATAGAAAACTTCATATACCTGTCTAGTGCACGACCTTGCAATGTCATGATCATCTATTCTTTCTTGATATTCTAATCTTGTATCTGTCATACAGTCCATATGGTTCCATATAGAAACTAGTGATGTTCTATATCTTCCAGCCCATTTCCATTGAATATTGGGAGCTTAATGTCAGTTGCAGCCATTGGATTGATTGGTGTTGTATTGGCTAGTGGTATAGTGGGAACAAAATGTGGACTAGTTGGACTTCCTTGTCTAATATTTACAGCGTTGGTACTACTCGTATTTATAGAAATACTTGGATACTGGTCTTGTGATCTTACATCTGATACTGTTGGCGAGTTGTGTACACATTCTTGTTCTGGAGCTTCATTCGACTCCTCAGACTCTTCATTTCCTTATGATATTGGATGATACTCTTCTTCCTCATCACACAAGCTGTCATCTAGGTACAATGTAAACTCATAGCCTTCTTCTTCTTGCTCTGTGTTGCAACTCCCTCGTCCGAACATAGTATTTTTTCTTTTGTCGGTCCTGAGTCTCCTTCCGCTTCTCAAGAATCCAAGTTCTGGTTCAGTTCCACTTCCTCATGGGAACATCCCACTCCAGGTTTCTATGAATACACAACCACCTACTATTGTTTAGTCTATCATTTACAAAATTCCTTTCTCACATATAAGCATTTTTATCCACGTCTTCAAAGATGAGAGATATCGGCTGCGTGGTCCTTGAATTTTTTTTCTCTCGGCCTCATTGTATGAGGTTATTATATCAACGAAAAACTTAGTGATATATCATTATATGATACTACCTACCTAGAAGTCCACATCCCTTAATATAGGGTTGTTGATTCTTTTCAGCTGCTCAATCAAGAACGGAGTCCACTATGTCGATTCTCCTCCTTGAAAATTATTTTTCTAGTTTTCCAACTTAGAAAACCATTGATACAACACAATGGTGAAATCAACAAAGAAAATCTCATGAATGTATGAATATATGTACCATTATAACCATTTCATCTGCTTCCACCAATATCCTTCACTTTCTTTCCATATAAACTCTAGCTCTTTGGAATCCACCCAGTCTTGGATCTCTGGTTTCGTAAGATTCCAGAACATATCCCTCACCACAACACTTTAAGGTCGCATAAACATAACCATTTGTTGTCTTTTCTTCCCATAACCTAGGTTCATCCCCATTTTCGGTTAGCACAACAAAGCCCAAGATATTGACCCGATGGAGTAGAGCCCCACCGATAGCACCTATGACACAGATGTCGTCTCACTCGAGATGTCTCAGTTTTATGGATAACTACTAGAACTATGTTTTCGCAGTTTGTGTGGGAGGGTGTTTAAGTCCTTGGCTCTGCACCAAGTGTTGGTCAATAGGGAAGACCCGGGTTTAAACCTTTAGTGTCACACCAACAAAAGACCCACAGTGTTGGCCCTTTCGGCAACAACCTGCACGCAGGTTGTAGTCTCACCCGAAACAGCTATGGGGTGCCGCAGAATCAGGTTTCTGCAAGCCGAGAGGGGGATTACTGTACCTTAGCCTTAATAATATTATTAATCAATACTATAAAAGCTTTACCATTCATTCACATACAACTTCGCGGATAAATAAACAGTCGTTACTTGCTCAACCCACTACAGGGAATTCACAGCGAAGCTAAATATTGACAGCGATCTAATTTATCAAATGTATACAGTTATTAATGCATAAAAGATAACAGAAAAAGAAACAGCACAAGAAACCACGACACCGGATATAACGTGGTTCACCCCCAGTGTAGGGGCTACGTCCACAAACTGTGTTTTATTCGACTTGCTACAAAAACCACAGTTTGATCTGCGCACTCAGCTGCAGATCCCTTCTTTCTCTAAAATCCGTGCACACAGTAGCAGGCCTCTGCGCACACAGCTGCAGATCTTTCTTTCTCTTCTTACAAAAACCCTCTATGCACCCAGCTGCAGAGGTCGTCCACGCACACAGCTGAGACTTAACCTTTCACAATCAACCTTATCTTCACCTTATTCTTTCTTACATCATAAAACCTAACCTCTCTTCTTTACACAAGCGCTTATTTATACTGTGCATTTTTACAAAACCATGGTCTTAAACCATGGGCACCCAAAAAAAACCCTAAACCCTGGATTTAAACCACGGGTTTATTACAAAAAGGGGGTTTTGACTTACCCTGACACCCCTAAGACTATATTGACCCATAACTCCACTTACCAACAGCTGCGAAGTTACCACAACTAGTAATCCTTAGGGTACGCGCCCCAACAGGCCCCTAAGACTCACTAGTGGCCCGTCTTGGGACACTCTGTGAGGACTCTGGTGGGAGAATCTTCTGCGCGAGGGCTTGGAATCAACTGGTGAGATTATGCAGTATATCATCAGTGGCTTTCTCCTTTTCCACCAGTTCCTGTAATACTGAAGAAGAGTCTGTGTCAGCCTTTTCCTGCGCAAAAGTGTCATAGGTCTTCAAAAGTTTGAGCTAGCTTTCCGTAGTATTGCTCAATTCTAATGCTTCCTCAACCAAGGGCTGTAACGCATTTTCCAGCATCGTTACCTTCGTCCTGCAGGACTCGATTTCCTATTGAAGTTCCTTGCTGCGCTTTACTTTAGCCATCTTCTGCATAGGTGGCAGCATCTTGATTTCTATTCTGACTGCATCTAACTCATCCTAGCGCAACTTGATGGTTTCCTGAATCTTCCCTACATCTGGATGGTCTTGTAGGTTTTCCCATGCTTCTATGCTGTCTTCCATTAGTTTTGCGACACTAGCCACATTATCTGATATTTTTGCTGCTAAAGCCTTGATGTCCTGCTGGCGCTGTTCTCGGACCTCTGGTGGAGTCTCAAGAGGAATGCACAGTTGAAGTTCTGCAATCTGTTGCTGGTGTTCTATCTTCATACTTTCAACCTCGCTGCGGGGTTGCTGGGCATAGTCTTTCAGCTTAGCAATTCTCTGCTCTGGTTCCTCTGCTCCCTGTATGTCGGAGTCAGAAAGACTCCGACATGCCTCGTCCAATGCTCGCATCAACGTAGTTGTTGTCTGTTCAGCCTCTTTCTTCTGTTATGCGATCTCTTCTAGGCGTGCTGCAAAGGTTTTGTTTTGTTTGATGGTGTCTTCCAATTGGACTTGTGACACTTGAGTTCGGGTATGGATCTCCTTTGTAATCGCGAGCTGACAGAGGTGCAACTCTGTCATAGACATCTTTGTATAATCAAGCCCCGCGGTTATATTCATCTGGGGTCAGGAATCTGTGTTAGGCTGTATCATAGTTGTGCTTGATACCTGTCCCTGGTGGTCTCTGGGTGGCCATTGCCTAATATCCTGCTGCGTGGGTGCCATAGTGCTACTTGTCACAGTACTGGGCGCGGATTTTGCTGTTAGCTCTTTTAACTCTGATACCCTGTTTGCGATACCTGAGAGGCCGGCAAGATGCAGTTCCACAAACTCTGACCATTTTTTAGTAAGCGCTGTCGTAGACTGTTCTAGAGCATGCTCCAGTGCATCCAGCGTGACAGTGGCTTCTTCCTCGATATCTTTGTCCTTCGATGCTTTTACCTTTTTGCGGGACTGTGGCTTGGTTACCTCAGCTACTTTTGGTGACTTGCGCTTCATTGGTGGGTTAGGATCTGATATGGTCTTGACCGACTCCTCATCCTGTCCATCCTGTCCGCCGTCTCCACCCTGGCCATCGTCATTCATCTGCGAATCACTTAGTTCTTCGCTATCTTCCAATGGGCTTTGCTGCTGCGCCTGACTAGTACCTGCGCCAATATTGGTAGCTGGGGGAATCAGAATAGAGGGTTTTTTCCCTAAATCTTTCAGCCATTCGGCTGGCCATTGCTGAACTATCCGCCTGATATCTAGTTCGGTGACTACATATGGTAATTTGAAGCATTGCCGTTGAGGATCTGCACGAGCTTGAATGAAAACATGATGCATATCGGCACTAAAGTGCGCGACGCCCTCGTATTGAGAGAACACTTCATTGGTAAGTCGAGGTGTTCACACAATCTCATAGTGAATACTCATAGCATAGAAGACGAACACAGTGTTCGTCATCTACTGAGCTTCCTTATCTAAGGATATCCATAGGGAGGCATACCTAGCTGCCCCTGGCGTGCCGGGGTTGATTTCTACAAACTGGGCTTCAGTGGGTTCTTTCCACCCAACTAATGCAATAAGGATTACGAGCCAGGAATAATGAAAAGGTCTACATTTTTCTTGCGCATCGCTGGCATCCTCCAGAAACTCCTTCGCAAGATATCCGGCCCAATTATAAGTATACCCCTCAGCGCAGTTCATGGCAATCCGGATAACCGGGGTAGGTACTTCAGTTGGCCTGCATTTCCGTATGAGTTTGCAGGCTAAGAGTTCAGCTGCAAATCGAATGGGCTGCTCCTGAATTGCGGAAGTGTGATACCCCCATTTCCCTTTTGTCAGGCCAAACCGCTCTTTCATGGTTTGCGCGAGCTTTGTATCGTCATGTTTGGACGGAAATTCAGTTCCCGGATCAGGTCTTGCCATGGGTAAACCTGTGATCTTATGGATGAGGGTGGCGTCAATAGGAATTTGCTGGTCCCCTATCCATAAATAGCCGTCATGTACCAGGGCTAGTAACTGCTTGGCCACTATAGTCACATGTATGCCGCGTCCAAAATGAGGAATGTTAAGTATCTTGAGTAGGCCAGCTCTGTCCAGGCCCGTAGCCCATGGTTGCACTTCCAGTAGTGTGACCTGATGATCCGGGTACTTGACGCGGTGCAAGTATTCTACTGGTTCAAACTGTGGGAACTTGCCATGGTCGTTGGTGTCGTGATCGTTGTACTTAAGCCGATCAATCTTCCCTGTCATATTTCCTATCAACTGTACTCCTGGTGGCAGCGAGGGTGTGGCTAATGTAAATTGCTTTGTGCGATGAGGCAACGCGGTACCCGGGTGAACAGGTGGTAGATATGGTGGCCACGGTGGTGGAATATTCTCCCTTCCCCCAGCTGGGGCCTGTGCAGAGCCAGAGGGCTCCATAGGATGAGCTGCTGGTGTTTTCCCTGTTTGCCGCTCCCTGTCTTGGTTGCGCTTGGTGCGAACTTCAGTTCTAGTCTTTTTCCTGGCAGACCGTGTCTGCATCGGCCGTGGTGGTGCTAGGGGAGTGTCTTCACAGTGAGCTAGGGCAGGCGGCCGATTAGAGCAGGTGATCAGACCCTCTTGCTCGAATTCTCTGACCAAAGCGTCAATCTCGCGTTCGGTGGTCATGGGTTCGCTCAGAAATCTTGAAGAATTGCAGGATGCAATTGTCCCTAACTTAGGCGTCTTCTTATACATGCCATCAATCAAATCAGGCAGGACAGTGCATTGAAGGCACCAAGTCTGACAAAAATCTCGTTCATGTGGAGCGCGATTGCCGGTACTGGTCTTGGTACAGTCATTTAAAGCAATTAAAATACCACCGCCGCCAAATTGGCTGCTTCCCAATGGTCGGATTTTGAGCCTCGCTATATTTTTGGGCCGCAGCAGAATCATGGTTGCATCCTCGGGGAAATAAGTAACCTCGGCCCAATAGTGCCCTTCGACCCGACCTGGTAATATCTGCGACGGGACTATTAGGTTTGAAGCCCTAGCGTCTCGGCTCTGCCCCTGGGTTTGGTATCCAATTCCTGAATGAACAATATTTTCCTTGTCGTGGTGTGATCGAAAAGCTATCTCTAAAACAAGACCATTCTTATTAATGAAAAATGTGATCCAAGAGCTATCCACAAGATCATCCCCACTTACAGTACCGTGGCGGAGCGCAACCTTCATATGCCCATTTTTCGCTATAGGGTCCAAGATATGTACGAAATTATGCACCCACTCCTTGCGAGGTGTGTTTTCCATTACGGTGTAGTTCTGCCTCAAATGTCCCTGAGGTCTATTCCACCCCTTGAACTTACTTCGCACTTCTGGAGCTTGCCTTATAACTTTGGGGCGCAAGAATTTCTGGCAGGTTCCTCGACGGGGCTGAGACTTTGTATGATCGGTCCCCCATGCTGCTGTAGCTTCTATGGCTATTTCCAGACGCTGGGTGTGTTGTGACTGAGGTACTCGTTCTGACATAGGTGCAATAATTTCTCCAGGGTCTGTCACCCCAACCTGTGCAGGCAATTCTCGAGGCTGTGCGCTAAGGCATTGCAGAGACTGAGTGATCTGTGCACACCTATGGCCATGTAGCTCGTACAGTCGATTCTACCAATTCTCTAGACCATCGTCTGAATCAGACATGCAGGATCTATCACACTGCCAATCCATTACACCATCAGCATTAGGCTCGACATAATCTACATCCTTGGCTGTGATGTTATAGATGTGGTCTAGAGTATCATGCTCCCCTTCATCTCTAAGTGGTTCTGTATATCTTTCTCCTTGGGATGGGTCAAGGGGTATAATAACACGTAGGCCATTTCCTTCGAAGGTCATCTGTCTCCTTTTAAGGTTGATGATTGCAGCATTGGCCATGGCCCACTCAATTCCCAACAGGACTGGGTAAGGGTTGCTGTCATCAATGATCTCAATAACTTCAAAATCTGCTAGAGTACTGACCCCATCGATGTCAATTGGGACACTAAGAATTCTCCCTAGCGGTACAATCCGTTGCTGGTTAGCTAGTCGCAGTTGTATAGGTGACCAAACCAGGGAAGGCTTTCCCATTTGTCCCCAGGTATTCTTGGGTAGGACATTAACATCTGATCCAAGATCTAGGATGACATCAGTCATATCATATTCTCCTATCTGAACGTTCAACCTCATTTCCCTTCCCGTTCTTCGGACACGACTAACAGTTTTCTCCTGATCAATTCCTCTCTGAGGGTCTATGACAGCAAGAACTTTTTGCAGCTCGTTTAGAGCGTTCTGATTTCACAAGAGTTTCATACAGCTCTACAAGAAAGAGGATAGTGTACTTACTTTATCCGTCGAGGCCTCCTGTGGCTGCAAAGCCTGCTGATGTTGCCGCGCAGGTGTTTCTACAGCGCCAAGGTCAACATTATCGCACAGGGCCTCCTGGACTGGTGCGTGGTCCTTCGCAGGGTCAAGGGATGGGACTTTCTTGGAGGCCTGTTGTGCACACACCGTAGCAGGTTGCTTTGGCGAGTCTTGAGTATGTGTCGTAGCTCCACTTCGGGTGACCACATTGAGGGCTGGGGCAGGTCTTTGCTCCACGGAAATCAACTGAATACTTGGGGTAGGGCCACGGTTGTTTTCCTGAATCTTTGCAAGGAGCTGGGGGCACTGTTCAATCACGTGGTCCACTGCGCGGCAATACCGACAAGTCGTAGTGGGGTTCCGACAGTCGCGAGCCAAGTGACCAACTTGGTTACAATTGTAACACACAACCTGGCCTCTACCTCTATCGGTCATCCCACCACATCCACGACCACCAAAAGCACCTCTTCCGAGGGTGCCTCCGTGGTAACCATAGCCATCATTATTCTGGGTTTCATTGTGGACTCGGTAGGCATCAGAGGTGCGCTCTCGCATAAGGTCATAGCTACAACATTCTTCTTCATTATGCCCGACGGACTTACAGAACTGGCAGCAGGGGTTTTTGGGAACTTGAACATATCTTTGAAGAAGATGGCAGTGCTCAGGGTGATGCTGGCCAGAGGTTCAGCAAATATCACAATAGAGAACACCGGCATTGAATTGGTTGAGCATGCCCGTATTTAGATAGGTTCTGACCACGGGGCACTGGTCCCTATCGTGACCCTCGGACCGACATTGCGTACACCAGACCTCCTCTCGACTGGTTTTAGCTTTCTTCATGTCACGAAGCTCCAGGGCCATCGCTGCCAGCTGCGCTTGGATTTGACCAAGACCAGAATCGTCTCCGACGGGAGCGGTCTCTAGCTTCATTGCGATTTCCAGAGCCTCTTGCTAGTCAGCAACCTTTTGTTGCATGAGCGGCGTTCTGATATGCAGCAATAACGTGGTGATAAACCATTCCTTGTGCTACGCAGGACTAATGGTGAAGCTCACTTGGTCTAATAGAACTTTGAATCTCTGGTCAAAGTCCCACATGGATTCGTCGCGCCACTGTTGAATCTCTTTGAGTTCAGTAATGCTCTGCGATTCTGATTTTGGTTTCTTAAATTACTTAATAATGACGGCCTTGATTTCATCCAAAGTGGGGTGCTGATTACTGGAGAATTTCATGAACCAGGTCAAAGCCCGGTGGTGAAAGGAAGTAATGAGCTGCGCGGTTCTCACATCCAGGTTGGTAATACTCTTCGCGTTCCAGACGGCCTCACATAAAAACTAGAACTGTTCTGGATCTTCTGATCCCATTCCTTTGAAGATGGGTAGCTTAATGTCATCAGCTAGGTGGTCCATGGTGGTTCTGGCAGGGTTGGGAGGGGGACAGGACGTTGATGGGGGGGGATTTACGGGGGCAGGTTGACCTGTGGCCGAAATACTTGGACTTGGTTGCCTGTCACACTGCGACTGAACTTTAGGGGTAACGAAGCGACACTAGGGGGTAACAGGAGGGTTTTCTTCAGGGTCTGGTTGTGGAGGGTTTACAGGGGGAAATGCGGTGGCCTGTCCTGAGGAGTAGGATTCAAAATTTCTTTTGTACCTTTTCTCACTTCGTGGCAACCCACTTTGCGCGTCAAAAATATTCTCACTTGCAAACATATGTTAGTACTACTAAACTAGCAGTCTGATTCAAATAATAAGATACCCTTTTCAACCAATAGTATTTTAATCTTCAAGCTTAAGGAATTTAAAAACTTACCACGGGGCCCTTTGAAAAACTGCCATTCAGCTTCGCTGAAAGAAGTGCTTGTATCAATGGAAAAATCGGTCACGAAGGCTTCCAATGTGCGCGTCGTCCAGAAATCGACAGCGCGGGATACCTCGTTGTTCACGTGTTCCACAAGGTTGACCCTTGCGGGGGTCCACACAGGAATCCGTCGAGCTTGAAAGTTCGTCCTCCTCTCTGTTAACCTAGACAACCACTGGTGCAACTCTATGTGGAAACAACCAAAGAAAATTTCATAAGTATCACAAAAAACATACTGTTGTAAAAAGTCACTTGCGCTTCAACACGGATTCATATTCTCTTGCTGCGCGAATCTCAGACAAGTCTCAGCAAACCAATCACCGATGTCCTTCACAGAGGGCCTCCAGAACATAGCCCCCGAGGTACAATGTAAACCCCTCTTGAGCAGGTACTGAGTTCAACTGACAACGAAACCAATTTGTTGGGAAATAGGGAAGACCCAGGTTTAAACCTTTAGTGTCGCACCAAGAAAAGACCCACAGTGTTGGCCCTTTTGAAAACAACCTGCGCGCAGGTTGCAGTCTCACCCGAAACAGCTATGGGGTGCCGCAAAATCAGGTTTCTGCAAGCCGAGAGGGGGATTACTGTACCTTAGCCTTAATAATCTTATTAATCAATACTATAAAATCTTTACCATCCATTCACATACAACTTTGCGGATAAATAAACAGTCGTTACTTGCTCAACCCACTACAGGGAATTCACAGCGAAGCTAAATATTGACAGCGATCTAATTTATTAGATGTATACAGTTATTAATGCATAAAAGATAACAGAAACAGAAACAGCACAAGAAACCATGACACCGGATATAACGTGGTTCACCCCCAGTGTAGGGGCTACGTCCACAAACTGTGTTTTATTTGACTTGCTACAAAAACCACAGTTTGATCTGCGCACTCAGCTGCAGATCCCTTCTTTCTCTAAAAGCCGCGCACACAGCAGCAGGCCTCTACGCACACAGCTGCAGATCTTTCTTTCTCTTCTTACAAAAACCCTCTGCGCACCCAGCTGCAGAGGTCGTCCATGCACACAGCTGGGACTTAACCTTTCACAATCAACCTTATCTTCTCCTTATTCTTTCTTACATCATAAAACCTAACCTCTCTTCTTTACACAAGCGCTTATTTATACTGCGCATTTTTACAAAACCATGGTCTTAAACCATGGGCACCCAAAAAAAACCCTAAACCCTGGATTTAAACCACGAGTTTATTACAAAAAGGGGGTTTTGACTTACCCTGACACCCCTAAGACTATCTTGACCCATAACTCCGCTTACCAACAGCCGCGAAGTTACCACAACTAGTAATCCTTAGGGTACGTGCCCCAACACCAAGGTTTCCAACGAAGACCGGGAAGATGGGTCAGTGGTTTGCACATTATATATAGCAACACAGAAGTATGATGTGCCCTCATTTATGCAACCTTACGCAAATGCACAATGAACAAGCATCACAGACATATTCATTACCGAGATATGGCATTCATACATTTATCCCCTTATATCACAATAACCAATCAATCATTACACACAGTAAATATTCACTTATATAAGCTAATAAACATTCACATATATACACAACATGTAACATGGAAACCCATTTGGGAAAAAACCACAAGGTGCTCTTCATATGGCATTGCATGAGGAAATTGATGCACCTTTTGTGTGTACATAAAGCTATAGACTCTATTCAAGATATTCTCTTCTATCTCTATAGACTTCTTCTCCCTCTCATGCTCTTTGATCTTCTCTATTCTTATCACTCTAATCTACTCCTACTTAGCAATCTGCACACAGCATGGATCGACTCAACCTTCCCTATCTATCTGTGCACTTAGCTACAGAAATACTACTCTGATGCACTCATCAATCCAGATTCATTAATCAAAACTATCTATCTCTAGTCTAGCTCAAGCGTCTTTCCCAAGAGTCTAGACACTTAATCAAAACTGTTGTATTGACTAATCAACTCAAAAACCATCTAAACAATAATTAGCTAACTGGTTAACTAGCTAACTAACTAATAGTTTGAGTTCCTACTTTTATATCCTTTTTACAGACTCGATATGACTCCCATACATGCTTGTTACAGACTCAATACAGACTCTAACAGACTTAGCTTCAGTCGCTATCCTAGTTGAATTACTACCTTCAGCCAACAGGATTTCTTTCCTATTCTAGCAATACATGACCAAAAATGCACTATCGTCCTGACTTACAAAAATTCCTTTATGTGTGTGGTTTCCATAGGCTCCATCTAAGTTCGTACCCATGATTGATAAGGACTGTTTCTTTCTTGACATCATGCCTTACTGTCTCTTTCTAGCCGTTACCTTATCTGCACGCCTGCTTCTACGAATATTCTTCCATTTCATCACATCTATTTCTCTGTCCTTTTGCCATAGCTTACAAAACTGGCGCATCTTCCTCATCCCATGCCTTTACTTTACCTTTCTCCTTATCTTCCTTCTTCTATCGCAGCATCCTTCTCTCTTCTTTGATGTTGTTTCTTATGTCGCAGGTCCTTCCTCTTCTTCCTTATACTCTTCTTTCCTTACTTAGGCAAAATTCTAAATGAATTCTGCCCTTCTGTCCCGAGGCCCAATAGTTAGTCTCCCTTATATAAAGCTCCATTTGTTGCATCACACATTACCGCAATCCCCCACCTTCTCCAAGAGATAGACCCAATCTCTTTTTCCATGCCCATTTGGTTTAATAATGTATCCCAAATGTTTAAATCCTTCTTGCAAATTTAATCTTCAAAATGAAAACATTATTACCATCCCATCATCATCCTCCTCCTCTAGACTAGAGAAACATATAGCAAATTTTTGTTTGTTTATTTCCATCCTCATACTATTACTATATATATTTATAATATGCTAAAAATATCTAGATTCCATTTAATTTACATTAGAAAAAAACAACACATAATCCACATAGGGCATGTGAGTTAAATGAATCCTCCCCCTATGTTAATTCTAGAAATTAATCCATGTCTCTTTCCTTCTAGAATAGATATGCTTATGCCCTCCACAACCCAAAAAAATGTTGACATCCCTATTGTAATCCCCTTGAGGGATTAGATAAATACGATGCCAATCCATTAATAAGTAATGCATAAAAACCCAAGGAAATACATCCCATCATCCAACTAATCATTGACACATTACAACTAGCATGCATTAAGATCAAACATAAATGCATCCAAACCCCCTTTTTCATAGACTTTACAATATTTAATACCATAGAAGGAATTTTTTAGTCTTAATTGTGTGAAACCCCTCCTTAGTTCAATTGATCACATCAAAAGTTTTCCATCTTACTAAAACCCAAACTGGTCATGTGAGATCACATTAGGAAAAAAATGTTTTTAGCCTAATAGTAAGATCCTTGAAATAACAAACATTTTTATATATAAATCAACCTAAAATCATCATCAGAGGTTTCTTTATCCTTTTAGGAACCAAGGATAATAAAGTAGAGTTTATTGCACCCAAAATCCTAACTAGCAATATTGCTTCCTCCAACACCTTTACAAGATCATCAAAATCAATGAATAATTCAATTACCTCTTCCATAACTAAACTATTATCCTCTTCATTAAGAAAACTAGGGAAATATGTAGTTAACCTCAAAATATATGTTATATTCATGTAGACTAACTCCCTGTAAATATTTCAAATGGTTCATTCCCAATTCAACAAAATTTTGAAATTATCTGTTACTTGACCTTCATTTTATTTCAAAACACAACTAGTGTTATCTCTTTTTCTATGGTTGGAAACATTGTGAAAGAACTTTGTATTTTCATTTCCCTTCTCAATCCACTTTTCCTTACTTTTCATTTGCCACTCACCTTCTCTCTAATCTAGCAATTATTTCCTTCTCAACTCTAATCCTTTATTAAAGGAAGTCATTTTCCTCTGAGAAAATAATAGAATCATTATACTAAAATACACCATTGATTTTCACTCTTTACCTTCCTTATGTTCCTATCCTTATCCTTTTCCTTTCTTTTGTGGAAGGCCCACTCCTTAACAGTTTATTCAGAACTTCGTTAGAGAACTAACAAATTGAAAACTAGCATAATACATTACATTTTCATCATATTGAACGCATTGTCTTTTAACAAGCTCCATAAAACACTCCTCCTCCAACCACTAAGGATTGGATTTAAAAGGCCTAGGTGATTTTTTATTTGTCTATCGACCTAAACAATTATATAGTTATGGTTTGAGCTACCCCCTAGCTAATCCATGTTCATATTTTTTTCTACCTCGCTAAACAAATTCGTAGATATTAAGAAAATGTCAAGGCACTCAAAGACCCTAGTTCTTGTCATAACCCCAAATTTTCACAAAAAATTAAAATTTTGAGATAACATAAAATGTTTACATTTGCAGTTAGATAACTGCTAGCAGCTATTATAAGATATGAAACAGACAAATAAAAGTAACCATTTAACTTTAACACATATAGACTAATGCAGTTTTAATTTTTGATATGCGATGTAAGTAACGTGCATTCGATTATTTAGCTCTACTGATAGTTTGAATGTCAAGTAGGTGAGGAGTCATTTTCTAGCTGGGGCTTACTTAGTGATTTCTAACATATCTATATTTCTGGATCTTTATAGGCTTGACAGGTAATCTTTGACCCAGTAAAAGTTTATTAAGGTGATAAATCAGATATATTTCTCTTAGCGTAGAATATACTGCTAGTGTAAAATTTCTGCTTAGAAGACTCAAGATTCTGCAAGGTAAAGTAATGTTTATTTTACTTGATCTACAATATTATTTTACTTAATATTTGTCTCGTAGAGGTTATTAATGTCGCCCTACTATTTGTCTCTTAACAGTAAGATCTTTAAGATAGATAAATATTTCCTTCTAACTTTACTCTAACTGATTTCTAGTTCTTAAAAGATTTCATGATAATATTTCATAACTCTTCCTTAGACATAAGAGTCTATTGCTATGATCATAATAATAATTAAAGCGATGCTTATCATCATACAAATAGACCTAAGTCTTTTGGAACATAAGCCTATTGTATTCTTTTCAACTCTATTTCAATTAGGACTCATCATGGTTAAATTATCAGCTTAACATTGCCTGTAGTTTATGAGATATCCTCTACATAAAAATCGTCAAGATCGTGGTTGGAAATTCCATTTTCTTCATGAAAAACATAATGTGACCATTTCACATTACCCTATTATTCGCTTATATGTGAATAAGATGCAATAAAATCCTAAAGAGTTTACTATTTTAACTCTAAATTTTAACTTCATCTTGATTTGATTCGTCTTAGAACTTGGTAAATATTATGGAGTTCCATGATCATGTACTTATAGATTTATATCCTATATCTAGTACTATAGATCCCTTTTTGAGTGTAGGAACTATTCTTGTGTATAAGTGTTATTATATCTTTATACACCTTATTAGTTTTAATTCTAATTCTTATAACTTAACCATTCATAGTTCATAATTATAAGACCAAGTTACTTAAAGCCTTTTCAAACCTGTTCAAGCTCAAACTAACCTCTTAATCTTTTTCTTACAAGTTTGATTAAGAAAGGTTATAAAATCCTTACAATACTAGGCATCAAATTCATAAATAAAGCCCCTGAGAAACAAGTGCATCAAATCCATATGCAATTCGGTTCTTTACCAATGCTATTTATAAGGTTAAACATTATGTTTAAACATTGGTATAACACTTGTTCATCGTCGAGGGTTGATTTTTTTTGGCAATGGTATGATTTGGACTTTATGTGATAACACATTATTACTGACATGCATAAAGTAATTTACTTAACAAATAATTGGGTTTGAATGTTTTGAAGTGGAGACTATACGAATAACCCACCGTGAACTGAAAATATTTGAGTACACGTGGAATTCTCCTTGCCATGCAATACATGACTTATAAGCCTTACCTTGCAACCCTAAACTTCATTACTTCAGCGAGGGTTTTGGTCTCTGCTTCATTGGGTTTACTGCGGCCATGAGGGCTTGCAGTTGCTTTCCTCCAGCTCCACTGTCTATGCATTTTTCTTTGAAAAGCTAGTGTTTAGAGGTGAGAGTTATAATGCCATAGCTCATGAATGAGTAAATTTGGTTTGAAAACAACCTTGTTGTGTGTGAGGATTGTATTACACAATTGGTAGTTTCATTGTGGAAATCGTGGTTTAGCCACTGTCTTGGCTTGCTCTTTCTCCAGTTGTCAATGTATTTGAAACTTGAAACCAGATTCCTCCTTCTCAGGTGAATGCAAGGTTTGTTGTGCTTGTGGTGTTGGTCTGCCTTCATCTTAACCTTGGATTCCAACATTATGGGTATACATCAAGAAATATAACAATTTACAGTTTCAGTTCTTTACACCAGTTTCTAAATATGTTTAGGTTTTCATCTTGCAAGTGACAGTTCGTAGAACCTTTGGAAGGAACCACTACACGAAAGGACAGGCGTACAGTCCATGGGTAAGCCATAGTTACCAGATGGCTCTCCCCTCTTGTGCAGACCTTAGGGGGAATTTTATAGTTGGAAGAAATTACAGCATAGTTTTTACCCAGTCTTGTGTTGTTGTTCTTCAGTTTACTAGTTTTGGTTTTTGTTTAAACCCTCGCTTACAGCAGGGTAACTCCAGCTCAAAGCCGTGATTTGTAAATTCTTGTTTCTCGTGTTTTTACAAATGTTTGATACTTGTTCTATTGTTTTTCGTTATTTAAAACCCCATGCTACAATATGGGTGCACCGGCTTTAAGCTGGTTTTTGTACTTTGTTTAAGTTTAAGCCTTTTTGGCTTGTCAAGCAATACACAGTTTCTTTTTAAAAGTATAAGGGTTTTCCTTTGAGCTCGGACGCAGTTTATCTTAAAGCTATTATGGTGACTTATAAACTAGGGTTTTTACCCTATTCGCCTGAGTAATAAAAATTTTAATTTGTATTATCTATTTTGCATAAAAATATTTTTAATGGCTTGAATACTGTTACTCAGTCATTTTATATAATTATTTTATCTACAGGCTCAGAAATTTCGAGCTAGGGTTTCCTAAATGAAACCCTTGTTTTTGAATAATTCTTTCAATTAATTTGAGTTGGTTCTTTATTTGTAAAACAAATATTGTTTTTAAATTACTATTATTATATGTACATATATTTTTGCTATAAATACTGTAACTAGCCTACAATAGTTCAATTGTTCAATGATAATGTTTCAAATAGTAGAATTATAGCTTAACTGTTTTTCTTTTATTAAAACAAAGAAAATAATAAAGGGTTTCGACCCTATAGTTACTCTTCTTGTATAAACCTGTTAAGAAATTTCAGATCAGTATTTATATAGATATGTAATGTTAAAATTAATTATAATCCTATTCTTATTATTCTTACTGAAATGTTAGCAAGAATTCTTATTAGAGTTATTTGTAACATCCATTTAGTAACTAGTCTATTTTTGATAAACAATAAATATTTTCCATAAAAACCTTTCTTGTTTACAGTAACTATTGTATTAGTTTAGCTAACATTATAGTAAATAAACTAAGTATTATAATTTATTTCTTTGTTTATCTGAACATACTAAGTAGTTTAACTGTATCTTTTCTACTACATTTACAATTAGTTATTAAATAAAACACAAAGGAAATAGTGATAACATAATACAGTTTATTCTCATGCACTTGAGTAAAAGAATACTTCATTTATCTACTAAGGTATATTTTTAACCTAATAATTCTTCTACCTATAATGGAATACTGCTACTTCATTATCAGTATATATACAATAACAAAGAACACAAATAACCAGGTTATTTGTCTTTTGATACTAATCTACATACTGCAATGAATACTTTGCTATTATGAAATGCATATTACATCTATTCATTTCAGTTTCTACTCATTTCCTTCATCTACTTTAAATACTCTGCCTGTGCTAGAGTACGGTTTGGTCCTTCCAGATGTGGAAAAACACAGGTTAGAATTATTTTTCATCTATTCAAATTCATTCCTTCAAATATCTAAAATATTACTTAATATCTAAAAGATTCAAATATCTAATATTTTGCAACTAAAATTTAACATTTAGATAACAATCAGATTCACTTTTAACCATTTAACATAGTAAAACAAAAATATTGTAGAACCTGATTAAGCTAGAAAACAACAGCGTTAGGAGGTTGTTCCTCCCTACCAACTCCTAGAGAGCACCCAAGCAACGCTTCCTTAGGACCCTTGAGCCTATCCTTGGTCTCCTTGGTTAAGAACTGGTGGAGCAAGCAAACAATAAACTAGTCCAATGACTCAGTAATGAATCTGCACTCAGCAATAAGATCCTTCAGCTGAAAAACTGCACTAGATCACTTAGTAGTTAACCCATCAAACTCTTTCTACAAATTTCCTTGCCATTGAATTTCTCTAAAGTACATTCACCTGAATGATCACTTCTCTAGAAAATGAGCAGCCTCAGATCTCCTCAATGGGCATTTTTATAAAGATTGCCTAGGTCTTTTGGGTCACTTGTCATTAATTGAGCCACCTACTGTGATCCCACTTTCTTTGGGGATCATGACCCCAAATGTATGGAGGTTGCCACCTTCAACATTTGAAAGAGGTTTGAGGATGATGCCACTTGTCTCTTTTCTCTCCACCCAGTCTCCTCCACCAATTTGACCAGTAAACACTATTTTAATAGCTCTCCTAAGCTGTTGTCTCCACTTTCATTTATTTATAATTAAAATATTCAGAATTACATTTAATATCCTTGACTCTGCTGAGTCATCACTTTCAAGTTAGCATAAAATTTAACATATTGTCTTTGAATAAAATCAAATAAAATAATATTGTTTTTTTTTTTTTGCAAAATTGGGGCATGTGACATACACACCCCCTAAGAATATAACATCATCCTCGATGTTATTTATTCTTCATCTTTAGAATTCCCCTGGAAAAGAATTAGATATGCATCTCGCATATTTCTTTCCAATTCTCAGGTGGCTTCCTCTGGACTAAGGTCCTTCCATTGCACCTTCACCTATCCAATGGTGCAGTTCCGAAGTGTGATCTCCCTCCGCCCGAGGATAAAGTCCAGTTCCACCAGAAAATATACTTCTGGTTCCACCTGTACATCATTCTAGTTAACAACATGAGTAGCATCATGAACATATTTCTTTAATACATAAATGTGAAAAACATTATGTACTCTTAAATTTGGTGGTAATGCTAATTGATAAGCTACTTGTCCAATCTTGGACAGAATTTCAAATGGACCATAGTAACGAGGTGCTAATTTTGCACAACTCCCCAATCTCAGAGAGCTCTTTTTAGGCCTCACCTTGATGAACACATGTTGACCTACCTGAAACTCCTTTGGAGTTCTTTTTAAGTATGCTTGACTTTTCTGCCAATCCTGCGCAACTTTCAAATTACCCTGCACTTGTTTTACAATTTCTTCCATTTCCTTTAACAGTTCAGCACCTAATACCAATCTATCCACCGGATTACTCTAAGAGATAGGAGTATTACATTTCCTTCCATACAAAATTTTGAAAGGACTGAATCTGGCTGATGTCTGATAATTATTATTATAACCAAATTCTACCAGATGCAAATAATCCTCCCATTTACCTGGTTGGTCTTTCACATACATTCTTAATAAATATTCCAGTACTTGGTTCACCCTTTCAGTTTGTCCATCTGTTTGAGGATGGAAAGAAGTACTAAAATTTAATGTAGTGTTTAATCCTTTAAACAGAGACTTCCAAAAATTTCCTCTAAATTTAGGATCTCTATCTGAGATTATTACTTTTGGTATTCCATGCAATCGAAAAAACTGTTTTAGAAAGACATCAGCTATGTTTGCAGCTTTATATGTAGTTTTAACAAGTATAAAGTGAGCCGCTTTAATTAAATTATCGACTACTACCATGATAGAGTCATTTAAATTCTGATTTCTAGGTAGTCCAGTAACAAAATCAGTACTGATTATTTCCCATTTCCAGCTAGGAAAGGGTAATGGCTGAAGTAATCCTGCTAAGTGTTGATGTTCATTTTTCACCTACTGACATTCAAAACACATAGGGATATATTTAGCTACTTCACTCTTCATATTTGGCCAAAAATATTCTTTTCTTGGCATAGTTATAGTCGTTTGATAGCCTGGATGACCTGAGTATGGAGTTTTATGAATTTCATCCAAAATTAACAGCTTAACTTTAGGTATGTTAGGTACATACATTCTATATTTATATAGTAAAAATTATTTGGCATTCAGACTATACCCTTTACTTAAGATTTCTGTTGGATTTTCTTTAGTTTTAGTTTGTAAATTTTGGTAAATTTCATCTTGTTATATTCCTACTTTAAGCTGTTCATCCAAATCTGTAGTATAAGTACTGATAGCTGCTGCAAAATTCAGCCTTGCATTCCTACTTAATGCATCAACAACTTTATTTTCTTTACCTTTTATGTGTTGAATTTCAAAATCATACTCACTTAGGAAAGCTAGCCACCTAGCTTGTCTGGCATTTAGATTAGGCTGATCTAACAGATACTTTAATCCTTTATTATTAGTCATTAAAATAAATTTTCTGCCAATTAGGTGATGTTGCCACATCTTTAGAGCATGTATAACAACTGCTAATTCCAGATCGTATGTTGCATAATTATTTTCATGAATTTTTAATTTTCTTGACTCATTGGCAACATGCCCTTCTTGAGTCAAAACACCGCCTAAGCCATCGTTAAAGGCGTCAGTGCACACTATAAATTCTTTATTAGGATCAACTATTCTTAAAATAGGTGCACTGGTTAATAAAGTTTTTAACTTTTTAAATCTTTCTTCGCATTTTTTGGTTCCAATCAAACTTCTTCCCTTTCTTCTGTAAAGAAGTTATCGGATTCGCGATCCTTGAAAAACCTTCAATGAATCTCCAGTAGTAACTGACAATTCCCATGAAAGATCGAACATCAGTTACATCTTTAGGAACCGGCCAATCTTCAATTGCTTTTATCTTTTCGGGATCTACTGAAATCCCTTCCCTGGTCACCACATGACTCAAGTACTGAATCTTATCAATGAAGAAATCAAATTTACT
This sequence comes from Pseudotsuga menziesii, assembly GCA_001517045.1. Taxonomy (NCBI): domain Eukaryota; kingdom Viridiplantae; phylum Streptophyta; class Pinopsida; order Pinales; family Pinaceae; genus Pseudotsuga; species Pseudotsuga menziesii. Next base: position 86,721 of record LPNX010327024.1, on the reverse strand, counting down.
AAACTTTGCAAAAAGTTGATGATCTCGTAATTATTGCAAAACAATTTTTAAATGTTCTTTATGTTCTTCTTCAGTTTTTGAATAGATTAAAATGTCATCGATGAACACGACTACAAAATTATCTAGATACTTATGCATAACGTTGTTCATTAAACACATGAAAACAGCTGGAGAATTAGTAAGCCCAAATGGCACGACGACAAACTCGTAATGACCATATCGAGCTCTAAAAGCTGTCTTAAAGATGTCTTCATATTTAATCCTAACTTGATGATATCCAGACCTTAAATCTATTTTTGAAAACATCGCGGCTACACATAGTTGATCAAACAGATCCTCTATGCGAGGCAATGGATATCGATTTTTAATGGTCATCTTATTCAACTGACGATAATCTATGCAAAGTTGCATTGTTCTGTCCTTTTTCTTAACAAATATGACAGGTGCCCCCCAAGGAGACACACTAGGTCGAATATACTTTTTATCAATTAGTTCTTTTGATTGGGACTTGTTGCAGCTACAACTTTTCTCCCCCTAATTTCTTAATTTTTTGGGGCCCCTCCTTATCACTTAGAGTTGTTTGATTTCGTGTGATCCATGAAGGTCTGGTCTAGCCATAGCTTTGGTCGATTCTAATGATTGATTTGCAGCCTGTCTCTCCAGAGCACGTTTGTGTTTAAATTTTATTGTAGATCGCCGAGTTGAATGTGGTTTTGATAGCCAGAGTTTAGTCAGATCAGTTTCCTTTTAAGTAAACCGTTGTCTCTGAGATATTTTAGTCTGGTCGCTACTGTGTTGAGCTCTTCAACACTTAGTTTTTCTATGATCGGGTGTAAATTTTATGTTAGATCGAAAGCTGTGAAGTTTCATCCCCTCCACCGTTGCGGCTCCGAAATCGTTTATTCGTCCGATGTCAAAGCCGTCCAATTTTCGATTTACTTTTCCCGCTTTTCGTCGCGTTCCTGAAGCCTCTACCTTTCTTCCGTTGCGGCGGGAAAAGTGTTTCCACCCCCGAAATAGAAAATCGTCCGACTTCCGACTTAAAGCCCTTCTTTCCCGCGTTTCACTTGTTCACAACTTATGCCTTGCCCGGTGTTGCAGCTGGGAAAACCTTGTGGCCTCCGATCTTATTTCTTTCCGATTGTCGACTTTAAGTTCTCCCGCCAATGAATTTCCTGTTAACCATCGTAGGCTAGGTTTGTCAAACCCGCAGGAGGTGTGCCTTGCCATTTCCTTGTGGAATAGTCATTTTTTTTAATTGTTAATATTTTCTATTTTGAATGATGCTTGTCGACTGATGGCAGGTGGTTTTGAAGAAAGCGGTCAATCTACCGGGGTGCAGAGAAAGACGGACCCGTTCGGTGGAAGTGTGACTGAAACCAGGGGAGTGGAGGATGAAATCCAGAGCCGTAAAGGCACGAACCCAAAACTGATCAGTTACCAAGGGGCTCATGATTGCATACAGACAAGATATAGGAATGTGAAGCGTTTGAGAAACTGAAAGACCATGTGTCTGGGGGAAAATGAAACACTCTGTAATTGTAGTTTAAATATTCGAAAGTGGAACTGAACCAGGGCTTTTTCCCTGGAAAAGATTGGTAAACCATTTTTTTGTAAGAGGAACTATTTCATTTTACAATGAGAAACTGCAACTTTTTCCTGTTGGAGAAAGCGAAATGTGGAATGTATCAATGCGACTGAATGAATAATGTTGAAGAGGAACTACTTCATTTTCAGCTGTGTTTCATTTGCTGTGAGAGTGTTTGACTTCCTGAACCTATGTTCTTGTTGAATGTTCTTCAGTATATTTTATGATGTTTTCCACTATGAGTAATAAGTGTCGTTCATAAAATGATTAGCTATCTGGTTGTTTAAATATCTGTAATTGTTCGTGTGTCTTGAATGAAGTCTCAACTACCTGTAATTCTTCATTATGCACGTACAAAATGTATTACTCACCAATAAATGCTAATTCTGCTCCCTAGGGATAGTTTAGATAAGTAGTTTATTTTCTTGTCGTATGTGATTTGAATGCTTGTGAGCCTTAAGATGAGAGGTAAGAACTTGCGCATCACATTGTGACTGCTCCCTGCATTTTATCACCCTGCATTGTTAGTTAGGCACCTGCATTTCATAATTTAAGTCAAAAATGCAAAAACCTCGATGGACCGGGCTGCAACCGGTAAACCCTTTGTTTGTTGCTTGACCTACGGTAGCCGGACCGCAAACCGGACGGATTCCCTATACCAAACAGTCAATGGGCTAGTTGGGAACGTTGATTGGGTAGAATCCCTTACTATTGTCGCTTGCGAATTTCGAGGCCCCAATAGTTTTGGTGCTAGAAGGAGGGCCGCCAGTGCATGGCTGGCCGAGGAAACCCATTTTCCCGAGAATTTTCCACAGGTGACAGTTCCGAAAGAAGTGGGTTCCATAATCCAATCCCGGAAGAAAACAGAGAACATCTATATGCTGTTGGTAACGAAGTGGTTAACGACCTAAGAAGACACACCCGGGCATATGTAAAGAAGCTTGGAGGGTTTCCAATTATCCTTGACTTACCTAGAAGAGAATACAAGAAGAAATACTGTCCTATAACAGAAGATTCAGTGTTGGTTGGAGACTGGGAAGAACTTGTAGAGACTGCTATGCAGGAAGTTGAATTACCTTTGAACCAAGAAGGACCAGATACCCCTTACAGTTCTCCTTCTCAAACTCCTGTTGGTTCACCCCCTCACTCTCCACCCTGACTCATGGCTGGCGTAAACGCAAACCAACCCCCCAACCCACCAAATCCACCACCTACGTGGAGAGCCAGATCACCTCTAAATCTAACACCTCCATTACATGACTTACCCCAATCCTTCGAAAACTTGCTGCCTAAATTTGACCCCAATGAGAAGATCCTAGTGGATGATCATCTACAGAGTTTCTACTTGGCAATAGAGGGTTTAAGGGCTGGGGAGCATGAATATGTAGTATGTCGACTTTTCCCGCATACACTTAAAGGAGCTGCAGCTTCATGGTATTTTGGGTTGCCTGCTACCTTGATTCTGGACTGGAACACATTTGAGAGGATTTTTAGAAGTAAGTATGCGACCCAAAAGACTCATGCTGCCCTTATGAAAGGACTGTGTGCATTGAAGAAAGAAAAAAAGGAAAAAGTGCACAGTTTCACACAAAGGTTTGCAACATATCTTAAGAACTTCTCTGAAACATATAAGCCTTCAGACAAAGTACTGATTGAGTACTATACTTCAGCTTTGGGTCCGGATTTGGCCACATTTGTGAAAGGTAGGGCCAAGCCTACTCTGACAGAGACCTATGAAGAGGCAGAAGTGGTGGAAGCGGAAAGAGAAAGTATTGAAGATTATCTAGAACAATCAGGAGAGAAAGGCGCGGGGAGAAAAGCCTTATTGTTCGCTAAGCCTAAGGAAGAAAAGTCGCCAGATCTGGAAAATATGGCCAATATGATGCAGAAGCTTTCCAACAAGATCATAGATATGGAAAAATAAAAAGAGGCACAAAGGTTTTATAAGCCATATTATAAGAAAATAGAAGATAAGGATCATTCTAATTCTCCTCCTCACAATGCTACGTCCATGAATCTAACAGAGGTCGGCATGGATAATTTCTGCACTTTCCACCAACAGCCGCACTCTGAAAATAATTTTCCACAATGGTTAAACTCTATGACACTAGTGACGAATCAACTGCTGGATTCTAGGTTAACAGAAGAGGGAGATGAAGAAAGAAAAGAAGATTCTGCCTCTACGCCTAATGAAGATCAGGAAAAGGAGACATTGGCATTATGGAATTCGGTCTCATTATTTGATGCTGAAGAAGGAAACACTTAGAGATACCATGGCATTATGGAGACCAACGTGGCCACAAGAAGCCAAGGAACGGTTAAGGACGACAGTATTATTCTTCCAAAGATCAGAAGGTTGCAGAGAAATGTTAGGAATAAGTTTCAAAATAAAGCTTTGGCTGATAAGATTCCAGAATTCATGATTACCAGCCAAATTCCTAGACAGGATGATACAACAGCCAAGCCAAGTGAAGGAAATGCTGACAAACCACATCCAATTGGACAGCCGATGAATTATGACATTGTGGAGGATTTGAAAAAGGTAAAAGCAAATGTTCCACTATTTGAAATGTGCAAAGTGCCGCATCAAAAAGAGAGATTGTTGAAAGTGCTTGAAGCATCAGATGACAAGCTTCCCGCTGACAATCAACCTCAGGACGAAAAAGAAATTGGAGAAACCAGCGTTGGAGGTGAGTCTAAAGCTAAGCATTTACCTTTCCTCCTAACGTTTGAAATTTTTAATCATAACGTGCACAATTGTCTGGTAGATTTAGGGGCATCCATTAATGTCATGCCCATATCAGTATGTAAGAAGATAAATGGGCAGCCAAAGCCAACCATGTGGAGGGTGGTTCAGTTGGATAGGACAAACGTTAAAGTAATTGGTGAGATGAAAGATGTCCTAATCCGTCTGGCATCCAATGACAAAGTATGCCAAGTTATTAACATTATAGTAGCTGATATACCAGACGCTTACGGTCTGGTCCTGAGTAGAGAGTGGTCAGCCAAATTAGATGGATATTTCGCTTCAGATTGGTCGCACCTATGGTTGCCGTACAAAGGGAGTCCAAACCAGATCAAGATTATGAGAGAACCCCACATGAAGTACAATGTTACCCAACTAAATGAGAAGAATATACCTGTGGATTCTGTATTGGGAAATTATTTTCTTGAGTTGGGACTAGGGAATTATCAAGCGGAAGAAGCCGGCAACCCATCTGATACCCAGCCTGATCTCCTTTGATTCTCGCAGACTGGCAAGATTGATTGTAAAATAGTAGACTTAGCAGTAGGAGTAGATTCATTTTTAGTAGTTAATGATTTTTGGACTTTATTTTTCGATGGCTCTAAGACATTGGAAGGGTTAGGGGCCGGCTGTGTCCCAATTGACCCACAGAAGAATAAACATTTCCTTTCATGTATATTAGAGTTTGAATGTACTAATAATACAGCTGAGTATGAAGCACTGGTGCAGGGACTCAAGAAAGCGATTGACTTGAAGGTAAGTAATTTAAAAGTTTTTGGGGATTCTGAAATTATTGTGAAACAAATCCGGAATCAAATCCACTGTGTTTCTCCTCACCTAAAAGCTTACCAGAATGAGGTATGGGACCTTCTTAAATGTTTTAATGCATTCAACATTATTTCAATCTCAAGAATTAAAAACGCAGCAGCTGACTTATTAGCTACTTCGGCCGCTAGGATTGTACCCTCAAATAATCGATGTACTGTTGAATTTCTTTTCAGGCCTTCAGTACCTGATATGATTACCAACCTGTGTGTGTTCGATGATGACCCGCAAATTATAGAATGTTTAACAAATAACGAGGTATTCTAAGGAGCGATTATTGATGATGAAGAACACCAGGCCGAGATGAAATTTGATAATTTCATCCCTAAAGGGGTCAGAACATTAGAGAAGATGTTTGACTTGAATGAAAATTTTAGGAGACCCACCAACGTGAAGACTCGCAGCTCAAATATACAGTTCGAGCTGATAAATTTGGGGACTGAAACAGCACCTAAGTTCGTGAATCTCGACAAATGTTGTTCGCTGACAGAAAAGGACAAGTTCAGCAGTCTATTTAAACAATACAAAGATGTCTTTTCCTGGACGTACCAAGAGTTAAAGACATACGATACCAGCATCATCAGGCACGTTGTTCCCATCAAGGCGGGAGTCAAACCATATCAGCAGCCCTTGAGGAAAATGCATCCAAAACTGGAACCGCTGATTCAGAGTGAGGTAAAGAAATTGTTAGATGCTAGAATCATTTTCAAAGTCAGACACTCTGAGTGGGTATCAAATCTGGTACTGGTCAGAAAGAAGTCAGGAGAAATCAGACTGTGTGTGGATTTCAGGAACTTAAACCGTGCATCGGATAAAGATAACTATCCTGTGCCACCCATGGAGCAGCTGCTACAAATGGTTTCAGGTTCCGAACTGTTTTCATTATTAGACGGGTTCTCTGGCTACAATCAAGTGTTGGTAGCCGAAGAAGACAGATTAAAGACAATGTTCAGGACAAAATGGGGAACTTTTGCCTATAGAAGGATGCCCTTTGGGCTGACTAATTCCAGAGCGACATTTCAGAGAGCTATGGACATAGCCTTCCATGGACTAATTGGATGAAGTGTTGTGGTGTACCTTGATGACATTACAATATTCTCGAAGAAAAGAGGAGAGCACGCTTTTCACCTAAAGCAAATTTTTGAACGCTGTCGGAAATATGGCATCTCCCTCAATCCTAAGAAGTGCGTGTTCGCCGTCACTGAGGGAAAATTACTAGGGCACATAGTTTCAAAGAAGGGTATATCTATATACCCAGAAATAATTAAGGCCATTGAACAAATTCCCATGCCCCATAATAAAAAAGGAATGCAATCGTTTATGGGAACCATAAATTTTGTACGAAGGTTTGTGCCTGATTTCGCTCAGACTGTCAAACCACTATAGCAGATGGTCAAACAAAATGCACAATTTAAGTGGACTGATATTGAGAAAGACGCTTTCAGCAAAATTAAAACTGCTGTTGCACACGCTCCCTCCTTGAAAAGCCCCGACTTTAATAAAGACTTTATTATGTATACATTTGCATCCGACGATTCGATGGCAGCTGTACTCACGCAAAAGGAAAATGGGGGGGATGAATTCCCAGTCGCCTTTATGAGTACTGGTCTACAGGGGGCTGAGTTAAATTACCCGGCCATTGATAAGCAAGCTTATGCAGTATTTAAGGAAGTGAAGCAATTCAGACCTTATATATTAAAGAATCGAACCAAGGTAATAGTTCCCTACCCAGTTGGGAGATCCCTTCTCATACAGAAAGAGTTAGGAGAAAGGAGGGGCAACTGGGTAACAGCTCTTCAAGAATACGACCTTGAGTTCAAGCCAGCCTCTATAGTCAAAGGTCAAGGGTTATGCAAATTAATGACTAAAAGTGGGAACAATGAAGAACAAGCCTGGGAAGATGATGCCTAATTACATGTAATGGATGTATGCCCTTTGTTTACAGCTCCCGAGTCTTGGTATAGAGACCCTGTACATTACTTACAGCCAGGGCTGCTGCCAGAACATTGGAATTCCAAGCAGAGAAGAGCATTGCATCTTAAATCAGCATCCTATCAACTTGTTAAAGGAATACTATTCAGGAAAAACTACGATGGAGTCCTTCTGAGATGCTTGGAGAAATAATATGCTAAGAAAGTAATGTCTGAATTGCACAATGATCTGGCTGGGGGACATTATTCAGGGGACACTACAGCCCACAAGGTCCTCAGAGCTAGTTATTACTGGCCTACACTCTTCAAGGATGCACACGCACACGTCAGAAAGTGTGATATTTTCCAAAGGTGTGGTGGAAGACAGCCTAAAGCAGCAGCGCCCTAAAACCTATGATGATCACGGAACCATTTGAGCAATGGGGGCTAGACATTATTGGAGAAATAAAGCCAAATTCATCCCTGCAACACAAGTACATTCTTACTGCGACTGATTATTTCACTCGCTGGGTCGAACCTATCCCACTGCACAAGATAAATGAAGACGAAGTCATCAGCTTCCTACAAGATCATATCATGACCAGGTTTGGAGTTCCAGTTTCGCTAGTATTTGATAATGCTAAATACTTTTCATCAATTAAATTGACTACGTTTTCTCATGATAAAGGGATAAAATTGCATTATTATGCTAATTACTATCCGCAAGGGAATGGCCTGGCTGAATCCTCTAATAAAAACCTCATTAGAATTCTGAAGAAGACTGTAATAGAAAACCATAGGAGTTGGCACTCAACCTTACCAAATGCCCTTTGGGCTGATAGAGTCACCCCCAAATCTGCAATTGGAGTGTCCCCATATACCCTTGTCTACGGCAAAGAGGCCATCCTTCCTCCCAATATCATGCTACCGTATTCCATTCTAGCTCAGGAGTCTAGGGGGTCGTATGATGAAGTTTTACAAATAAGAATATATAATCTCCTGAAGGCTAAAGAAGCCAGGTCGAAAGCCAAAGAATGCTTTAAGCAGCAACAAGAGTCGGTTAAGAGATGGTTTGACAAACACAAATTTGGGACAAAAGACTTTGAAGTAGGATATTTAGTTCTCAAATGGGACCATCCCCATGATGAGAAAGGAAAGCATACCAAGTTCCAGCAGTTGTGGGTAGGCCCTTTTCAGATTGCAGCCAAGCTTGGTCCTTCTACTTACAAGTTGCAAGATCTGCAGGGGTGGGAGGAGAACCTACCAGTAAATAGTTTGGTTCTCAAACCTTACTTTTCCTGAGTCTGTCTGATTTTTTGCTGTCTTGTATATAAATAATTCGCCTGACTGTCTTTTGAGTCATGTTTCTAGTTTGATTTTGTTGATTTCGTTTTAGCTTGTTTCGTTGATTTCAATAAAGGGAGAAAACCTGCGGTTGCATGGAATACATCCAAAATTTTTGGGTTTGATAAACGTTTTGGTGACAGACTGTGTGTTACTAATTTATATAAAATAATTTCTTCCAGTATAGAAGTTTTCTCGAAGAACTCTGTGTGCATTGAAGTCCTTCTTAACCCCTGTGAAATAAACCAGATTCAAGGAGTCTGGGGTACTATGTCGAGGCTCCATCCACGTCACATTTAAAATGTTCTAAGGAGCAACTGCAAAGGACCTGTGGAAAGGAGCAAAGTGAACAGTGTATTAAATGTAAATGATCCCATGCCAAGAAACGATTGCCAAAAGGAAAATAAAGAGTCAAAAACTCCTATGAAAGCATCATAAATCAAAGCAGGAGCTGAATTACAAATACTTAATTGCCGAAAGATCTTCTCCATCCGTGGGTCTGAACTTGAAGTAAACCACTCACACAAAAGGAAACTATGGGATAGAGGATCCTGAATCAAGATTCAGTATGAAAGGCATGTAAGAAAACTCATATGAAATAGGACAAAAGTCTGAAAGCACCAGAAGAGTGTAAAAATGGCATGGGAATGAGGAACAAACGAATATTTATGTTTACCATATGCTCCAATCCTGTGGTGTCCAAATCTTTTAGCAACCTGAAGACAAGGGTAATAATGAAATTCATCCTCCGGCCTCAGCATAGTTATTTGGACTTGACCATTTTGGTTTCCACTCTCCCTAATTGGACTGTCATCAATGATTAAGGGTACACACTGCTATCATTTAATAAATCCATATTGCTGGAAGAAGTCAATATGATGCTTTTTTTTGTTAAACAATCTGTCACTCAAAGGTTGATCGCCCAGAGATCTAGGTTCACTAGGAAATCTCCAGTTGTTGCAGTTGCAACTTTTCTCCCCCTAATTTCTTAATTTTTTGGGGCCCCTCCTTATCACTTAGATTTGTTTGATTTCATGTGATCCATGAAGGTCTGCTCTAGCCATAGCTTTGGTTGATTCTAATGATTGATTCACAGCCTGTCTCTCCAGAGCACATTTGTGTTAAGATTTTATTTTAGATCACCGAGTTGAATGTGGTTTTGATAGCCATAGTTTAGTCAGATCAGTTGCCTTTTAAGTAAACCGTTGTCTCTGAGATATTTTAGTCTGGTCGCTGCTGTGTTGAGCTCTTCAACACTTAGTTTTTCTGTGACCGGGCATAAATTTTATGTTAGATCGGAAGCTGTGAAGTTTCAGCCCCTCCGCCGTTGCAGCTCTGAAATCGTTTATTCGTCCGATGTCAGAGCCGTCCGATTTTTTATTTACTTTTCCTGCTTTTCATCGCGTGCTTGAAGCCTCTACCTTTCCTCCATTGCAGCGGGAAAAGTGTTTCCACCCCCGAAACGAAAAACCGTCTGAATTCCGACTTAAAGCCCTTCTTACCTGTGTTTCGCTTGTTCACAACTTATGCCTTTCCTGGCGTTGCAGCTGGGAAAACCTTGTGGCCTCCGATGTTATTTATTTCCGATTGCCAACTTTAATTTCTCCCACCAGTGAGTTTCCTGTTAACCATCGTAGGCTAGGTTTTTCAAACCCGCAGGAGGTGCGCCTTGCCATTTCCTTGTGGAATAGTCATTTTTTTTAATTGTTAATATTTGCTATTTTGAATGATGCTTGTCGACTGATGGCAGGTGGTTTTGAAGAAAGCGGTCAATCTACCGAGGTGCAGAGAAAGACAGACCCGTTCGGCGGAAGTGTGACTGAAACCAGGGGAGTGGAGGACGAAATCCGGAGCCGTAAAGGCGCGAACCCAAAACTGATCAGTTACCAAGGGGCTCATGATTGCATACAAACAAGATATAGGAATGTGAAGCATTTGACAAACTGAAAGACCATGCATCTGGGGGAAAAAGAAACGCTCTATAATTGTAGTTTAAATATTTGAAAGTGGAACTGAACCAGGGATTTTTCCCTGGAAAAGATTGGTAAACCATTTTTTTGTAAGAGGAACTATTTCGTTTTACAATGAGAAACTGCAACTTTTTCCTGTTGGAGAAAGCTAAATGTGGAATGTATCAATGCGACTGAATGAATAATGTTGAAGAGGAACTACTATGATTTTCAGCTATGTTTCATTTTCTGTGAGAGTGTTTGACTTCCTGAACCTATGTTCTTGTTGAATGTTCTTCAGTATATTTTATGATGTTTTCCACTGTGAGTAATAAGTGTTGCTCATAAAACGATTAGCTATCTAGTTGTTTAAATATCTGTAATTGTTCGTGCGTCTTGAATGAAGTCTCAGCTACCTGTAATTCTTCATTATGCATGTACAAAATGTATTACTCACCAATAAATGCTAATTCTGCTCCCTAGGGATAGTTTAGATAAGTAGTTTATTTTCTTGTCGTATGTGATTTGAATGCTTGTGAGCCTTAAGACGAGAGGTAAGAACTTGTGCATCACATTGTGACTGCTCCCTGCATTTTATCACCCTGCATTTTTAGTTAGGCACCTGCATTTCATAATTTAAGTCAAAAATGCAAAAAACTCGGTGGACCGGGCCGCAACTGGTAAACCCTTTGTTTGTTGCTTGACCTACGGTAGCTGGACCGCAAATCGGACGAATTCCCTATACCAAACGGTCAACGGGATAGTTGGGAACGTTGATTGGGGAGAATCCCTTACTGTTTTCACCTACGAATTTCGGGGCCCAAATAGGACTTTAATTCATTAAGTTCAAGTATGTTCATTAGATAAGGGGCCTTTGAGCTAGGTACTGCACCAGGTACCAACTCAATGGTGAAATCTAATTCCCTTTTCGGAGGTAGTCCCAGAATTTCTTCAGGGAATAAATCAACATATTCTCTTAAGACTGGTATTTCTTCCAATTTTAATTTATCTTTCTTGTTTAGATTCTCCTCATCAGTTATTGTTACTGCATAAGCTTTACATCCCTTCCTAACAACTCTCTTAAGCTGTAGAGCAGAAATCTGCCTTATGGTGGTTTTTCTAGGGATTCCTTTTACACTTACTGGTTTTCCATCACTGTTTAAACATGTGAAGGTTTTATCATAACAATTTAAAATTAACCTATGATGTTCTAACCAGTCCATACCAATCAGTAAATCATAAGAACCAAGAGGAAATACATTAAGCTTTATAAGAGTTTCAAAATGATCCATAACTACTGCACATTCTTTTACAAAACAAGTTACCTTCCTTTTAGCACCAGTGGTGGCTAACTGAACCAACCAATAATTTTCAAAATTTTGAACAGGTAACTTACATTTTTCTACCATTTTAGGTGCAATATAACTGATACTAGCTCCTGGATCACATAAAATATTGAGATAACATAAAATGTTTACAGTTGCAGTTAGATAACTGCTAGTAGCTATTGTAAGATATGAAATAGACAAATAAAAGTAACAATTTAACTTTAACACATTTAGACTAATGCAATTTTAATTTTTGATATGTGATGTAAGTAACCTGCATTCAATTATTTAGCTCTATTGATAGTTTGAATGTCAAGTAGGTAAGGAGTCATTTTCTAGCTAAGGGTTAGTTAGCGATTGCTAACGTATCTGGATTTCTGGATCTTTACAGGCTTTACAGGTAATCTTTGACCCAGTAAAATTTTATTAAGGCGATAAATCAGATATATTTCTCTTAGCGTAGAATATACTGCTAGAGTAAAAGTTCTACTTAGAAGACTCAAGATTTTACAAGGTAAAGTCATGTTTCTTTTACTTGATCCACAATATTATTTTACTTAATCTTTGTCTCATAGAGGTTATTAATTTCACCCTAGTGTTTGTCTCTTAACAGTAAGATCTTTAAGATAGATAAAGATTTCCTTCTAACTTTACTCTAACTAATTTCCTGTTCTTAAAAGAGTTCATGATAATATTTCATAACTCTTCCTTAGACATAAGAGTCTATTGCTATTATCATCACAATAATTAAAGTGCTACTTATCATCATACAAATAGACCTAAGTCTTTCGGAAAATAAGCCTATTATATTCTTTTCAACTCTATTTCAATTAGGACTCATCATGGTTAAATTATCAGCTTAACATTGCATGTAGTTTATGAGATATCCTCTACATAAAAATTGTCAAGATTGTGGTTGGAAATCCCATTTTCTTCATGAACAACATAATGTGACAATTTCACATTACCCTACTATTCGCTTATATGTGAATAAGATGCAATAAAATCCTAAACAATTTACTATTCTAACTCTAAATTTTAACTTCATCTTGATTCAATTCATCTTAGAACTTGGTAAATATTATGGAGTTCCGTGATCATGTACTTATAGATTTATATCCTACATCTAGTACTATAGATCCCTTTTTGAGTGTAGGAACTATTCTTGTGTATAAGTGTTATTATATCTTTATACACCTTATTAGTTTTAATTCTAATTATTATAACTTAACCATTCATAGTTCATAATTATAAGACGAAGTTAGTTAAAGCCTTTTCAAACCTGTTCAAGCTCAAACTAACCTCTTAATATTTTTCTTACAAGTTTGATTAACAAAGGTTATAAAATCCTTACAATACTAGGCATCAAATTCATAAATAAAACCCTTGAGAAACAAGCGCATCGAATCCATATGCAATTCGATTCTTTACCAAAACTATTTATAAGGTTAAATATTATGTTTAAACGTTGGTATAACACTTGTTCATTGTCGAGGCTTGACTTTGTTTCTCAATGATATGATTTGGACTTTATGTGATAACACATTATTACTACATGCATAAAGTAATTGATGTAACAAATAATTGGGTTCGAATGATTTGCAGTGGAGACTATACGAATAACCCACCGTGAACTAAAAAGATTTGAGTACATGTGGAACTATCCTCGCCATGCAATACGTGACTTATAAGCCTTACCTTGCAACCCTAAACTTCATTGCTTCAGCGAGGGTTTCAGTCTTTGCTTTGTTGGGTTTACTGCGGTCATGAGGGCTCGTAGTTGCTTTCCTCCAGCTCCACTGTCTGTGCATTTTTCTTTGAAAAACTCTTGTTTAGAGGTGAGATTTATAATGCCATAGATCGTGAATGAGTAAATTTGGTTTGCAAACAACCTTTCTATGTGTGAGGATTGTATTACACAGTTGGTAGTTTCATTGTGGAAATCGTGGTTTAGCCACTATCTTGGCTTGCTCTTGCTCCAGTTGTCAGTGTAGTTGAAATTTGAACTCAGATGCCTCCTTCTCAAGTGAATGCAAGGTTTGTTGTGCTCGTGGTATCGGTTTGCCTTCATCTTAACCTTGGATTCAAACATTACAGGTATACATCATTTTTAAGAAGTTGAGAAATATAACAATTTATAGTTTCAGTTCTTTACACCAATTTCTAAATATGTTTAGGTTTTCATCTTGCAGGTGATAGTTCGTAGAACCTTTGGAAGGAACCACTACACAAAAGTACCAGCGTACAATCCACAGGTAAGCCTTGGTTACCAAATGGCTCTCCCCGCTTGTGCAGACCTTAGGGGGAAGTTTACAGTTGGAGGAAATTACGGCATGGATTTTACCCAGTCTTGGGTTGTTGTTCTTCAGTTTACTAGTTTTGGTTTTTGTTTAAACCCTCGCTTACAGAAGGGTATCTCCGGCTCAAAGCCATGATTTGTAAATGCTTGTTTCTCATGTTTTTACAAATTTGTGATACTTGGTCTATTGTTTTTCGTTATTTAAAACCCCATGTTACAATATGGGTGCATTGAATTTAAGCTAGTTTTTGTACTTTGTTTAAGTTTAAGCCTTTTCAGCCTGTCAAGCAATACACAGTTTCTTTTTAAAAGTATAAGGGTTTTTCTTTGAGCTCGGACTCAGTTTATGTTAAAGCTATTATGGTGACTTGTAAACTAGGGTTTTTACCCTATTCGCCTGAGTAATAACAATTTTACTGTGTATTATTTATTTTGCATAAAAATATTGTTAATGGCTTGAAGACTATTACTCAGTCATTTTATATAATTATTTTACCTACAGGCTCAGAAATTTCAAGCTAGGGTTTCCTAAATGAAACCCTTGGTTTTCAATAATTCTTTCAATTAATTTGAGTAGGTTCTTTATTCGTAAAACAAATATTGTTTTTAAATTAATATTATTATCTGTATATATATTTTTGCTATAAAGACTGTAACCAGTCTACAATAGTTCAATTGTTCAATGATAATGTTTCAAATAGTAGAATTATAGCTTAACTGTTTTTCTTTTATTAAAACAAAGAAAATAATAAAGGGTTCCGACCCTGTAGTTACTCTTCTTGTATAATCTGTTAATAAATTTCAGATCAGTTTTTATATAGATATGTAATGTTAAAATTAATTATAATCCTATTCTTATCATTCTTACTAAAATGTTAGCAAGAATTCTTATTAGAGTTATTTGTAACATCCATTTAGTAACTAGTCTGGTTTTGATAAACAATAAATATTTTCCATAAAAACCTTTCTTGTTTACAATAACTATTGTCTTAGTTTAGCTAACATTGTAGTAAATAAACTAAGTATTATAATTTATTTCTTTGTTTATCTGAATGTACTAAGTAGTTTAACTGTATCTTTTCTATTGCATTTACAATTAGTTATTAAATAAAACACAAAGGAAATAGTGATAACATAATACAGTTTATTCTCATGCACTTGAGTAAAAGAATACTTCATTTATCTACTAAGGTATCTTTTTAGCCTAATAATTCTTCTACCTGTAATGGAATACTGCTACTTCATTATCAGTATATCTACAATAACAAAGAACATAAATAACCAGGTTATTGGTGTTTTGATACTAATCTACATACTACAATGAATACTTTGCTATTATGAAATGCATAGTACATCTATTCATTTTAGTTTCTACTCATTTCCTTCATCTACTTTAAATACTTTGCATGTGCTGGAGTACGTTCTGGTCCTTCCAGATGTGGAAAAACACAGGTTAAAATTATTTTTCATCTATTCAAATTCATTCCTTCAAATATCTAAAAGATTACTAACTCTAATATTTTGCAACTAAATATTTAAAATTTAGATAACAATCAGATTCACTTTTAACCATTTAACACAGTAAAACAAAAATATTGTAGAACCTGATTAAGCTAGACAACAACATCATTAGGAGGTTGTTCCTCCCTACCAACTCCTGGAGATCACCCAAGCAATGCTTCCTCAGGACGCCTGAGCCTGTCCCTAGTCTCCTTGGTTGAGAACTGGTGGAGCAAGCAAACAATAAACTAGTCCAATGACTCAGTAATGACTCTGCACTCAGTAGTAAGATTCTTCAGCTGAAAAGATGCACTAGATCACTTAGCAGTTAACCCCTCAAACTCTTTCTACAAATTCACCTGCCATTGAATTTCTCTGAAGTACATTCACCTGAATGATCACTTCTCTAGAAAATGAGCAGCCTCAGCTCTCTTCAGTGGGCATTTTTATAAAGATTGTCTAGGTCTTTTGGGTTAGTTGTCATTAATTGAGCCACCTGATCTAATCCCACTTTCTTGGGGGATCATGACCCCAAGTGTAGGGAGTTTGCCACCTGCAACAGTTGGAAGAGGTTTGAGGATGCTGCCACTTGTCTGTTTGCTCTCCACCTAGTCTCCTCCATCATTTTGACCAGTAAACACTCTTTTAACAGCTCTCCTAACTTGTTGTCTCCACTTTCATTTATTTATAATTAAAATATTCAGAATTACATTTAATATCCTTGACTTTGCTAAGTCATCACTTGCAACTTAGCATAAAATTTAACATATTGTCTTTGAATAAAATCAAATAAAATAATATTGTTTTTTTTTTGAAAAATTGGGGCATGTGACATACACACCCCCTAAGAATATAAAATCATCCTCGATGTTATTTATTCTTCATATTCATAATTCCCCTAGAACAGGATTGGATATGCATCTCACATATTGCTTTCCAATTCCTAGGTGGCTTCCTCTGGACTAAGGTACTTCCATTGCACCGTCACATGTCCAATGGTGTGGTTTCGAAGTGTGATCTCCCTCCGCCCGAGGATATAGTCCAGTTCCACTATAAAATCTCCTTCTGGTTCCACCTATACATCATTCTAGTTAACAACATGAGTAACATCATGAACATATTTCCTTAATACAAAAATGTGAAAAACATTATGTACTCTTAAATTTGGTGGTAATGCTAATTGATAAGCTACTTGTCCAATCCTGGATAGAATTTCAAATGGACCATAGTAACGAGGTGCTAATTTTGCACAACTCCCAAATCTGAGAGAGCTCTTTTTGGGCCTCACCTTGATGAACACATGTTCACCTACGTGAAACTTCTTTGGAGTTATTTTTAAGTCTGCTTGACTTTTCCGCCGATCCTGCGCAACTTTCAAATTACCCTGCACCTGTTTTAAAATTTCTTCCATTTCCTTTAACAGTTCAGGACCTAATAGCAATCTATCCATCGGATTACTCCAAGAGATAGGAGTATTACATTTCCTTCCATACAAAATTTCGAAAGGACTAAATCTGGCTAATGTCTGATAATTATTATTATAAGCAAATTCTACCAGATGCAAATAATCCTCCCATTTACCTAGCTAGTCTTTCACATACATTCTTAATAAATCTTCAAGTACTTGGTTTACCCTTTCATTTTGTCCATCTGTTTGAGGATGGAAAGAAGTACTAAAATTTAATGTATTGTTTAATCCTTTAAATAGAGACTTCCATAAATTACCTCTAAATTTAGGATCTCTATCTGAGATTATTACTATCGATATTCCATGCAATCGAAAAATATGTTTTAGAAAGATATTAGCTATGTTTGTAGCTTTATATGTAGTTTTAACAGGTATAAATTGAGCTACTTTACTTAACTTATCAACTACTACCATGATAAAGTCATTTAAATTCTGATTTCTAGGCAATCCAGTAACAAAATTGAGACTGATTATTTCCCATTTCCATCTAGGAATGGGTAATGGCTGAAGTAATCTTGCTGGGTGTTGATGTTCAGTTTTCACCTTCTGAGATTCGAAACACCTAGTGATATATTTTGATACTTCAGTCTTCATATTTGGACAAAAATATTCTTTTCTTAGCATAGTTATAGTCTTTTGATAGCTTGGATGACCTGAGTATGGAGTTTTATGAATTTCATCCAGAATTAACAGCTTAAATTTAGGTACATTAGGTACATACATTCTATCTCTATACAGTAAAAATTATTTGGCATTCAGACTGTACCCTTTAGTTAAGCTTTCTGTTGGATTTTCTTTAGTTTTAGTTTGTAAATTTTGGTAAATTTCATCTTTTTCTATTCCTACTTTAAGCTGTTCATCCGAATCTGTAGTATAAGTATTAATAGCTGCTGCAAAATTCAGCCTTGCATTCCTACGTAATGCATCAACAAATTTATTTTATTTACCTTTATGTGTTGAATTTCAAAATCATACTCACTTAGGAAAGCTAGCCACCTAGCTTGTCTGGCATTTAGATTAGGCTAATCTAGCAGATACTTTAATCCTTTATTATTAGTCATTAAAATAAATTTTCTGCCAATTAGGTGATGTCGCCACATCTTTAGAGCATGTATAACAGCTACTAATTCTAGATCGTATGTTGCATAATTCTTTTCATGAATTTTTAATTTTCTTGACTCATAGGCAATAACATGCCCTTCTTGAGTCAGAACACCGCCTAAGCCATCATTGCAGGCATTAGTGCACACTATAAATTCTTTAGTAGGATCAACTATTCTTAAAATAGGTGCACTGGTTAATAAAGTTTTTAACTTTTTAAAGCTTTCTTCGCATTTCTGGTTCCAATCCAACTTATTCCCTTTCTTCTGTAAAGAAGTTATTGGATTCACGATCCTCAAAAAACCTTCAATGAATCTCTGGTAGTAACTGGTAATTCCTATGAAAGATTGAACATCAGTTACATCCTTAGGAACTGGCCAATCTTCGATTTCTTTTATCTTTTCAGGATCTACTAAAATCACTTCCTTGGTCACCACATGACCCAAGTACTGAATCTTATCCTTGAAGAAATCACATTTATTAAATACTTTGCAAAAAGTTGATGATCTCATAATTCTTGCAAAACAATTTTTAAATGTTCTTTATGTTCTTCTTCAATTTTTTAATAGATTAAAATGTCGTCGATGAACACGACTACAAACTTATCTAGATACTTATGCATGACGTTGTTCATTAAACACATGAAAACAACTGGAGAATTAGTAAGCCCAAATGGCATGACGACAAACTCATAATGACCATATCGAGTTCTAAAAGCTGTCTTAAAGATGTCTTCATCTTTAATCCTAACTTGATGATATCCAGACCTTAAATCTATTTTTGAAAACACCGTGGCTCCACGTAGTTGATCAAATAGATCATCTATGCGGGGCAATGGATATTTATTTTTAATGGTCATCTTATTAACTAACGGTAATCTATGCAAAGTCACGTGGTTTCATCCTTTTTCTTAATGAAGATGACAGGTGCCCCCAAATGAGACACACTAGGTCGAATATACTTTTTATCAATTAGTTCTTTTAATTAGGACTTTAATTCATTAAGTTCAAGTATGTTCATTAGATAAGGGGCCTTTGAGCTAGGTACTACACCAGGTACCAACTCAATGGTGAAATCCAATTCCCTTTTCGAAGATAGTCCCAAAATTTCTTCAAGGAATACATCAACATATTCTCTTAAGACTGGTATGTCTTCCAATTTTAATTTATCTGTATTATTTAGATTCTCCCCATTAGTTATTATTACTACATAAGATTTACATCCCTTCCTAATAGCTCTCTTAAGCTATAGAGCAGAAATCTGCCTTATGGTGGTTTTTCTAGGGATTCCTTTTACACTTATTGGTTTTCCATCACTGTTTAAACATGTGAAGGTTTTATCATAACAATTTAAAATTACCCTATGCTATTCTAACCAGTCCATACCAATCACTAAATCATAAGAACCAAGAGGCAATACATTAAGCTTTATAACAGTTTCAAAATGATCCATAACTACTACACATTCTTTTACAAAACAAGTTACCTTCCTTTTAGCACCAGTGGCTAACTGAACCAATCAAGAATTTTTAAATTTTTCAACAAGTAACTTACATTTTTCTACCATTTTAGGTGCAATATAACTGAGACTAGCTCCTGGATCAGTTAAAATAGTTACAGGGGTTTGATTTATCATACCTTCTACTTCCACCATGGAATTATGATATTCTGCTTGTCAATTCTCCAAGGCTGCGTTGATTCTATGCATGGTCCTCACTAATTTCCCAATAGTCATATCCTCCTGTATGGTATGAATATTGCTAATAGTCTTCTTTCGATTAGGACAGACTGAAGCATAGTGTGGGCCATTACACTCCCAACACTTTATAAGTTCTTTGCGCTCAAAGTTCTTGGTATAATTACTATGGTTGTTAGTAAATTATTTACCCTTGGAATTATTCTGATTGTTTGGAGAATTATTCTTATTTCCTTGGAAGTTCTTATTATTAGGATAATTTCTGGCCTTATTGTTCTTAGAATTTCTGTTGGGCACAAAATCCTTCTTCTTTTGTTGATACTGGTTATTATTTTTCTTGGCTTTCCAGTTGGCTAAGCTTTCCTTCTTCCCATTCTGTTCAAAACAGAAGTTAGCTTTCCTCATAGCTTCTTCCAAAGTCTTTGGATTGTCATATTCAATCCTGTCCTTAATGTGATAAGTTAGACAGCTGAGAAATTGTTGTACCTTTGGTTTCTCATCTACAAGGTATGGCACATAACTAAGTAGACTCAAAAACTTACTATTTATATGTTTCATTGTCATTGATCCCAATTTAAGCTCATAAAACTCGTTTGCTCTCTCTTCATAATATTGCTCAGACAGAAATTTCTTTTTAAAGTGCCTCTTGAAGGTACTCCAATTTACATTCTTCTCTTTAATTCCTTTAACTCTCTTCAATTCCTGCCACCAAATGTCAGCCTTTCCTGATAGGTTGTAGATAGCCATTCTAGCCTTTTACTGGTTTGAATAATTATATATTTGGAAGTGCTTTTTCATCCCAAATAACCAGGATTTCACTTCTTCCCCCTTCTCAGTCTCTCCATTGAATGTTGGTGGTTTTATCTTTTTGAATTCCCCATAAATTTCTTCATAAGGTTTGTATTTCCTCTTTTTAGTGTAATGATTATCATCACTACTATCACTAGTAGAATGAAAATTTTGTTGTTCACCAAACACCTCAGAAGATGAACTACTTTCATCTTTAGTATATTTCATCTTTTTAGATTTACGTTGATGACTTGTATCTTCTGATTCAGTTCTTCTACCCCTACCCTCAGTTTGAAACCTTTATGTTAGGATTTGATTCGGCTCCTCCCGAGCCCTTAGAATCCTTTCATTCTCTCGTTTTATAGACTCCATTTCAAATTTTAGGTCTTTTACAGTTTGTAACAGTTATGAGGAATTGGTAGTTAAATCCTCTGGTATAGGATCTCTTGGTAATTTTCTTGGTTCAACAACTGGAGATTCCTCCTCTACATATTCTTCGGCCAGCCTTTCCATACCTGTTTGTTAAACTTCAGAAAACAATTTCTCTGTTGAATAACATTTAAAAGAAAATACATCAGCATAATAAATCAATTTACTGTTTCATAAAAACTAGTTGGGCTTCATCAAGGCCTAGTGTTTGAACCTTGTGCTCTGATACCACATGTCATAACCCCAAATTTTCACAAAAATTTAAAATTTTGAGATAACATAAAATGTTTATAGTTGCAGTTAGATAACTACTAGCAGCTATTATAAGATATGAAACAGACAAATAAAAGTAACCATTTAACTTTAACACATATAGACTAATGTAGTTTTAATTTTTGATATGTGATGTAAGTAACGTGCATTCGATTATTTAGCTCTACTAATAGTCTGAATGTCAAGTAGGTGAGGAGTCATTTTCTAGCTGCGGCTCAGTTAGGGATTGCTAACGTATCTGGATTTCTGGATCTTTACAGGCTTGATAGGTAATCTTTGACCCAGTAAAAGTTTATTAAGGATATAAATCAGATATATTTCTCTTAGTGTAGAATATACTGCTAGAGTAAAAGTTCTACTTAGAAGACTCAATATTCTGCAAGGTAAAGTAATGTTTCTTTTACTTGATCCACAATATTATTTTACTTAAACTTTGTCTCGTAGAGGTTATTAATGTCTCCCTACTGTTTGTCTCTTAATAGTAAGATCTTTAAGATAGATCAATATTTCCTTCTAACTTTACTCTAACTGATTTCCAGTTCTTAAAAGAGTTCATGATAATATTTCATAACTCTTCCTTAGACATAAGAGTCTATTGCTATTATCATCATAACAATTAAAG
This sequence comes from Pseudotsuga menziesii, assembly GCA_001517045.1. Taxonomy (NCBI): domain Eukaryota; kingdom Viridiplantae; phylum Streptophyta; class Pinopsida; order Pinales; family Pinaceae; genus Pseudotsuga; species Pseudotsuga menziesii. The sequence continues at coordinate 64,855 of LPNX010327024.1, read as the reverse complement.
CGCCACTTATCATCATACAAATAGACCTAAGTATTTCGAAACATAAGCCTATTGTATTCTTTTCAACTCTGTTTCAATTAGGACTCATCATGGTTAAATTATCAACTTAACATTGCTTGTAGTTTATAAGATATCCTCTACATAAAAATTGTCAAGATCGTGGTTGGAAATCCCATTTTCTTCATGAACAACATAATGTGACAATTTCACATTACCCTACTATTCGCTTATATGTGAATAAGATGCAATAAAATCCTAAAGAGTTTACTATTCTAACTCTAAATTTTAACTTCATCTTGATTCGATTCGTCTTAGAACTTGGTAAATATTATGGAGTTCCATGATCATGTACTTATAGATATATATCCTACATCTAGTACTATAGATCCCTTTTTGAGTGTAGGAACTATTCTTGTGTATAAGTTTTATTATATAATTATACACCTTATTAGTTTTACTTCTAATTCTTATAACTTAACCATTCATAGTTCATAATTATAAGACCAAGTTACTTAAAGCCTTTTCAAACCTGTTCAAGCTCAAACTAACCTCTTAATATTTTTCTTACAAGTTTGATTAAGAAAGGTTATAAAATCCTTACAATACTAGGCATCGAATTCATAAATAAAACCCTTGAGAAACAAGTGCATCGAATCCATATGCAATTAGGTTCTTTACCAAAGCTATCTATAAGGTTAAACATTATGTTTAAACGTTGGTATAACACTTGTTCATCGTTGAGGCTTGACTTTGTTTGGCAATGATATGATTTGGACTTTATGTGATAACACATTATTACTACATGCATAAAGTAATTGATTTAACAAATAATTGGGTTCGAATGATTTGCAATGGAGACTATAGAATAACCCACCATGAACTGAAAATATTTGAGCACACGTAGAACTCTCCTCGCCATGAAATACATGACTTATAAGCCTTACCTTGCAACCCTAAACTTCATTGCTTCAACGACGGTTTCGGTCTCTGCTTCGTTGGGTTCACTGTGGCCATGAGGGCTCGCAGTTGCTTGCCTCTAGATCCACTGTCTGTGCATTTTTCTTTGAAAATTTGTTGTTTAGAGGTGAGAGTTATAATGCCATAGATCGTGAACGAGTAAATTTGGTTTGCAAACAACCTTGCTGTGCATGAGGATTGTATTACACAGTTGGCAGTTTCGTTGTGGAAATCATTGTTTAGCCACTGTCTTGGCTTGCTCTTGCTCCAGTTGTCGATGTAGTTGAAACTTGAACTCAAATGCCTCCTTCTCAGGTGAATGTGAGGTTTGTTGTGCTCGTGGTGTCGGTCTGCCTTCATCTTGACCTCAGATTCCAACATTATAGGTATACATCATTTTTAAGAAGTTGAGAAATATAACAATTTACAGTTTCAGTTCTTTACACCAGTTTCTAAATATGTTTAGGTTTTCATATTGCAGGTCACAGTTCACAGAACCTTTGGAAGGAAACACTACACAAAAGGATAGGCGTACAGTCCGTGGGTAAGCCCCGGTTACCAAATGGCTCTCCCTACTTGTGCAGACATTAGGGGGGAGTTTACAGTTGGAAGAAATTACGGCATGGTTTTTACCCAGTCTTGGGTTGTTGTTCTTCATTTTACTAGTTTTGGTTTTTGTTTAAACCCTCGCTTACACCAGGGTAACTCCGGCTCAAAGCCGTGATTTGTAAATGCTTGTTTCTCGTGTTTTTACAAATGTTTGATACTTGGTCTATAGTTTTTCGTTATTTAAAACCCCATGTTACAATATGGGTGCACCGACTTTTAAATGTTTTTTGTACTTTGTTTAAGTTTAAGCCTTTTCGGCTTGTCAAGCAATACACAGTTTCTTTTTAAAAGTATAAGGGTTTTCCTTTGAGCTCGGACTCAGTTTATCTTAAAGCTATTATGGTGACTTGTAAAATAGGGTTTTAACCCTATTTTCCTGAGTAGTAACAATTTTACTATGTATTATTTATTTTGCATAAAAATATTGTTAATGGCTTGAATACTGTTACTCAGTCATTCTATATAATTATTTTACCTACAAGCTCAAAAATTTCGAGCTAGGGTTTCCTAAATGAAACCCTTGTTTTTGAATAATTCTTTCAATTAATTTGAGTAGGTTCTTTATTTGTAAAACAAATTTTGTTTTTAAATTACTATTATTATCCGTATATATATTTTTGCTATAAAGACTGTAACCAGTTTACAATAGTTCAATTGTTCAATGATAATGTTTCAAATAGTATAATTATAGCTTAACTATTTTTCTTTTATTAAAACAAACAAAATAATAAAGGGTTTCGACCCTGTAGTTACTCTTCTTGTATAAACATGTTAATAAATTTCAGATCAGTTTTTATATAGATATGTAATGTTAAATTTAATTATAATCCTATTCTTATTATTCTTACTGAAATGTTAGCAAGAATTCTTATTAGAGTTATTTGTAACATCCATTTAGCAACTAGTATGTTTTTGATAAACAATAAATATTTTCCATAAAAACCTTTCTTGTTTACAGTAACTATTGTCTTAGTTTAGCTAACATTATAGGAAATAAACTAAGTATTATAATTTATTTCTTTGTTTATCTAAACGTACTAAGTAGTTTAACTGTATCTTTTCTACTGCATTTACAATTAGTTATTAAATAAAACACAAAGGAAATAGTGATAACATAATACAGTTTATTCTCATGCACTTGAGTAAAAGAATACTTCATTTATCTACTAAGGTATATTTTTAACCTTATATTTCTTCTACCTGTAATGGAATACTGCTACTTAATTATCAGTATATCTACAATGACAAAGAACATAAATAACCAGGTTATTGGTATTTTGATACTAATCTACATACTGCAATGAATACTTTGCTATTATGAAATGCATATTACATCTATTCATTTCAGTTTCTACTCATTTCCTTCATCTAATTTAAATATTCTGCCTATGTTGGAGTACGGTCTGGTCCTTCCAGATGTGGAAAAACACAGGTTGGAATTATTTTTCATCTATTCAAATTCATTCCTTCAAATATCTAAAAGATTACTAACTCTAATATTTTGCAACTAAATATTTAACATTTAGATAACAATCAGATTCACTTTTAACCATTTAACAAAGTAAAACAAAAATATTGTAGAACCTAATTAAGCTAGACAACAACAACGTTAGGAGGTTGTTCCTCCCTACCAACTCCTGGAGATCGCCCAAGCAACGCTTCCTCAGGACCCCCAAGCCTATCCCTGGTCTCCTTGGTTGAAAACTGGTGGAGCAAGCAAACAATAAACTAGTCCAATGACTCGGTAATGACTCTGCACTCAGCAGTAAGATCCTTCAGCTAAAAAGCTGCACTAGATCACTTAGCAGTTAACCCCTCAAACTCTTTCCACAAATTCCCTTGCCATTGAATTTCTCTGAAGTACATTCACTTGAATGATCACTTCTCTAGAAAATGAGTAGCCTCAGCTCTCTTCAATGAGCATTTTGATAAAGACTGCCTAGGTCTTTTGGGTCAATTGTCATTAATTGAGCCACCTGCTCTGATCCCACTTTATTGGGGGATCATGACCCCAAATGTACGGAGGTTGCCACCTACAACAGTTGAAATAGGTTTGAGGATGCTGCCACTTGTCTGTTTGCTCTCCACCTAGTCTCCTCCACCAATTTGACCAGTAAACACTCTTTTAACAGCTCTCTGAATCTATTGTCTCCACTTTCATTTATTTATAATTAAAATATTCAGAATTACATTTAATATCCTTGACTCTGCTAAGTCATCACTTGCAACTTAGCATAAAATTTAACATATTGTCTTTGAATAAAATCAAATAAAATAATATTGTTTTTTTTTTGGCAAAATTGGGGCATGTGACAATTCCCCTTTCTAATTATTCTTTGTGCGGGCAACATCTTCATTGGTTCCACATCTATATGTCCAGTCCTTTCCAATTTGTGCTTGAAAAATTTATCCATGGGATCAACTCTCATAGAGCTCCCCAAAATTTAAACCCTTCTTAAGGGTGAGATTCAAATCTTCCCTAGCAATAACCATATCCCCCTTGAAAAAAACCATCTCAAATAAGTTACCCCAAAATTTGTTAGAATATTGAGAATATTCATGAACATACAAAAATACATTTGTTAACATGTAAAGAAAGAATCTACTAGTCTATCATTTCTATCTACACAAGGAACAAATAATCATGTAAGAAACAAGATACAAGAGAAAAGAAAGATACACCAATATATGTGGTAAAACCTAAAATAGGGAAACTTCCATGGGAATGTATTGTCTTCTTATTCTTCATAAATCTACAATCTTACAAATGAGCTCTTCTCCACATATGCTTCACATCTATTATAAACCAAGAGGTATGGAAGAATAACATCCTAAAATACGTATGGAACAAATGATTTTCCACCTCTTTATATAATTAATTGTAATAGATGGGGGGTAGGGTTGCTCATTGGCCCATTGTGACAAGGCTCGAAGGGTAGGCGACCCTTGGGATAGAGGCTCACCCCGGTGGGGTTTGGGACGTCTCAGCCCCTGCTGAGTCACATGTTTCGGGTATATTTGGCTTGCGGGCTGTTGGATATACTCTTGGGAGGTTGTTGTTCCCATGGTCTAAAAAAATAAATTGTAATAAAAACGTAAAAGCATATAAAGTGTAAAACATTTATAATCACACTAATCACTCATGTTTTGCTTATGTCTTTACTCTCTCTCTCTCTCTCTCTTCCTTGGACTTTTTGCTGATCAATTGTGACATTTCTTTCTTTAAATAATAAAAGATTTGATTTCCCACCATGGTGATCACCATATTCAAAAGTAACAAATAAGAACACCAAAAACAGATGGATAACAAATAACATTTAATAAAATTACATAAACATCATTTAAATATATATGGTCAAATTATGTAAACTTTTGGTTTCTCACCTTAAGAACACCAATAAGAACACCAAAAATAGATGGATAACAGATAACATTTAATAAACTTCCATAAACATCATTTAAATATATCTGGTCAAATTATGTAAACTTTTGGTTTCTCAACATAAGAACACCAATATCAGATGTATACCTTTTGTAGTGTGAACATTCAATAAACTTCCCATAAACATCATTAAATATATATTTTCAAATTATTTAAACTTATGTTGTCTCATCACAATTTTTGAAAAATCAACCACAAATAGAAATCCTTTTGTTAATCCATGGAGAACCATCGTTAGCCATGGAAAGTGGTTGATCATGTTCCCTTCCATTGATGGGTGGATTCACACACAAATCAACAAGGACGACATTGACCAACTAAGATGAACTAGTCAAAATATACACAACATACCAAACAATTTCTAGAATAAAACAACCTATCACAATTTTTAACCTAACCTAACATTTAATGTATACAGTTGAAGCCACTCAAAAATATGAAAAAGACAAATATGATGGATAGCCACGTCCACTTCATTTCGTTTATAGTTGTTAAAAAAATAAAGACATTTACATTTATATCTACCAAAAGTTTAAATAGCGGAGACTTTTGGAACCTACAACACTCCAATTTAAAAAACATGTCTACCAAAATAGTGGAGACTTTTGGAAGCTACAACACACCAATTTAAAAAACATGTTGCTTTTACCCAATTGTCTTAAAATTTTCCAAATTTCCAAAAACATTATATCCTTAATCTTAATCAATACAACCATACTCTAAGAGGCCAAACATGACTTGAATTTCTCCTTTTATCGGTTAACGAGGGTTGGTTGGTTTATTGTACAAAAGTCATTATACATAAGCTCGAGTTGAGTTTTTACCGTTTAAGAGTTTTCCAATCTTAAATGCAATATGATGATGCTTTTCAAGTACACACTCTAAATACACACATTTACACATCTAAGAGGCACTGCTCTAAGTCATATATTAATTTCTTTTATTAGTTTTGTACATAAGAAATTTCAATGTTTTAGTGATTTATGTCAAATTTTGTTATAAATATTATTCATAGTTATAAGTATAATCAGTCCTCAATCTTACTTAGGGAAGTCATAGAAATTATACAATGTCTTTAGAATCAAGAATACCCTCAACAAAAACAACAAATTTATTGTTAATATTCTTCATAACAACAACATTAAGTGCATAATCATCTGCAATAAATATTTTCTCTTCTGTATAGATATTGAATGAAGAAAAGAAATAAGCATACATACCTATATGTTGGGTACAATCAAATTCAACTATATATTCACTTTTAGAAGTATGAGTATGCAATGCCTGAGAAGTAATAACTAAGAAAGTAGAGTTTTCTCCCTTACCTACTAGAAGTCAATGTTGCAAGTCGCTTAATCAACTAGTTGATATGTTGCCTTCAATATTCTTGATCATATACTCTATGTCTTTAGTCTTCTTCTAGCAAACATTCTCAAATGTTGTGTCTCTCTATAGGATCAACAAGCCTTATGCTTCTTATATTTCTTAGTTAATCGTTGATCCTCGTGCTTCTTATTAGTCTAGCCAACACAATCCTTATCATTGTAACCTTTATTATCTTTCTCTTGTTTTATGTGTTTCCGCATTTCATTAGCTGCAAGTGTTAGGATTATTAATCCTCCCTTGTCCAATTTGGTCATATGTCTAAATCAGGAGTCATGTCTAAATCGGGAGTCCATCCAGTCTATTTTTAGTCACTAGCACCATTGGGTCCATTTGGCCTAATTAGGGCACATGTTCCAGTTACTGAAGTGTGGGAAACACTAATTGAGGCCTACTGCCACTGATTGCACTTGTATGCATTAGTTTAGGAGCCTCCTAGATCAATTCATACAATTTAGGAGTCACTTTGAGTGCTGATACCAACCTTCATCAGTTGAGTTCAGTTAGTGACTAGTCAAGCTCAGTTAGGAGTCAGTTACATTCAGTTCTAGTCCCTACATTCAGTTAGTGCTAGGTTTGCATGGCTGCATGTAGGAGAGGTGCATTTCTCACCTACCACAGTCAGTTAGCCTCATTCAACACTAAAGTAGACACTTGAGTTGTGTTTTAGAACTCTGTTGAACTCCGATAATGGTTTAGACAATTGTCAGTTAACTATTGAGTCCTCTGATAGTGATTTAGACAAGGTCTTAGTTACCTACAGTCAAGTAGATTCTAATCAATTCGAATTTCTTCATGTGGATTCGAATTGCATGTGGTTATTTAAGCCATTGTACTTCATTGTAATTATTATCTAATTACTCTTTGATTAATGAAAAGCATTCACATCTGCAAGCCATTTTTGCACTATTTCATTCTTCAATAACTGAGTAAATTGTGTGATCTATATTGTGATTTGTGTGTTTGTTGTCATGTCCCCGTGCCTCCAATCGGCGAAGAGGACGCGACCCAAGCTTTAACCACCCGGGCTAAGAGCCCCATGAACATGTACATGAATAAAATTGCTAAAACAGAATGTTGAAACATGTGTATTGAACTAGAAACATGCACGCATGAACAATTATCATGCACAGAGGCAATTATTCAACATACACAACTACAATTATGTATCTTGCACAGCGGAATTAACATGCATTCATACAAGCATCCATCGAATATGTTCATAGCATTCATTAACAGTAAACATGGTTGCAGAAGTAAATGGACAAGATCACTTATCTTATGAGGAAGTCGTTCCGCAACCAGCTACGTCACTACAATGTTCCACCCAACCATAGGCCAACGTGCTCCTTAATCTCTCAGCAACGCTACCACCCCTGAGCTGGGCATGATTCTCCAAGGAATAGGGGAACTAGCAGGCTAACACATAGCCAAGGATACACAAAACATAGCCAAGCCAACACAGTTGGGTTTATCAGGCCACCCAGGAGTTGGGAAAGTCTTAATGCTAAGCTGGTGAGCTCATTACAGAGCCAAGAACACCCACACCAGAGCTAGCCTGACCTCTAAGACACCCACCCACACCCAACACAAGGAATCAGTCCCTTCTCTGCTACACAGTCCCTCAGGCCCTGCATTCCCTTCCAGTGCTATTCAGGGGTGATGGAGAAGAAGGCCAGCCCTCTAGCTCTGTTTGTGTGGTTTCCAGCCACCAGATTTGTCAAGCAAAACTAAGCCACATCCTTGCTCCCTACACAGTCCAAAGACCAACCATTGCCCACATGCAATCACTCAGCTGATACAACTTAAGATAGGGAAGACAAATTCTGAGTCATTCTTGGCCCTATCGTGGCCAAAATGACTCTCAAGCGAATTTACAACAGTCTCCAAAATGTAAGGAAGACCACAGCAACCACAGCCAACAACGTGGGGGAAAATCAACGACCCAATCTGAACAATGAAGTCACCAAGGAACTTACACCGTTCGAGGATGGAAAAGCAACCAAATTCATAGCATGGGGAAGACCACAGCCCCGAAGCTTGTCAGTGAGCATAGCTCACAACCGGGGAAAACAACAGCTCGCCCTTGGGAAACGAGGTCACCGGTATTACATACATAAACCGCGTAGAGGAAGAGAAAAATACCGACTTCCAAACTGAGTGTGAGATGGGCAGACTCCTGCGCATGAGGGTAATGAGCAGACAACGGTCCCTGCGTGAGGACGAACAGCTCCCCACTTGTGCGTGGATGAACAAACATAGATAGGGCGTGGATTGGAGTGCACCAGTGTTCTCGCACTATCGTGGAGAGAGTGGTATGCCTGCGCGAGTGAGGACGGTGGTTTATTTCATTGTGAAGTCAACCGTGGTGGAGTGTGCATGTGGGTGAGGACTGACAGTCCTGCCACCCCACTCCCAAAACAATTAACTTCCTCAACCACCAGCAACAATTCTTCAATTAAAGTGGTTAGGTAAGGCAAGGAAAGAAGACACATGGATTTTTACCCCATTGGCCAAGGTTTGACAAATTCCCCCACATCCTTATCCTTATGAAAATCATGCCCCTTTCTCATTTTAGTTGCCGCGATCGTAGCTGGTCGGGTTTATTTAATTAAGATGCATATTTACATGATGCTGAAACTTAATGTGTGCTGCATGCCCTGATACGCCATCAGTGACAAATTTAAATCCAAAACATAACATAACCGATCAATGGTGGGGCCTTGGCCTTTAGCTCCACACCATGATCATTACAATAGATACATCATATACGTCTAATGCAACGGGGTCAAAACCGAGGTGTTACATTCCCCTCCCCCTTCAATAGCACTGTCCTCAGTGCTTACAAAATTGAACAAAATTCTACACTGGTATCACCTCAGTGCTCCGCAAAATTGACCAAAAATGGATGTGCCAACCGCATGGCATCCTCTAGCTCCCATGTAGCCTCTTCAGGTCCGAAGTGCTCCCATTGCACCTTCACCTGACCTATGGCTCGGTTCCGGAGCATTGTGACCTTCCTGTTGAGGATGCGCATTGGCTCGATTCGGAACTCTCCCTTGGGTTCCACCTGAATCACATCCCAATTTATCACATGGTTAGGATCATGTACATATCTCTTAAGCAAAGAAACATGAAAAACATTATGAGCTCTAGTGCTAGCAGGCAATGCAAGTCTATATGCAACTAGCCCTATTCTTTCAAGCACTTCAAATGGCCCACAATATCTTGGTGACAACTTGGCACAACTCCCAAGCTTCAAGGAACTCTTCCTTGCTCTCACTCTGAGGTATACATGATCCCCAACACTGAACTCCTTGTTCACCCTATGCTTATCTGCATAGCTTTTCTGTCTGTCCTGTGCTGCTTTCAGCTTCTGCCTGATCTTTACAACCTCTTGTTCCATCTCCTTGAGCAACTCTGGCCCAAGCACAATCCTGTTCACTGGATTATCCCAAGTCACTGGTGTCCTACACCTTCTTCCATAAAAAGCTTCATATGGACTCATCCCCAAGGATGCCTTCTGTCCATTGTTATAAGCAAACTCTACCAAGTGCAAGTAATCTTCCCACTTGGTTGGCTTGTCCATTACGTACATGCGAAGCATATCTTCAAGCACCTGATTAACTCTCTCTGTCTGACCATCTATCTGAGGATGGTATGCAGTGCTGAAGTTCAACTTTGTACCCAAATCTGCAAACAACCCCTTCCAAAAGTTGGAAGTCAACTTAACATCTCTGTCAGAGACTATTGCCTTCGGTAGTCCATGCAATTTGAAAATCTCCTTCATGAAGATCTTTGCAATGTCGCCAGTCTCATACGTAGACTTAACTGGTATAAAATGTGTTGCCTTAGTCAACTTGTCCACCACAACCATGATGGAATCATGTTGTCTCCAGGTCATTGGCAATCCTGTAATAAAATCCATGGAAATGAATTCCCATTTCCATTCCGGAACTGGAAAAGGCTGTAACAAACCTGCTGGATGTTGATGCTCAACCTTTACCTGTTGACATTTCATACACCTTGAAATGTATTTAGCCATGTCCTTTTTCATACCTGGCCAAAAGTACTGCTTTCTAGATGTAGCAATTGTCTTCTGATATCCTAGGTGACTAGAATATGGAGCTTGATGGATTTCATCCATAACAACTCTCCTCAAATCTGCTACATCTGGAATATAAATTCTACCTTTAAAAGTGAGAAGTCCATCTTCTTCCAATTTATATCCCTCATATCTCTTCTCAAGACTTTGTTGTTGCAATTTGTCTTTTACCTGCTCATACAATTAATCTCCAGCAACATGATTAACAATCTGCTGCCTCAAATTTGATTGGCAAATACTAAGAGATGCCACATGCATTCCTTGCATCTTCCTGCTGAGTGCATCAGCTACCTTGTTCTCTTTCCCTTTTATGTGCTTGATTTCAAAATCAAACTCACATAAAAACTCTAGCCATCTTGCTTGTCTAGCATTCAGAGTAGGCTGATCAAACAAATACTTCAGTCCACAATGGTCTGTTCTGAGCTCAAATCTCCTACCCATCAAGTAATGCCTCCACATATTGAGAGCATGTACTATGGCTGCAAGCTCTAGGTCATGAGTGGCATAGTTCTTCTCATTCTCCTTAAGCTTTCTTGACTCATAGCATATCATGTGGTTGTCCTGCATAAGGACTCCTCCAAGCCCTTGTCCACATGCATCAGTACACACCACAAAATCTTTCTCTGGATCTGCAACTTTCAATATTGGTGCACTAGTGAGAAGATTCTTCAACCTCTGGAAGATTTCTTCACACCTCGATGTCCATTCGAACTTCATCCCCTTCTTTTGCAAAGAAGTGATGGCATGTGCAACTTTGGAGAACCCCTCAATGAATCTCCGGTAGTATCCTGCGAGTCCCATAAAAGATCTTACATCTGTCACATTTCTTGGAGTAGGCCAATTCATAATGGCTTCAATCTTTTCAGGGTCCAAAGATATGCCTTCCTCTGAGATAATGTGACCCAAATACTAAATTCTATCTCTATAGAAGTCACACTTGCTTAGTTTCACATACAACTGATGCTCCCTGAGCAAATTCAATGTCAAACTCAAATGCTCTTCATGCTCTTCCTCATTCTTGGAATAGACAAGAATGTCATCAAGGAAAACAATAACAAACTTGTCCAAATACCTGCTGAAGACACTATTCATAAGGCACATAAATGTAGCTGGTGCATTTCTGAGGCCAAATGGTACCACTACAAGATCATAATGCCCATACCTTGTCCTGAAGGCTGTCTTATGACTGTCTTCATCCTTGATTCTCACCTGATGGTAACCAGACCTTAAGTCAATCTTGGAAAATACCCTTGCTCCTCTCATTTGATCAAAGAGGTCATCAATCCTAGGCAAAGGATATTTATTCTTCACAGTAACCTTGTTCAATTGTCTGTAATCAATATACAACCTGAGTGTACCATCTTTCTTCTTTACAAACAGAACTGGTGCTCCCCAAGGAGACACACTCGGCCGGATATACTTCTTTTCCAACAACTCTTGCAATTGCATCTTCAACTCTAGCATCTCCGGTGTACTCATCCTGTAGGGTGCTTTGGAAACTGGTGCTGCTCCTGGCACAAGTTCAATTGTGAAATCAATGTCCCGCTTTGGAGGAAGCCCTGGAATCTCATCAAGAAATACATCCCTGAATTCCTGTAACACCGGATAGTCCTCCAACCTTGGAGTTTCATTTCCTGATGTCTCCAAAATATGAGCTACATACAACTGGAAACCCTTCCTACAGAGCTTCTTTAACTACATTGCTGAAACCTTCCTTAATGAAATCACCTTTGGAATACCTTTCACAACTACTAGGTTCCCTTCTTCATTCATGCATTCGAAAGTCTTATTGTAGCAATTGAGCTTCACCCTGTGAGCTTCTAACCAATCCATTCCAATGAGAACATCGTAGGAACCAAGTGGTAGAACATTCAGATCAACACAAGTGACCAATCCATTCATGACCAATGGGCATTTCTCTACCACTTCACTAACCTTTCTCTTAGTTCCAGTGGCTAGATGAACTAACCAAGACTTCCTATGCTTTACTTTCTTAAAAGCACAAATCTCCACTACTCTAGGAGTAATGTAACTATGTGTAGAACCGGGGTCAATCAAAATAGAAACAGATTGCTCAACAATCTTACCTGCTACTTCAACCACAGTTGACTGGTGATCTACCTGGCGGTCCTCCAGTGCTGCATAAATCCTAGGGACTGCCCTTGGTACTTGAACCACTGTCTCTGCTTCTTGAACGTTATAAGTTGGCCTTGCACTCTCATTCTCGAGTGGACAATTTCTGTGCATGTGGGGTCCTCCACATTTCCAACATTGGAGTGGCCCTCTATTATGTTGTGGATCTTTAGGCTTTTCTCCTGTCATTCCAACTGGTTTACTCGTAGCTTGAGATGGCTGCTTTTGCTGATTCCTGAGGCTAGAAGGTTTGAAACCTTTCTTTCTTTGGTCAAACTTCTCATTCTTCTTGTCCTTCCATGCCTTATGGTAATCAGGATTACCTTTGTTTTTCTCATAGCAATACTTAGCCTTCCTTATTGCTTCTTCAAGAGTTCTAGGTTCATAAAACTCAATTCTATCTTTGTAAGACTGAGGTAATCCACTCAGAAAACGCTGGACCTTCACTTTTTCATCTTTGATGTACCGGACATACCTCAATAGCTCCAAAAACTTATTTGCATATTCTTCCATGGTCTGTTGTCCTAATCTTAGCTCATGGAACTCCTTAATCTTGTCATCATAATACCTGTTAGAGAGGTATTTCTGCTTGAAATACTTTTTGAACTGTTTCCACTTAAGTCTCCTTTCACTAATCCTCTTTACTTGCTTGAAGTGTTCCCACCAAATGGATTCCCTTCCATTCAGATTGAAGATGGCAACTCTTGCCTTCATGTTTCCTGAATAATCATGCACTTGAAAGTACTTTTTTATTCCAAGAAGCCAAGCTTCAGCCTCTTGTCTAGTCTTCACCTCACCATCAAATGTAGGAGGTTTAGCTTTCTTAAATTCATCTCGAGAGCGATCCCTATGGTGTCTCTTTCTCTTTATTTTATGAGAAGAAGCGCTTGAATCCCCGCTGGATTCTTCAGAATCAGATGATCCACTAGAAGTCCTTCTCCTTCTCCTAGTACTGCTCTTACTGCCTTCTGGTCTTGCTGTACCTCGTCCAGAGTCTATCTTTCTATGTAAGTCTGTCAAACTTTGCAACATAGCAGCATTCAGCTGATGCTGCTCTTCATGGGCTTTAATCAAGCTTCTCATGGTGGCTGCAACATTTGACGGTGTCTCCTGGAATATCCTTCCATTAGACTCAATGTCATTGTTTCTATTACAGACATTTTCTCCCATGGCATCTTCTGCTCGCTCATGAGAATCCCAAGCATCATACCCATCATGGGTTCTCATAACTGAACCACCTATGGCTTATCAAACTGCACCACTTGGAATACTATTCTTGAAGGTCTCTATGACTCTGCAAACGTGTTAGTAACACAACTTGTTAGATTCATAACATTAATATAAACCAGCATTACTTACCTTTTCTTGGAAAATTACAAGATTATAAGTTTTCCCAAACACTATATTTTCTTCAAATTTCTTTTGTAAATCACTGCCTCTTTTCTCATTCTCAGCCCATGAAAATCCACTGAAAAATAGTCACAATCTGCTGGGGAATTACTACTGAAAACTCAAAATTTCCTCCTTGTAAAATCGGATCTCATTTCCACTATTGACCCGACGTTTCGGCTCCCCAAATCACTAACTCCTCCACTGTATCGGTGGTTGAATCAACTAAATTGTTTCGATGTACATCGGCTGTCAGGTCTGCGTCGGCAATCAGGTCTTCTAACCCTTCGGAAGGTTAGTCCTTTCGGCAGCCGCAACAGCGGATGTCCAATCCCCTAGTCATCGCCGATGGCCGATGACTCTAAGACTTAGGAATTTTCTGAAATTTTCCCACTTGATTGGCTCAACTTCTTCTTTTCATTGGCGAAGAAGTTCCTTCCACAGCTGCAACAATGGAACACGATCTTCCATCTTCTCCCAATCGGCGGTACAACCAGATCGGCATCAGTAGACTTTTGCATCGAAAGACTTTTTGCATCGGAAGACTAGTGGTTTTGTCTCCCGAAACGATGGCGCACGTAGTCCTATCTTCTTCCGATCGACCACTGTTTTTCCTTACTTATAAGAATCTCCTAACTTACTTACACAGCGTCGGCAGCCTTTTCACACCGGAAGCCTAGTTCCTTTGGCTTCCACAACGGCGGCACGCCAAACAACTATTCCTTCCGATCAGCACTCTTTACTTAGAACAATTTTAAACTTTTCTTGTGGCATTGGTTGTCTTTATCATCGGCTAGCTAGTGACTTTGGCTTCCGCAATGGTGGCACACCAAAGATGAACTCCTTCCGACAGCCGCCCTTTACTTAGAGAAATTTTAAAACTTTTGGCATTGACGGTCTTTCTCGTCGGACGAATTAGTGATTTTGGATTCCGCAACGGCGGAAGTCCGTTCCACTAAATCTTCCGCTACGTCGGAAGTCAATTCTGCTAATTGTTCTGATGCGGAACACTCAGACAAATTTTTTACGGTTTTCTTCAAACTGTTTTGTCGGGCATGCTCCACTTAGCGCTTCCGCTACGTCGGAAGTCCTTCCCGTTAGGTCTTCCGCTACAACGGAAGTCTTTCCCGCTAGTGCCCCAACTGCTCAACACTTGGACCGTTTTTTAAATTTGCTGCCATCTCAAAGCCTGATCTCTGCTGGGCATAGAAGGTAATTCTACCCTCTGTCAGTTGCTCCTTCTTGGCCCATAGAGGCCCATTGTTGCAACCCTGATGCTCGGATGCCACTAACTGTCACGTCCCCGTGCCTCCAACCGGCGAAGAGGACGCGACCCAACCTTTAACCACCCGGGTTAAGAGCCCCATGAACATGTACATGAATAAAATTGCTAAAACAGAATGCTAAAACAGGTGTATTGAACTAGAAACATGCATGCATGAACATTTATCATGCACAGATGCAATTATTCAACATATACAGCTACAATTATGTATCTTGCACAGCAGAATTAACATGCATTCATACAAGCATCCATCGAATATGTTCATAACATTCATTAACAGTAAACATGGTTGCAGAAGTAAATGGACAAGATCACTTATCTTATGAGGAAGTCGTTCCGCAACCAGCTACGTCGCTGCAACGTTCCACCCAACCATAGGCCAGCGTGCTCCTTAATCTCTCAGCAGTGCTGCCACCCCCGAGCTGGGCATGATTCTCCAAGGAATAAGGGAACTAGCAGGCTGACACATAGCCAAGGATACACAAAACATAGCCAAGCCAACATAGTTGGGTTTATCAAGCCACCCAGGAGTTGGGAAAGGCTTAATGCTAAGCTGGTGAACTCATTACAGAGCTAAGAACACCCACACTAGAACTAGCCTAACCTCTAAGAAACCCACCCACACCCAACACAAGGAATCAGTCCCTTCTCTGCTACACAGTCCCTTAGGCCCTGCATTCCCTTCCAATGCTATTCAGGGGTGATGGAGAAGAAGGCCAGCCCTCTAGCTCTGTTTGTGTGGTTTCCAGCCACCAGATTTGTCAAGCAAAACTAAGCCACATCCCTACTCCCTACACAGTCCGTAGACCGACCATTGCCCACATGCAATCACTCAGCTGATATAGCTTAAGACAGGGAAGAAAAATTCTGAGTCATTCTTGGCCCTATTGTGGCCAAAATGACTCTCAAGTGAATTTACAACAGTCCCCAAAATGTAAGGAATACCACAGCAACCACAGCCAACAACGTGGGGGAAAATCAACGACCCAATCTGAACAATGAAGTCACCAAGGAACTTACCCAATCCGAGGATGGAAAAGCAACCAAGTTCACAGCATGGGGAAGACCACAGCCCCGAAGCTTATCAGTGAGCACAACTCACAACTGGGGAAAACAATAGCTCACCCTTGGGAAACGAGGTCACCGGTATTACATACATAAACCATGCAGAGGAAGAGAAAAATACCGACTTCCAAACTGAGCATGAGATGGGAAGACTCCTGCGCGTGAGGGTAATGAGCAGACAACAGTCCCTGTATGAGGATGAACAGCTCCCCGCTTGTGCATGGATGAACAAACATAGAGAGGGTGCGGATTGGAGTGCACCAGTGTTCCCGCACTATCATGGAGAGAGTGGTATGCCTGTGCAAGTGAGGACGGTGGTTTCTTCCATTGTGAAGTCAACTGTGGTGGAGTGTGTGTGTGGGTGAGGACTGATAGTCCTGCCACCCCACTCCCAAAACAATTAACTACCTCAACCACCACCAGCAGTTCTTCAATGAAAGTGGTCGGGTAAGGCAAGGAAAGAAGACACATGGATTTTTACCCAATTGGCCAAGGTTTGACAAATTCCCCCACATCCTTATCCTTATGAAAATCATGCCCCTTTCTCATTTTAGTTGCCGCGATCGTAGCTGGTCGGTTTTATTTAATTAAGATGCATATTTACATGATGCTGAAACTTAATGTGTGCCGCATGCCCTGATACGCCATCGGTGAAAAATTTAAATCCAAAACATAACATAAGCGATCAATGGTGGGGCCTTGGCCTTTAGCTCCACACCATGATCATTACAATAGATACATCATATACATCTAATGCAACAGGGTAAAAAATGGGGTGTTACATTTGTCCACAGATCTATGTGCTCAATTTAATATGGTATCAGATCCTCGACGGACAAGGCACTTCTCCTTCCCAGATCTCCAATTGGATCATTTTTTAGCAAAATTGCTCCTTCCAGCTCTGCACTAAAAGCAGAGGGTTTACCAGTTAACACCCCAAGTTAAGGAATTGTTGATCAAGATTGCTTGATCAATTATGATGGGTGTGATTAAAAACTTGAAATATGCAGGCTGTCCGACCTTACTTTGTCTTTTTTTTTAATTGCAGGTACAACTTCGAATGGATTCATCAGTTCCTCTTCTCACCCTATTCACAAACTATTCAGAATGGAAGAAGAAGATGATTGCATATATGATGAGATGAGGTCTCTATGGGGTGTCTATTGGACTCATTGAAGAGTTTTTTAGTGAGAATGACTGGCTAAATGAATGTGATGGAGCTTTTGGAACAATGACACTGGCTCTTTCTCTTAGCTTGCGCTACCTCAGTAGATCTATTGAAGACCCAAAGGAACTTTGGACAATATTGGATAGAACCTTTGGAAAGATTGATGAGGATTGTTGGAGTAGAGCCCTGCAGCTACAGGAAAAGCTGCCATTTTGGCGGATAGATAGTTTGGCAAAGATGAAGAGATAAGGTAAAGATATGATGTCATAGCATGTTTCTAGCTGCAGAGCAGAGTCGAAAACTATGACTACAGGGGCAGAGAAGTCAAAGAAGACGATAGTACCTGAGCAGCCGAGAAGAGAGAGCTCACCGACTGCATTGAAGGAAGCGGTGGAAGACAGGAGGGATCAGCTACCCTCATAAAGGAAAAGGAGCAACGAGGCCGAGGTATTGAAGACGAAGGATAGAAAGGGAAGCGGTGCACAGTACCCATGGTCAGTGTCGGGAAGCATGGAAGACTGCAGAGAGCAGTGGTGTGACGGAAAGCGGCTACCCCAAGTATAGATATGCCGACTGTCACTAGCTAGGGTTTTTGGGTTACTGTTGGGGCAGGCCCATAGTGTTGTAATGGAAATACCTTCGGGCCGCCTATAAATGGATGTATTTTTTATTGTAAAAGGGTTGGGTAGTTAGACAAGTAGACACTTAGACAGTTGTAATATAGAAGCTGAGCTCTGGTTCTGTTATCAGCAGTAGTTATCTTACTGTAACTAGTAGCTAGCTCATTGAGCATGTATGTAACAATTCGCAGGGATTGACAGAGAGAGAGAGAGAGAGAATATTGCAAGAAGGCAATATAGAGATAGAGAAGAGATCTAGGAGAGAAGGGCTCTAGGAAGTGAGTGCGGAGTTACCCAGAAGATCTCTACCTGCATATGCGGTGTAGCGGAACTATGTACTCTCTCAGGATATAATAAAACACAGTTTTGTGGATGTAGCTTCTACCCTGGAAGTGAACCACGTAAAATCAGAGTGTTATGTGATTGATTCATGTGATTATGTTTACTTGTTGTATCTGTCACTCATTACGTGAACTTTGCTTACAATTAAATGTATGTATGTGTTATTCAGTTCACAGCATTATAGAAAGATAAATGCAAGTTGAAGTCTTTAAGTATTCTGTATAAGAGCTTGTCTATGTCTCAGTCAAGACAGTTAAGAATCATAGTGTAAAGCAGCCTTGTATGTTGAGTCCTGTAAGTTGAACACAAGTAACACTAGGTACGTTGAGTCGCAGCGGTAGGATATCGTAGGGAAGCGATATCGCACCACCAGAGGAGCTATGGTGCGCGGTACCACAGGTTAAGGATCGAGCGTAGGAGAGAGTTACGTGTTGCCCAGAACGCGGCGATGCGATAAGCGCTAGATTCATCGTGAGTAAGGAGGAAACTGCACATTGCGGAGAGAAAGAGACCTTGCGGGTTAAGAAGAGCTGCAAGACGCACATAGGATGCTACAGAACCTGGTCGAAGACACTTGAGTCTTTGGCCAACCCATTAGAATCACTTCGAGTGAGACTTCAGGCCACTCCGCGGTCTGTCGTCGAAAGGGCCAGTGAGCTAGGGGTGTTGTTGGTACATTATAGTAAACACGGGTCTGCCCATAGCGACCAACAAATGGTTTCATTGTCGGTTTTGAAAAAACTGAGCACTGATGTTTTGTTGGCATCCTATTAGAGACGAACTCAACTAGTGGGTTTGGTCTAAGGAGAAAGATTTTGTCGAACACGAGAATAAGAGTCCTAGACTGAGTACAGAGGACTGGTTACAAAAACATATCTTTATAGACCTGCATACGATATTTTTTGCGACCTATGGAAACGAGCTTTACGATTGGTTATCAAAGTTGACTGATAAGAACATATTCAAGAATAAAATAAACATTGTGTGGACACCGCAGCTGATTCAGACCATGAAGAACCTTGATAATCCCATTACAAGGACAGTAGACTTCTGGCTTGCGAGTGTGCTAGAAGGCTTCGTCACAGAGTTTGCAGTTGAACAGAGAAAAAGCTTCAGCGTGTGAGGACCCTGCAGAAAATAATTAATCAAAATACACGATATAGCAACAGAACTCAAAATCACTTTTATATTAATCGTAGGCCACTTCGAGGGGGCAACCTCCTTTGAGCAAGATCAATACAAAATAACTTCACGGTGCCTTCCTTGGCCTCAACACACACTTATATACTAAAAATAGGCACCAATACTATGGGTCAAAACCATGGGCCAATATAAACTATGGATCAAGAAATACTACAGTCGGCTTACAAAGCATATGCGCCCAACAACAATAACACAAACTATGGATCAACAATTAATATGGGACGACTTACAAATCATATGCGTCCAACATCAATATACTAACATGGTAAAGAGAAGGATTGACATGGGTTCCTAACATCCCCTCCCCCTTAGAAAAAGCTTTGTCCTCAAAGCTTTAGATGTGGAAATTGTCGCTAAATCTGAAGGAGTGGTTCCCACGTAGCATCCTCGGGCTGCATTCCATGCCATTGAATTAAGACCTCTGTGATAGAGCAATAGCGAAGCTGACGAGTGCGCTTATTGAGGATAGCCTCCGGCTCCAAAAAGACGGATCCTTCATTATCCAGTTCTGGTAAAATAGTTTGGCCTTTGATGTTGGTGCCAAGAACTTTCTTCAGACAAGAGACATGAAATACTGGATGAATGCGGGAAGAAGGTGGAAGTTCCAATTTATAAGCAACATACCCAATATTTTGAAGAATCCTATATGGCCCATAGAACTTTGGAGCGAGCTTATGACGCCCTTTGAGTTTTAGTGAGGATTGCTTGTAAGGATGGAGACGAAGAAAAACCATATCACCGGCTTCAAAGGTGTGCTCAGAACAATGCTGATCAGCTTGTTGCTTCATGCGATTTCTTGCCATGTGAATATTTTCGCGCAAAATGCGAAGAACCTCATCGTGGGTTTGAAGGACCACGTCAACTGCCTAAACTGGAGAACTGTTGGGGGTGTAAGGAAGAAGAACTAGCAGTTCCTGACCATAAACGGCTTCATATGGAGTCATTTTAGAGGCAGTGTGGTAAGAGGTATTGTACCACCATTCAGCGAGAGGGAGCCACTTTGCCCACTGATGTTGTTGCTCAGAGGAGAAGCAACGAAGATAAGTTTCCAAGAATTTATTGATAATTTCAATCTGACCATCCATTTGGGGGTGATAACCTGAACTCATATTCAGTTTGGTGCCAGTGTGGTGAAAGAGTTCTATCCAAAAATGACTGGTGAAAGTTGCATCACGATCTGAGACAATGGAAGAAGGCATTCCATGAAGACGAAAGATCTAGTCCATGAAAATTTGAGCAACGGAGGAGGCTGTATAGGGATGGCTGAGAGCAAAAAAATGACTATATTTGGAGAGGCGATCAACCAAAACCAAAATCACAGTCTTCCATCCAGATTTAGGGAGCTCTTCAATGAAATCCATAGAAATATCTGTCCATATCCGGGTAGGTATGGGAAAGGGTTTGAGCAATCCCGGAAGGGGTTTTGTTTCACCCTTATTGCGCTGGAAGGTATCACATTCAGCCACCATCTGTTGAATTGTCCTTTTCATGCCCTGCCAAAAGAAGTTGCATCGTGCCCGTTCATATGTTTTGAGAAAACCAGAGTGCCCAGCTGATGGAGAAGCATGGAGTTCATAGAAGATAGCTTGTTGAAGAGCTGTGTTTTGGGGAAGCACCAAACGACCCTTATATCTCAGTGAAGCACCATCCCAAGAGTAATGTGGGACAGCAGAAGGGTTGTTGTCCAAGCATTGGATGATTTGAGATAATAAAGAGTCATTGAAATAACCCTGTTGAACCGATTGCAACCAATTTGGAACAGGCATAGAAATCGCGGAAAGAGAACCTTGGTCATCAAATGTGCGAGAAAGGGCATCCGCCACAATATTGTCCTTACCCTTCTTATAAGTGATCTCATAGTCATATCCCATGAGTTTGATAACCCATTTTTGTTGTGTTGGGGAGGATACATGCTTTTCTAGGAAATACTTCAGACTCTGGTGATCAGTCTTGATGCAAAAATGATTCCCTAAGAGGTAGGGTCGCCACTTTTGTACTGCATACAAAATAGCCATCATTTCCTTCTCATATGTAGAGGCAACTAAATTCTTACCGGAAAGGGTTGTGATGGTGAACGCAATGGGGTGTTCATATTGAAGGAGAATAACACCGAGTCCATTTCCGAAAGCATCCCTCTCAATCGTGAAGGGCTTGGAAAAATCGGGCATAGCTAGAACAGGTGTAGTACACATAGCTTGTTTCAGCTTGTCAAATGCACACTCAGTAACATGTGTCCATGTAAAAGCATCCTTTTTCAATAGAGCAGTTAATGGAGCTGCAATCTTCCCATAATCCTTGAAAAACTTGCGGTAGTAGCCAGTCAACCCCATAAAACCACGAAGGCTCTTGAGTGTCTTAGGAGGCGGCCAATTGTTCATGGCAGCAATTTTGGCAGGATCCACACGAACCCCTTGTGCTGAGATAATGTGCCCGAGATACTCAAATTCCTTTTGGCCAAAAACACATTTAGAATTTTTGGCATGGAGATGATGATCAGATAAAAGTTGCATTACAAGAGCCAGATGCTGGAGATGTTCAGCCCATGTTTTACTGTAGATGAGGATATCATCAAAAAATAGCAGAATGAATTTCTGCAAATAGGGTCGGAATATTTTATCCATCAAGGCCTAGAATGTGGAAGGAGCATTAGTGAGACCAAAGGGCATGACCAAAAACTCATAGTGGCCATCATGTGTGCAGAAAGATGTTTTAGGGATATCATCCTCATGAACCCGAATTTGATGATACCCAGAGCGAAGATCCAACTTGGAGAAAAATTGAGCACCATGAAGCTCGTCAACAACAGGAATTGGAAACTTATCCTTGATGGTGAGGTGATTAAGTGCTCGGAAGTCAATGTAGAGGCGCCATGACCCATCTTTTTTGCGGACAAGAAGAACTGGTGAAGAAAAGGAACTTGTGCTTGGGCGAATAATACCTTGCTTCAGTAAGTCCCTAACGAGGAGTTCAATCTCCGTTTTTTGGTGAAATGGGTAGCGATAGGGCCTGATGTTGGGAGGAATGCTTCCAGGAAGGAGCTGAATACGATGGTCCTTTGGTCGTGAAGGTGGAAGTCCCACTGGTTCAGCAAAAACACTTGTATATCGATCCAGACTTTGTTAGAGACCCAAAGGTGTAGTGGGGGCCACTGATGGTTGCATTTGAATGGAATGGAGCTAAGCGATGACACCATGGGAACTCTTCTTAAGGAGTTTTTCCATGCGATGTGAAATGATGATGCTGAGAGACCCTGGTTGTAATCCTTTCAATTTGTGTTTGTGTCCATCAGGGAAGACCTGCATCCAAAGTTCATCAAAATCCCATAATATGGGGCCAAGTGTGCGTAGCCATTGAGTGCCCAAAACCACATCACATCCGCCTAAGGTCAAGGCAAACATGTCAGAGCGGAGGTTATAATATCCCATAGAGATATGCACATTACGACACTTCCCTTTGCAAGGTAAGGTGCCCCCATTGGCAACCATGACTTCAAAGTTGGAGCAAGGATGGATAAAACAATCAGCTTGTTTGGCGATCCGAGGGTCAATGAAATTATGAGTGCTGCCAGAATCAATGAGTATGGTAAGAGGAAGCTTCTTGAAGTAACCGCGTATCCGCATTGTTTGGGGGGTAGTGACTCTAGCTAAAGCATGGAGGGATATCTCGGGCTGGTCGTCCTGAGATGGAGGGTCAGTAGGCGGCTCCTGAATGTCAACTGGAGCATCCATTGGATCGAGAGCTTCTTCACCAATTTCAGAGGCAGGTGGAGAATCCACATCCAAGAGATAGAGCTTTTGTTGAACACATCGATGTCCTTGAGTGAATTTCTCATCACAATTATAACAAAGCCCTTTTTCTCTGCGGGCCTGCATCTCTGTTTCAGACAAATGCCTGATTGGAGGTGAGTAAGGAGCTGGCAGAATGGGAGGTCGTTGAGAACCCATATTTCGGAAGGGAACAAAAGAGGATTTGGAGTGCTGTTGGGCTGCCATCTTGTCTTCTGCCAACTTAGACAACCCCAGGGCTTCCATCATTGTGTTGGGACTGAACATTTTGACCTCAGAGCAAATCGTATCCTTTAGACCACTGATAAAACAACTCCGGTAGAAGTCATCATGTAATCCTTCAGTGTGATTAGCTAGTTTCTCAAATTCAGTTTGATACTCTTTCACAGTGCCAGTTTGGTGAAGTTTAGTGAGAGCTCCTGTGAAGTCATCAAAAGCACTAGGACCAAATCGTTGCAAAAGGAGATGGCAAAAATCAGGCCATTTTGGCTCTTCATGAGCCTTGATGTACCAATGATACCATTGAAGAGCTTCCTGTTCCAAATGAAAGGAGGCAAGTGGAACTTTGTTGACATCAAAAGTATTATGAATACTGAAATACTATTCTACACGATAGATCCATCCAGTTGGATCAGTACCATTGAAGCGAGGAAAATCTAGCTTCAGACCGTGAAAATTGCTGGAAGAAGAGAACCCATTGTCTGATGAAGACTCGTACTGTCGTCTGGTGTTCATTGCTGAATGCTCAAGATGGAGACCAAGAAATTTTTCATCCAGTTCCTGGAGTTTGTCTTGAATGGCTGCAAGTGCTTCCTCCATGGCTTTTGCTCCTGTGCGGGTGACAACCATAACCAGGAGTTTTTTTTTTCTTCAGGGGGGAGTGGGTAGAAAAACAAAAATAGAAACTGTTTCAGTAGAGGAAAATCTAGATTTGGGAAAAAATCGGAAGGGTAATTTGGGTTTGAGTAAGTTTTGGACACTGTCGAAAGGACAAGGAAGCAAAAAATGGGGATTTTAGGAGCGAGGTGAAAGAATGAGAAAATTTGGTAGTGAGGGACAAAGAAGCAGAATGAGGAAAGGAATACAGTGGCAAAATTTGAAGGCGTTTGGGTGAAAATCGAAGGAGTTATGGCAAACCCTAAAAATAGACAAATGTGAGATTTCAGGTCTTGGGAAATGGAATTTGGGATAGGGTCTTCAGGAATGAAATATGCAGAATGGAATTGCAAAGGTGTCAGTGAAGTTTCAGGGAAAACAGAGTTGAAACCAAGGAGATATGGCCGAAAAACAGATTTTTTTTTTCTTTTTCCAGGAAGGGATCTACAATGGCGCGAAAGTGATCGGAAACAGTGGAATCTGCAATGGCGTGGAAGTGATCGACAAAAAATGGATCTGCAATGACGTGGAACTGACTGGCAACAGTTCTGGACAGAGGAAATCTGCGATTGTGCAACTGAAAATAGATATGGACCCCAGGTATGTGCGGCTTCCTATCGGTTCAAGGGAATCACTCGGCCACCAATGTTGTCTAACGGCTTGTGTATTTGGGTAGTACCCCTCACTCCATGGCTCAGGTAAAACTGATAACCACTTGGCCACAAACGATAACTCTTGGTTTACCTCACGGGTGGGAACTAGTCAATCAGGTAGGGGTCGTTGCCCTTTTCGCTGGCAGGTCCTCTCAATGGGCCAGCTACTTTGGGGTTCCTGTGGTACTCCTCACAATGAGTTTTAGGTCTTATGCCCAAGTACTTCCCATAGTTAAGCGGATATGGATTATTCCTAGATCTGAACCTGTAATAGAAGTGAAAAAAAAAATTGGGCAGAAATTTCACCCAACGAGCCCAAGAAAGTGCTCTGATACCAGATGTGAGGACCCTGCAGCAAATAATTAATCAAAATACATGATATAGCAGCAGAACTCAAAATCACTTTTATATTAATCGCAGGCCACTTCGAGGGGGAAACCTCCTTTGAGAAAGCTCAATACAAAATAACTTCACAGTGTCTTCCTTGGCCTCAACACACACTTATATACTAAAAATAGGCACCAATACTATGGGTCAAAACCATGGGCCAATATAAACTATGGATCAAGAAATACTACAGGTGGCTTACAAAGCATATGCGCCCAACAACAATAACACAAACTATGGATCAACAATTACTATGGGACGACTTACAAAGCATATGCGTCCAACAACAACATACTAACACGGTAAAGAGAAGGATTGACATGGGTTCCTAACACAGTGAGGCTGAGCAGTACTTCTTCAAAGGATATCGCGGTAAGTACCTAAAATATTTAAACTTGTCCATTAAGATGTTATTACATGAAAAATGAGTAATGGATATGGTTTCAGACGAATAAGTTAACAAACTGTAATGTCACAAGAGTTTGAAATATGGTGTGAAATATGCAAAACAAGAGGACACCCACCTCAGTAATGCCCTTTACTTCAGAAGTATGTACAGACACCTAAGAACTTATACTATGTCTTCTGCAAGTCCATAGGCCATGATGAACACGATTGACAAGCCTATGATCTCATGGTCGGGAGCAAGAAAGACTTGTACAGAGTCTAATCAGAAACACAGGGTCAAGCAGTAGGACCACAGCATGATCCGACTCATGTTGGCCATGGAGGAGGATTCAGAGGACGAGGACGTGGAGGAGGATTTGGCCGTGGAGAAGGCTTTGGCCGTGGTCGCAGACCGGTTACTTGTTACAACTGTGGCGTTGTAGGACATTATGCTAGGGACTGTCAGAGCCCCACCACCACATGTAACTATTGCAAATCTTACGATCACACTATAGAAGAATGTCCTACCTTGATAGCTAAGATCAGAGAACCTAAGCCAGTAGTACACCAGAACATCCAGCTTATTGCTGCTGAGCAGGAAGAACCAGAACCGAGAGTCAACATTGTGACTCGCAGTGGTGCTTCCACCAATGGGACATCACAGGATACTGAAAAGAACACAGGACCGGAGTGGGTGTGCAAAGCTCCTAACAAAGCAACACCACTTGACCTGCAGAAAAATAAAGAAATATTTCAGGAAGCTAAAACTTTCTTTGATGAGCCTATACAATCAGGATCGCAGGTACCGCCATCTAGGGGCATACCACAGCAAGCACCTTGTGGCGTTAGCCCTCTACAGATATCGCAGGCTACCACATCGGGCACTTGTAACGAGGACGAGTTGACAGGAAGTGTACAATCCTTCTTGCGGAGTTGTTTAAAACTCGTGAGAAATGAGCAAGCTATCGGAGAACTTCAGCGAGTCATAGATCAGTGTCAACCATCTTCTTTCGTGAGTAGTGCACATCGTGCTGTTCATAATATTATGGGACATACAAGAACAGGAAGAGAGATGCGACTCACAGCACAGGTTGGAGAATTTGAAATGGATGAGGTGATCCTAGATCTAGGATCACAGGTAAATGTTCTGACTAACCAGACATGGGAATAGATGGGTAGCCCTAAGTTAGTTAGATCACCTATCCATCTGAGATTAGCTAATTACCAGCAGGTATCACCCCTGGGTCGATTACCATAGGTGCCAGTTTACATTGACAGAGTTCGTAGTTGTTGGGCTATAGGGCAAACCCGGGTTTTATACCTTTAACTTCGCACCAACAAAAGACCCACAATGTTGGCCCTTTCGGCAACAACCTGGGAATAGGCTGCAGTCTCACCCGAAACAGCTATGGGGTGCCGCAGAACCATATTTCTGCAAGCAGAAGTGTGATATTACTGTACCTTTAACTTTGAAACAGATTATAAATATAAATAATAGAGCTTAACATTCACTTATTTAGCATCGCGGTTAGATAAACAAACAATGCCTTGTGCAACCATTTACTGGGAATTCACAGCGAAGTTATTATCTAGCAGAGATCTTTACTTATCAGATATATAGATATTAATGCATGAAAGAACACAACAGAAACACCACACAGATCCACGACACAAGATATAACGTGGTTCACCCCCAGTGTAGGGGTTACGTCCACAGAATTGTGTTTTATTCAATTTTATACAAAACCACAGTTCTGATCTACGCACTCAGCTACAGATCCCTTCAATTCCTCAAAGCCGTGCACACAGCTATAGGCCTCTACGCACATAGCTGCAAATTTCCTTAATCACCCAAAACCCTCTGTGCACACAGCTGCAGAGGTCATCCACGCACACAGCTGGGACTTAACCTTTTCTTACAAAATAGCCTTAGCTTCGCATCAATTCCTCTTACACAAAAAAGCCTAACCTGACTTATTTACAAGAGTGCCTATTTATACAACGCACTATTACAAAACCATGGACTTAAGCCATGGGCACACCGAACCCTAAACCCTGGATTTAAACCATGGGTTTATTACAAAATAAGGTTTTTACTCAACCCCGACACCCCTAAGACTATTTTGAGTCATAACTCCGCTTACAATCTCCCGTAACTCCACGGACTTACCCATCCTAAGGACCGTTAGGGTGCGCACCCCAACAGGCCCCTAAGACTCACTAGTCGCCCGTCCCAGGACACTCAGCTGCTTTTCTAGTGGTAGAATCTTGTTGGTGAAGCCTAGTGCGCTGCTTGCTGAAGCCATACATGTGGTTGCTGGCTGGTTGTTCCTTTCCTTCGTGAAATGTTGGTTAAGGCCTTCTGGATATATCAGCAACCCCATCCTTTGATCCGCTTGTCGAACATTTGACCACCCACAACTTAGGGTCCCCAGAGTTGTGTGTCAAGGTGCATAAGACAAACAACCACCGTGGTTCTTTCAAACCAGGAGGATACATCTTGGGATGTTTCAGAGTTTTTCTGTGAAGACCGGTGCTGTTCTTTGTGCGGCATAGAGCGCACTTCTACCTTTCTTCCGACCCCTTAGAGCGAACTTCTGCCTTTCTTTGTGCCTTGGTCGAGCATGGCTGCCCAGGTGGATTACTCAGAAGGTTCAGCACACCTCTCTCCCTGACCACTCGTAATAACTTCTTGAATTCACAGTCATTCGACATAGTGATAACTGAAGAAAATTAAAGACATGCACAATGCATGAGTCGCAGGCCGATGTAGCTTCTTATAGAATCTCAAAATAGAATCTGTCATCATGGTGTATTAATGACACCGAATCTGATGAAGTGTTGAAAATCCTGTCCACACGGCACCATATTTTCCCAAGATCTCATTATTGTAGGCAATGAGGGCAGTTCGCGTGCCGGCGCCGCCAAGTCTAGTTTGTCCCATCCGTCACATTTTAAGCTGCGACACACTTTTAATCTCTGACATAACTACTAGCTTTAGCTTCGCCTTGACAAGAACCTTTGACATAATATTAACCTTCGAACTTTGATAGTCTTCCACACTTCGTAGTTTTGAGGACAGCTTCATTATAGTCTAGCACCCAATTTCAACTATTCTTGGTACTTAGACTGTCCTTCCTGGGGTTACTTCTAATTAGGAGGTCTTGGCCTGTCCCTATACTTCTTTAAACGACTGCCATTTACCATAGAGGGTAAAATTTCTCCATTCAACTTAGCTAACTGGACTGCTCCTCCATCAGTAACTTTCTGCACTATGTATGGTCCTTTCCAATGTGTCTTGAACTTACCCAGGAATTTCATGAATTTGCTATCATATAAGAGCACAAGATCACACTGCTGGAACTGATTCTTCTTGATATGTCTATCATGCCATGCTTTTTCTCGAGCTTTCTACACTTGCTGCTGGAACCCTGCAATAAATCTGTCCTCTTCAAGTTCTAGTATCATTGTCAACCTTTCTGTTATTATCACTGGGTCATCCATCTTTGTGAAAGCAAATATTCTAAGGCTAGGAACAATGTATTCCATGGGCATGACTGCTTCTTTCCCATAGACCAACCTAAAAGGTGTATGGCCTGTCAATTTCCTGCAGGTAGTCCTATAAACCCATAGTACTGCTGGAATTCTAAGATCCCAGTCATTTTTGTTAACGTTGAAAACCTTCGTCAGAGCCTGTTCAAGGATATTGTTAAAAGCTTCGACAGTCCCATTTTCTTGTGGATGATAGGCAGTACTCTTCTGATGATATACCTGAAATTCTTCAGTCAATACTTCAATAGTCTTATTTAGAAAATGTGAGCCCTGTCACTCATAAGGACTCTAGGACACCCAAATCTGGAAAAGATGTTATCGAAGATGAACTTTGCAGCTGTAGCAGCGCTAGAGTTCTTGACTGGTTGAGCTTCGGCCCATCGGGTGAGGTAATTAGTTGCTGTAATAATGTATCTTGCTCCTAACTTCTTCGTGGGGGGGTTGATAGGTCCAAAAAAATCAATAGCCCATTTGTCAAAGGGTTGTAAAGTTACTTGCGGAACCAGAGGCATCTCATCCCTCCTGGATGGTTTGCCCATCCTTTGACAGATGTCGCAGCTGTGGCAATATTCTCTTGCATCCTTGTGAATTGTGGGCCACCACAATCCGGCTGTCAAAATATTATGTGCTGTAGCTTTTCCTGCGTAATGACCTCCTGCTGCCCTAGAATGTTCCTCAGCCGAAATTAACGGCTTTTCATGTTCTAGGACACATCTGCGCAGTATTTCATCTGGTCCCATCTTATATAATTGTCCTGCTATTAAGGTAAAGTCAGTTGCGCGAACCACCAGCTGCTTCTTCTGTTGTGTTGTCATCTCGGCGGGTGGAAAACCTGTAGACAAATACTGAACAATATCCTGAAAGTATTCATCAACCATCTAGATAGCAAACAACTGGGCATCAGGAAGACCCTCATCCAAGTTGGTAGGTTTTTCTCCCGACTCAAGCCTCGACAAGTGGTCAGGTCCTAGATTCAATATTCCTGGTTTGACTATGATCTCAAAGTCATATTCTTGAAACAAAATCAACCATCTGCATATCCTTCCACCTAGCACAGGCTTGTTAACCAAATACTTCAAGGCAGAATGGTCAGTAAACATCTTAAAATGAGATCCTAACAGATAATGTCGAAATTTTTGTAATGCATAAACCATAGCTAGACCTTCTCGTTTTGTTGTAGTATAATTTTTCTCTGCTGTGGACAATTTCCTACTTGCAAAAGAAATGGGGTGATCAATATTACCTTCACCTGACTGGGCCAATACTATACCTAGAGAAATGGAGGATGCATCAACATGCACATGAAATTCCTTATTCCAATCAAGGAATACTAAGATGGGAGCAGTTACCATCTTTTCCTTCAAAATATCCAAGCTTGCTTGACACTCAGGTGTCCACTTGAACTTAATATCTTTCTTCAACTGCTTTTCCATCGGAGCAGTAATCTGAGCATACCCTTTAATAAATTTTCTGTAATATCCAGTATGACCAAGTGTAGTGCGAAGTTGTCTAACAGATGTTGGAGGTGGCAAGTTCACAATAATAGCTATCTTCACCGGATCCATCATCAAGCCTTGTTTACATACAATGTGACCTAGCAGAATCCCAAAAGGTGCACAAAAGATACACTTTTTCAAGTTCAAGGAAATCTGGTGCTGTCTACATTTATCGAGCATAAGTCTTAAACTAGTTATATGGTCTTTTAGTATCCCAAATATCGTCCAATTATCAAAGTAAACTTCTAAGAATTTATGTATATATTCCTTAAAGGCAGAGATGACTACTCTAGAAAATATAGCAGGTGCATTCTTCAATCCAAAGGGCATAACTGTATACTGAAAGGATCCCATTTCTGTAGCAAAGATTGTCTTATGTCGATCCTCTGGAGCAATTCTGATCTGATGGTAACCTAAAAATCCATCAGTAAAAGAGTACACTTCTTGACCCCCGGCATTGTCTAACACTTCATCTGTGAAAGGTGTGGGGAAAGGATCATGTAGAAAAGCATCATTCAGCTTCCTTAGATCAACATAGATTTGGATTTCACCCTTAGTCTTCTTCCCTTGCACCACCATAGGACTGACCCACTCAGATTCCTCAACGGGCTCAATAATTCCTGTAGCAAGCATCTTATCCAGCTCCATCCTAACTTTTTCCTTGTACTTAGGGTTCAACCTATAAGGACGTTGTTTCACAGGCTTCACATCAGGTTTCAAGGGGATCTTTATGACTCCTATATCACCCAGGATACCTTTCATCTATGAAAACTTTGTTGGAAATAGGTCCTGATATTCATGGAGAAGTTGGGTCACTTTTCTTACCATTTCGTCGTCCCAATAATCTCCGATGGTAGCAGGCTTAGGCTATTCTTCTGAGCCAATGTTTACTCCGTGTCTTCAGGGGCTGTGTCACCTCAAGAACTTTGACTACTGGTCCATGAACTTCGTAGTGGCCTTCTGACTCCGGAATTTCAATGTTGCGCGGATCGTCATCCTCGTCAATTGCGAGGTTATAACATTCGACTACATTAGCTTCTTGTTCCTTCCAATCTGGTTGGTATTCTGCTATCTCTTGATCATCAAACACCTTAGTATGGATCAACCTAATAGCTGTGTCTAAAGCAGGGCAAACCTCATTACTAGAAAATGTCAATACAAAATTGTCAATAAGAGTATCCCAACTTACAGTACCCCGGCGAAGCTCGACTTCCGCATACCAATTCTTTGCAACAGGATCCAAGGTATGCACAAACCTATGTACCCACTCTGCATGAGGTACATGCTTCCAGGCTTCATAACATTGCTCCAAATGCTTCTGAGGGTTAGCCTTACCATTAAATCTGCGCCGGACCTTCTGTGGTCAATCCGTGAATCTCAGGCGAAGGGACTGTTGGAAAACTTCCCAACTATGAATGTACTATTTGTGACCATTCCACCATATGGCTACTGTGGCTCTGAAGCTTCAGGATATGAAACAAGGAAAAACTGGTTGCGAAGAGGTTTGGTGTACACAATGTTGCATCGAAGGTCATGCCAAGGAATAGTGTCCTGTGGTAAGAAATTACCTGAATACTGGTGCGCCAAACTCGTTTACCCCGCAAGTTCTTTATTGTGAGCTTTGCAGAACAATAGGGTAGCATCAACCTGAAGACTGCTATCTGCTACAGAGGTATGGACAAGTACCCAAGAACCCTTACTGCAAATTCTGTAAGTCTGTAGGACATAATGAAGATGAGTGTCGTAGTTATGAACTCATGAGAGAACGCACCTACGATGCCTATCGGGTACCAAATGAGGGACCGAGTACTGATGGCTATGGCTACCGGGGTGGTGCATCAGGTAGAGGTTCTTTTGGAGGCCGTGGTCATGGTAGTATGGCTGGCAGAGGACGCGGTCAGGTGGTGTGTTATAACTGTAACCAGGCCGGACATCTGGCTCGCGACTATTGGAACCCCACTATGACATGTTGGTATTGCCGGGCAGTAGATCATGTGATCAAGCAGTGCCCACAGTTGATAGCTAAGATTCAGGAAAGAAACAGTGCCCCTACTCAGAATCTTCAGATGATTTTCATCGAGCGAAGACCTACCCCAGCTATTAATATTGTTACCCGGAGTGGAGCTACGATGCACATACAGACTAAGGAGGAACAGCTTGATGAAGCTTGGGTTCGTAAGGCCCCTGTGAAAGTTCCTGCCTCTAATCTTGAAAAAGAGAAAGAGACATTCATGGAAGCCCAGAAATATTTTGTGGATTCTAGTACATCAGTAGTACTTGCGCAACCACATCAGCAGCAGTCACTGCCGCATGAGGCTTCGACAGATAAAGTAAGTACCCTGTCCTCCTTTTTACAGAATTGTCTGAAACTCTTAAGAAATAAGAATGCTTTAAGTGAGTTGCAGAAAGTTATCGCTTCCTGCGAACCTCAGCAAAGTTTTGGTCAGGAAAAACCTGTTAATAGAGTCAGGAGAACTGGCAGGGAAATGAGATTGAATGCTCAGATAGGAGAATATGATATGACTGATGTTATTTTGGATCTAGGATCAGAGGTAAATTTCTTAACCAAATAGACCTGGGAACAAATGGGGGGAAGCAAGGGGGAACTTACTGGGGTAGACTAACCTGCGACAGGAATACTTGGGCTAGGGTGACTTTCAGACTGCGACAGGTTCTCAGGGATAATAGGTCTTCGCTGCGGGGTTACCAGAGGGTTTCCCATAGAAGGGTTTCTTCGGGTTCTAAATCTATGGGAATTACAGGGGGATACTCGGTATGTTGACCCTGGGAATAGGATCCAAAATATCTCTTGTACCTTTTGCCACTTCGCAGCAAACCACTTTGCTCATCGAAGGTATTTTCACTTACAACCATATGTTAGTAATACTAAATCTAACAGTCTGATTCAATTAGCAATATACCTTTTTCAGCCAATAGCATTTTAATTCTCAAACTATGATGAATTCAAAAACTTACCCCTTGGTCCTTTGAAAAACTGCCGCTTGGCTTCACTAAAGGAGGTACTCGTGTCGATGGCGAACTTCGTCACAAATGCTTCAAGGGTTCACGTTGTCTAGAAATCAACAGCACGGGATATCTTGTTGTTCACCCTTTTTAGTATATTAATTCTCGTGGGGGTCCAAGCAGGAAACTGACGTTCTTGGAAGTTCGTCCTTCTCTCTGTTAACCTGGATAACCACTGGTGCAACTCTATGTGGATACTACCAAAGAAAATTTCATAAACATCACAAAAAACATACCTTTGTAAAAATTCATTTGCACTACGACGTGAATCTTTGTTCTCTTGCTCAGTGAATTTTAGATAAGTCCCATCAAGCCAATCACCGATTTCCTTCACAGAGGGTCTCCAGAACATAGCCCTCGAGGTACGACGTAAACCCCTCTTGAGCAGATACTGAGTTCAACCGGCAACGGAACCAATTTGTTGGGCTATAGGGTAGACCCGGGTTTTATACCTTTAACTTCACACCAACAAAAGACCCACAGTGTTGGCCCTTTCGGCAACAACCTGCGAACATGCTGCAGTCTCACCCGAAACAGCTATGGGGTGCCGCAGAACCAGATTTCTGCAAGCAGAAGTGGGATATTACTGTACCTTTAGATTTTAAACAGATTATAAATATAAATCACAAGCTTAACATTCACTTATTTAGCTTCACGGTTAGATAAACAAACAGTGCCTTGCGCAACCCTTTACTGGGAATTCACAGCGAATTTATTATCTAGCAGATATCTTTACTTATCAGATATATAGATATTAATGCATGAAAGAACACAACAGAAACATCACACAGAACCACGACACAAGATATAACGTGGTTCACCCCTAGTGTAGGGGTTACGTCCACAGAACTATGTTTTATTCAAATTTCTACAAAACCACAGTTCTGATCTGCGCACTCAGCTACAGATCCCTTCAATTCCTCAAAGCCGCGCACACAACTGCAGGCCTCTGCGTACATAGCTGCAGATTTCCTTAATCACCCAAAACCATCTGCGCACATAGCTGCAGAGGTCATCCATGCACACAGCTGGGACTTAACCTTTTCTTACAAAATAGCCTTAACTTCGCATCAATTCCTCTTACACAAAAAATCCTAACCTGACTTATTTACAAGAGTGCCTATTTATACAACGCACTATTACAAAACCATGGACTTAAGCCATGGGCACCCCGAGCCCTAAACCCTGGATTTAAACCATGGGTTTATTACAAAATAATATTTTTACTCAACCTCGACACCTCTAAGACTGTTTTGAGTCATAACTCCGCTTACAATCTCCCGTAACTCCGCGGAGTTACCCATCCTAAGGACCGTTAGGGTGCGCACCCCAACAGCAGCTCTGCGGACTTTGAAGTTATAGAAATTATTGGCGATAGTAGACCATATCCAATATTACTAGGAATTTATTGGGCAATCGGTAACATGGCCTTTATTGAATTAAAGAAAATACAAATGACCTTTGCGGACGCGTAGATTCGGGTCATTGCACCATTAGATCCTCTTTAGGGTCCTAGATACATTGAACCTATCCAAGCAGAGGAAGAGGCACATAACATGGAGAGTCTCTATCAGATGACTACGAACCAGAGCGACTACATCAATCCAACTGCAGAAGGGAACATTAGTTGGCGATGCGATAGCTCATGCGCATCGGATTTGGATGTTGGTCTAGAGAACTGGAAGAACAGACTTTACGAAGTCTCAGCGTGCAGATGTGCGTACATGAATAAGTCACTACGATGGATTTGCACAGAGGTCAACGAGATTCCATCATTTCATGGTCTAACAGATAGCCAGGACTTTCTCACGCAGTTTGAACAACAAATTCCTCGCAAGCAGAGGATCGCAGCTATGGACCTTGCAGTACGAGCCACACCTGCAAGATGGTGGTATGCACATAATGAGAATATCTCATCATGGGAATATCTTAAGATATTGATGGTGATCAAATTATCTACCGACAGAGAGTATGTCCAGCAGAGATACATAGGAGAAAGTGACCCCAGGTCACATATTCAGATGTGTGAACGGAATTGGTTGGACATTCCCGAGGATGAATGGGTTCACCGATTCATTCACACTTTGGACATAGTTCCAAGGAAATAGTACACAGAGACTGAATTGCACAAGGGAATGACTACATGGGCACTTATGATAGACAACTTTCTACTCACCTTCGCTTTTGAATCTGAGTATCCAAGTGTTGATCAGGCCCTAGATGTAATAAAGATTAAGATATTTGAGGATTATACCCTATCAGTGTCAGCTCAACCTGAGTGGGCCATCCAGTTAGAAGAGGCGCTAGAGTGTTATAAATTTGTATCAGAACCAGAGGAGGAAGATGAGGATCCTCGCAACATCAACATTCTGGAGTCAGATGGGACTCGCGATGTTGATGGGCCGAAGCTACAGATTCCAGCAATCACAGAGCCTATCGAGATTAAACAGATCAATATTGGCACAGACACAGAACCAAAGTTTGCCTCTATTGGAGACTATTGGAATGATGAAACAGTCGAACAGATTGCAGACTTGTTACATGACTATCAGGACCTATTTCCCACCAAGTTCACAGAGATGAAGGGAATAGTTGGAGACCTGGGAGTAATGAGGATACCATTGAAAGAGGATGCTATACCAGTTAAGCAGCATCCATATAGATTAAATCCGCGCTATAAATAAAAAGTTAAGGATGAGATAGATAAGATGCTAGCGGCAGGAATCATTGAGCCCGTAGAAGAGAGCGAATGGGTTAGTCCCATGGTCGTGCAAGAAAAGAAAACCAAAGGAGACATCAGGATCTGTGTCGACTTGTATAAACTCAACAATGCATCACTTCATGATCCATTCTCGACACCTTTCACTGATGAAGTATTAGACAATGTGGGATGACAGGAGGTCTACTCCTTCACCGATGGCTTTTTAGGCTATCACCAGATCAGAATCCATCTAGAAGATCGATCTAAGACCACTTTTGCAACAGAATGGGGCTCATTCCAGTATACGGTAATGCCCTTTGGTCTTAAGAATGCACCAGCTATCTATTCTAGAGTAGTAGTTGCTATATTTAAAGAATACATCCATAAATTATTAGAAGTTTATTTTGATGATTGGACTGTATTTGGATTAATTGACAATCACATAGGAGATTTAAGACTGATGCTAGAAAAATGTAGGCAGTACCATATTTCTCTAAACTTGAAAAAATGTATATTCTGTGCGCCGTTCGGTATTTTGTTGGGTCACATTGTTTGCAGGAAAGGCTTGATGGTAGATCTCGCAAATATTGCCATCATTGTAAATCTTGCAGCACCCAACTCAGTCAAACAATTGAGGATAGTACTTGGTCATACCGGGTACTACAGAAAATTCATCAAGGGATACGCAAAGATTACAGAACTGATGGAAAAACTGTTAAAGAAAGATGTAAAATTCCTATGGAATGAGGAATGTCAGCAGAGTCTAGACACACTTAAAGAGAAGATGGTTACATCACCCATCTTAGTATTTCCATACTGGACTAAGCCGTTTCATGTACATGTGGATGCATCTGGCATCGCACTAGGGATTGTTTTAATGCAACCAGGAGAAGGAGGTATCGATCACCCTATTGCATACTCAAGCAGAAAACTATCCACCACAGAAAAAAACTACACCACTACGGAAAGAGAAGGCTTAGCTATGGTGTATGTGCTACAGAAGTTCAGGCACTACCTATTGGGTGCCTCGTTCAAGATGTTTACTGACCATTCCACATTGAAGTATCTGGTCAATAAGCCAGTATTAGGGGGACGTATCTGCAGATGGTTACTCCTATTCCAGGAGTATGATTTTGAAATTATTGTCAAACTAGGAAGATTAAACGCCGGACCTAATCATCTGTCGTGGATAGAGTTAGGAGAAGAGCCAAGTAACTTAGAGGACAACTTGCCTGATGCGCAGTTGTTTTCTATTCAGATCACAGACGAGTACTATGCTGATATTATTCACTTTCTCACTACAGGATGGGCACCTGATGAGTTTACCAAGCATCAAAAGAGGCAGTTGGTTGTTAAAGCAGTAGACTTCACCCTGATCGCAGGACAATTATACAATTTAGGTCCAGATGAAGTCCTGCATAGATGTGTGATGCCGCATGAAAAAGAGGCCATTATCAGAGAATCACATTTCGGTACCGCAGGAGGTCATTTCGTAGGAAAGCCGACTGCACAGAAAATCTTGACCACAGGATTATGGTGGCCTACTTTACATAAGGATACTAAGGAATTTTGCAGATGCTACGATATCTACCAGAGGGTAGGAAAACCTTCGCGGAGAGATGAAATGTCGCTGCGACCAGAGATTACGCTGCGTGCATTTGACAAGTGGGATATAGATTTTGTGGGTCCTATCAACCCACCAGGAAAACAAACTGGTGTGAGATACATCATCACAGGAACATAATACCTCACCAGATGGGCAGAGGCTAAAGCAGTAAGGAATTGTTACACTGCTACAGCTGCACAGTTCCTCTTTGAGAACATTATCAACAGATTTGGATGCCTAGTAATTTTGATGAGCGATCAAGGCACACACTTATTGAACTGCACCATTAAGGCCTTGATGGAGGAATTCTAGATACAGCACCATAAGAGCACTCCTTACCACCCACAAGCTAATGGTACGGTGGAGGCCTTTAACAAGATTCTAGAAAATGCTCTTACTAAGATCTGTAACAGCCAAAGAAATGATTGGGACCTCAGGGTTAATGTTGTGTTATGGGCGTATAGGACGACATGTAAGAAACTTACAGGACATACACCTTTCATCTTGGTGTATGGACAAGAGGTTGTTATGCCTATGGAGTATATTCTTCCTAGTTTAAGAATTGCTCAGATCACTGGGATGGATGATACAAACATGGTGCATGAAAGGCTAGCACAGCTGCTCGCCTTAGAGGAAGACAGGTTCATTGCAGGATTCCATCAGAAAGTGCAGAAGGCATGAGAAAAAGCTTGGCATGACAGACACATTAAGAGTAAGACTCTTCAGATCGGAGACCTAGTACTCCTCTATGAGAGTAAATTTATTAAGTTTCCAGGGAAGTTCAAGACGCATTGGTTGGGGCCATATCAGATACAGCAAGTTACAGAGGGAGGAGCCGTTCAGCTCAGCAAACTGAATGGGGAGCTTCTTCCCACATTGATTAATGGAAGTAGGCTTAAGCTTTATAGTTCTACCCACTCCATACCCCAGCTGTAACTCAGACAGTTATGAAGGTGCAGATGTCCAGTGTAGTTGAAAGGAGGCATCGCACCGAGAATTATTCTACACCGACAGGTATTCTAAGTATAAGGAATCACATAATAACGGTTCATTTTGTGCAAGACATTAAGCGGCTTGTGAAAAAAAAACAGTTTAAAGTTTGTTTTGAGCAGGTGAGGTGGTGGGGCATCGCAGCAATGCGATGTTTCTCTGTGCCATGTATCCAATTTTAAAAAATGACATAGGGCCAGTCAAGTCGCCTTCTGACAGGTAGTTAATGAAGAAATGATCGGTATACCTTACCGTATAT
This sequence comes from Pseudotsuga menziesii, assembly GCA_001517045.1. NCBI lineage: Eukaryota > Viridiplantae > Streptophyta > Pinopsida > Pinales > Pinaceae > Pseudotsuga > Pseudotsuga menziesii. The sequence goes on along the minus strand of LPNX010327024.1, from coordinate 25,438 downwards.
TTGGAAACAACATATTAAATTTTCTAGATTTAGTAAATCTTCGATGAGACCGGCGCCTGCACACACAGGGTTCGAGGGAAATTTGATCAGATTTCAGCATTTAATGAGGATTGAAACGACAGGTGTGGTCTCATCCATGCATTAATACCACCAACGGGTTCATCCTAGATGACCGTTGCGTCCGGGATTATAGCCTTCAGCATAAAAGCAGAGATCATTCATTTAGGACGGTTACTTTTGCGAGAGCCGAGAGCTATAGACTAAACTGTTAAGTGTTCCCTATGCAGAGCTAATTTCATTACAGAGTGCTGTGATTTCCCTATTTCGCAGCCATTGTCAATCCAAAGTATTCCACCGAGTGGGTTCTGTCCGAGGAGGAACCTATAGAAGCGATTTTGGAAAGGTTTGAGCATGGAGGCCTTGTGTCCACTATGGCGACACCACCCAGGAGTATGAAATTAGGTTCATCATAGGTTAGACAGCTGCCAAGGATGCGGAGCCAATCTCATATAACAGAAGAATCCAGTCCGGAGCTGGAGGAAGTAGTTCATAGCGCACCAGACTACATTGTACCACGAGTTGAAGGCGCACCAGAGGTAAACATTCCCAAGAGTGGTAAGTTTCCTATTCCCATACCACCGATTGATTCTCAAGTAAAGGAAGACGGAGATCTATTAGGATATGCCGCTGTTGTTAAATTTATAGATTATAACCTTGGAGAATGTAAGACATATCCTCAGTTCCGGCCGGATCAGTATCTTACAATTCAGAAGAACCCAAGGACAAGTGCCGATGAATATGTTCCTATGGAACATGTCTAGGTTCTTGAGCGGTCAGGTCTGCTCAATTTGTTGATAATACCCCATTTTGGATGAGGTGTAGAGGTTAACGCCATGGTGTGCAACCTACTTTCTTGTGTACATGGAGGTTACCTTGGTTAGGTAACAAGGTCGACCTGAACGTCGACCTGATACACCGCATCACCGGGCTGTCCTTGACTAGTAAGGACCCTAAGATACATATAACAGGAAAGACCAAGGATTCCAAGCTACCACCATCCCTAGTCACCAAGTATAAGTTAAAGAGAGGAGGTCGGGCTTATGACCTCATAGCAATTGCTGATGATACACTCAGATTTACAGCCAGTTTGCTTGCAGGCAGACTGTTAACCAAGGTTCACCCAAAGGAAGTCACAAGATCAGTAATTCACCTTGCCATACAAGTTGCAGAAGGTGAACAGTTCAATTGGTGTTTATTTTTGTTAAATATTTTTCAGCAAGATTGTTTGATAGCCCAGGATGAGGCAAGCCACCCCTTCCATTTCTCATGGTTGCTTATACTATGTGCATTCATCGAGTGGAAGGAGCCGCCCCATACCCAGTTTCGACAGCTAGCAAGTGGCGAGCCTAGAGGCATGCGCTATACCAACTTATGGGAGAGCACCAGCCCAGCCAAGAAAAAGATCAATATGATAGTATTCTATGAATACTATAAACTGTTGAAGAAAATCGTCCAAGAGATGTCGTGGATTAGCACGGAGACTGTGGACATATATGATAACTGACTTGATTTTATGGCAGACCGCCATAGAATCTACCTGTGGCCAAAAAGTTCTAAAAGGGACGATTGGGATAATGGTTCATTCAGAATGACAGCGCAGGATGTCACAGATTTCATCAAAGACTTTGACGACGACTGGAAACAAGCATTAGAGGATACCACACCACTACCATCAGGTACCGCACAGACAGATCCATTGGACAAAGGCAAAGACAAAGTGGGCTCCCAGACACAAGATACAATAGAAGTGCCACTACCCGGAGAAAAGAGAAAATATCCACAACAAGCACCACTAGAGGCACAGACAACAAAGGATGGAGAAGAAGAGACACCGGAGGCACAGAAGAAGAAAAAGCACAAAGCCACAAAACTACCTTTGAAGACTGCATTGACAGAGGATGACTACAAACTCATGGCAATGAGAATGCATGACACGTTGAAGGACTCATTTGAGGCGATGCAGACATCGCAGGAAAAGATACACAGTGTGGTAGAAAAGGAGCTTCTGGAGTTAAAAGCAATTACTGAGAAGACTGCCAGGATACAGGTTCCGCCAGAAAATGCGACAGCAGCAGGAAGCTCAACACAAACGATTTCCCATGAGGAAATCTTGGCAAAGGATCGTATCAATACAGTCTTGATACCACCAGGGAGCATTCGATTCCCTGCTTCAATGATGGATGTATAGATATAGATTAGGAAACCTATCAAGGTTAACCTCGCAGAGTTTCACATCGATCAGTTACAGATGATCCAGTAGCAGCTAAGCGCAGAGCTCAGGGATAGAGAGCTCGTGACTTATAAACAAAACACACAGCTGAAACAAAAGAATGCAGCACTCGCCACCAGCTTTCAGAAAAAAGCAGATGAGTTAAGAACATATGAAGAAAGAGAACAGGATCTATCTCAAGTCCTACAGATCATCGCATTGGAGTTACCCCAATGTAATATTGAGTTTTCCTTCCCTCTCCTGCAGAAGGTAAGAAGAGTTGTAGATAGAGCAAAGGCTCTGGAAGAAATAGTGACCAGGATGGAAGAAACAGTGGCCAAGATGGAGGAATACCACAAAGCGCAGATTGTTGAGCTCGAGGCTCGAGCACCAGGTACCCCCCAAGCAGACAAGGAAGCGAGAGTAGAGGCCTTTCGACTCACTTCCACACAGATGAAATATTGCATAGACAATGTACTATCAGTGCTAGCTGATTCGACAAACACATGGTCGGAGTTAGATGAGCCTCCCGAGAAAGTAGAAATCCATCAAAGTATTCACTAGATAGAGAATACCATAGCAGCAATGAAGGAAGAAATTAAGAGCTTAGCATCTCTTCCGAAGATGAGAAAGACAACAGAGATGAACCGCTTGCAGCAGGAAGCGCAGCGGTTGAGAGCAAAGGAGATACAAATCAATCACCTACTTCAACCATACCAAGAACAAATCACAGAGATAGTCGATGCGGTTGATCAGAATGTTAGGGAGTTCACTACCACCAGAAATGAAATTGATGCAACCGAAGACTCCAGTATTAGTCAAGCTATGCTTAACTCAGCACAAGAACGTGTCGTAGCTATTTAGAACGAAGTCGCAGGACTTCACGAAAAATTTAAGCAGACTTTGCAGGAAGCCAAGGAGAAGCTACAGTAGGAGAAGCCCACTGGTAGTGGCTCGAGGACGAGCCATAAGTAAGTGTTAGGGGACTATTGGAGTAGAGCCCTGCAGCTACAGGAAAAGCTACCATTTTGGCGGATAGACAGTTTGGCGAAGATGAAGAGATAAGGTAAAGATATGACGCTATAGCATGTTTCTAGTTGTAGATCAGAGCCAGAAACTATGACTACAGGGGCAGAGAAGTCAAAGAAGATGGCAGTACCTGAGCAGCTGAGAAGAGAGAGCTCACCCACAACATTGAAGGCAACGGCGGAAGACAGGAGGGCTCAGCTACCCTCATAAAGGAAAAGGAGCAACGAGGCTGAGGTATTGAAGAAGAAGGATAGAAAGGGAAGCGATGCATAGTACCCATGGTCAGCGCCGGGAAGCATGGAAGACTACAGAGAGCAGTGGTGTGATGGAAAGCGGCTACCCCAAGTATAGATATGCCGACTATCACTAGTTAGGGTTTTTGGGTTACTGTTGGGACAGGCCCACAGTGTTGTAATGGCGAGACCTTCGGGCCGCCTATAAATGGATGTATTTTGTATTGTAAAAGGGTTGGGTAGTTAGACAAGTAGACACTTAGACAGTTGTAATATAGAAGCTGAGCTCTGGTTCTATTATCAGTAGTAGTTATCTTACTTTAACCAGTATCTAGCTCATTGAGCATGTATGTAACAATTCGCAGGGATTGACAGAGAGAGAGAGAGAGAGAATGTTGCAAGAAGGAAATATAGAGATAGAGAAGAGATCTAGGAGAGAAGGTCTCCAGGCAGTGAGTGCGGAGTTACCCAGAAGATCTCTAGCTGCATATGCGGTGCAACAGAACTGTGTACTCTCTCAGGATATAATAAAACATAGTTTTGTGGATGTAGCTTCTACCCTAGAAGTGAACCACGTAAAATTAGAGTGTTATGTGATTGATTCATGTGATTGTGTTTACTTGTTGTATCTGTCACTCATTACGTGAACTTTGCTTATAGTTAAATGTATGTATTTGTTATTCAATTCACAACATTATAGAAGGATAAATGCAAGTTGAAGTCTTTAAGTATTATGTATAAGAGCTTTTCTATGTCTCACTCAAGATAGTTAAGAATCACAGTGTAAAGCAGCCTTGTATGTTGAGTCCTGTAAGTTGAACACAAGTAACGCTAGGTACGCTGAGTCGCAGCGGTAGGATATCACAGGGAAGCGATATTGCACCACCAGAGGAGCTGTGGTGCATGGTACCGCAGGTTAAGGATCAAGCGTAGGAGAGAGTTACATGTTGCCCAGGACGCGACGATGCGATAAGCGCTAGAGTCATCGCGAGTAAGGAGGAAATTGTCCATCACGGAGAGAAAGAGACCTCGTGGGTTAAGAAGATCTGTGAGATGCACATAGGATGCTATAGAACCTGGTTGAAGACACTTGAGTCTTTGGCCAACCCATTAGAATCACTTCGGGTGATACTTCAGGCCACTCTGCGGTCTGTTGTCGAAAGGGCCAGTGAGCTGGGGGTGTTGTTGGTACATTACAGTAAACCCGGGTTTGCCCATTGCGACCAACAAGGATCATAATAGCACTTTGGAGAGCACATCCAACACCATAAGAGTTCCTGATCCGAAATTCTTGGCCTCTACTCTCTATGCTAAATTTGTTCAAAATAAAAAAGAAGCAAAGTTTGCCTCCAGTGATTTTCCTTTGAATTCTGTGCAAAATTTGCTAGTAATTGCTTCCAGAAGTGAAGAGAAATTTGATTTTTCTCTCTATAATGTTGCTACTGGTGTGAAAATATGTAATAACTTAGATATTTTGGAAGAAATATCATATTAACAGAGTGATCCATTCATTCCCCATGATCTATATCTTCCAGCAAATTCCTGCAGGATTGCATACACCAAAATTCAGAATTTTGAAGAAGAAGAAAACTATGGATCTACCGTCTCGGTGGACCATCCTCTTGGATCTGATATGAAACTTATTGGATCTGATCTGATATTTCTTGGTTCAATATTTCAGGTTCATAATCTTTCAGTACTACTTGTAGCTGTTCTCATCAACCGTATGAAGAAACAAGTACTGCAAGTCTCCTACAAAACTGTTGCTAGGGAGTTGATTTCATTTCAAAGTTTTGGATCTGTTGTGAACCTATTTATATCTAATTTAATTTCTGATATGATATTATTTGGTTCATATTTTAAAATCCAATATCTTTCATCCATTCTTGTAGTTGCTCTCACCAATTCTGGTGTGAAAAATCAAGTACCGCAATTTCTCTTCAAAACTGTTGCTGGGGATTTGGTGTTAGTTTCCTCTTATGAGGTTGCTGATATTTTATTTTGTAAATAATTATATATTTTTGAAGCTATATCAAACTATGTAGCTCAAGCATTCTCTCTCCACAGTCTCAATGCTTCTCGACCATTGATCACATGCTCATCTCCTCATAGAACTAGTAAAGAGGAAGACATTCTGCATCCGTCTGAACACTTGCTCCTAACACTTGGGGATGATTTTACCACTCATGGTTTTCTGTTCATGGTTGCAACATATCAGTTTCTTGATTTTTCCTCACATGTTATGAATCCTCAAGAACTTTTTCTCAATTATCAGTCGATTTCAGTTGCTCTACATGGGTCCAGTCTTCATCTGGCAGATGTCTATATTTCTGATTTAGTTGATTGAGCATATCATTATTCTTCTGAAGAGGAATATTCCTCTATACATAATGATGGATAGGTTCACATTCCAATCCCTAGGATACCTATGCACAGAAGAACTAGATTGATCCTGATTCTACCTGCTTAATTAAAGGGGGGGGCAGGATTTTTTCCCATGTGGTTTTTTCCCCAACTCCTTGTATTGAGCAGTTACTTTACTTTAATTTAATTTACTTGATGTAATGGGTGGCCTATGGTCTTAGTAACTAGGGCCCACAGATTGTACAAGTTATCATTCAGGGGGGGTGTTATGATTATTAATCCTCCTTTGTCCAATTTGGTCATATGTCTAAATCAGGAGTCATGTCTAAATTGGGAGTCCATCCAGTCTATTTTTAGTCACTAGCACCATTGGGTCCACTTGGCCTAATTGGGGCACATGTTCCAGTTACTGAAGTGTGGGAAACACTAATTGAGGCCTACTGCAACTGATTGCACTTGCATGCATAAGTTTAGGAGCCTCCTAGATCAATTCCTGCAATTTAGGAGTCACTGGGAGTGTCGATACCAACCTTCATTAGTTGAGTTCAGTTAGTGACTAGTCAAGCTGAGTTAGGAGCTAGTTACATTCAGTTCTAGTCCTCTACATTCAGTTAACACTAGGTTTGCATGGCTGCATGTAGGAGAGGAACATTTCTCACCTACCACAGTCAGTTAGCCTCAGTCAACACTGAAGTAGACACTTGAGTTGTGTTTTAGAACTCCGTTGAACTCCGGTAATGGTTTAGACAAGGTCAGTTAACTATTGAGTCCTCTGACAGTGATTTAGACAAGGTCTTAGTTACCTACAATCAAGTAGAGTCTAATCAATTTGAATTTCCTCATGTGGATTCGAATTGCATGTGGCTATTTAATCCATTGTACTTCATTGTAATTATTATCTAATTAATCTTTGATTAATGAAAAGCATTCACAGCTGCAAGCCATTTTTGCACTGTTTCATTCTTCAATAACTAAGTAAATTGTGTGATCTATCTTGTGAGTTGTGTGTTTGTCCACATATCTATGTGCTCAATTTAATAGCAAGGTCCACTTCTTCTAATTCTTTAGTTTCAACTCCTTTTATGTTCTCATGTTCATGGAAATACTCATCAAAATACATCATTCGTTTCAAGACATGTTTTCCATTCTGCCATTTACTCCACTCTACTCCATACACTTTCTCATAAGTGTTTGATACATTCACCTGTCTCTTCCAAATTCCTTGCTCAATTATGGACAGTTGCCTTCCTTCAAAACCCTCATGCTTTCATGCATTTACACAAGAAACAAACTTATAATAACAAACAAATTGCTTCACCAATTCTTGAAATTCATCACTAGCCAATAGAATGACTATTAACATCCTATGTTCATCTTCTTTTCTTAAGTAGTTTGTTGCTTCATCTGGTGCATACCCTTTTTCTTGAATTATTTAATTATCTTTGGGAGTCTCCCATTGACTTTATTTCTCCTCATTTCCTTTTAGGAAAATCCTATGATATGTATTTTCTTGTTGCAACATAATCCCACTTTCATAAGAAAATTTGTCATCTTGACCTTCAAATTTCTCCTTTACAATGCTCCAACTAAGCATTCTTGGATACCCTGTATCTACAACTTTTATGCAGTACTCAACCCATCTTGTTCACTTGAAGACAATTCTTTCATATCACCTTATTGTTGTATTTAAAGACAATCAAATCCTCTTCAAAATATGTGTAAATTACAACTAAATGTTTCTATTCTTTTGTAATATTTTCCTCTTTAAGAAGGATTCTACCTTTCACCTCATCTGTTGTATTATTCTTTCCTTTGTCTCTTTGAGAGTTTTCTACAGTGTCTTTTTTTTTAACCATCTTCCCGAGACACTGTTGTCTCTCTCCCTTCTATCAAAAATTTATATGTATGCCCATCCTTCAATTCCTCATAACCTACAAACACATGCTCAAAGAAATAGTTAGTTTGAAAAACATTTTTCTTGTTTGATGCATCAGGAATCTCATATTTGCGCTAGATTGCACTTTCCAAACTTGTTGCAATATCCTTATATTTTTTCTCATTACCACCATCATCTTCTTCACTCTCTTTTCCAATTACTGGTCCCTGTTTTGGTTTGTTAGCCGGAAATACACACCTCCTGTAGACAAGAGCTACTTCCCTAGTCTGAATGGTTCATATCTAGAACAAAACACAAACATGGAATGCTAGAATCTCCCTAGATCTATTAATAACTTGAATGGGATGCCATGATACTTCTCTCAAAGGTTTTCCTTGCTATCCTTGCAGAAGAACCTGTAAAATATGGAAGACAACAAAGAAAACATGATAGCATACAATATAATCAACTAGATCTATGCTTGTGACCAAGGAATCAAGCAATACATACATATGAAACAGTAAATATGGGAAAGAAAAGACATTCTTTATTAATAAATGATTGGAGAGACTACAACCTTCATGCCTTGGTGTTGAGAGTTCCTTCCAATGGCTCCTTGCCTCTAACTTCACCTTGCATCCAAAGACTCAAGAATGATTTTGACAGAGTTTGGGTATGCAACAAAATTCTTCCTCCTTTTTCCCATGGGGGGTGAGCCACTATTTAAAGGCATGGGAGGATAGGTATGGTTTAGGATCTCATGGGTGAGGTGGATATTAGATCCTAAAAGGGAGGATCTCGAGCTCCATCTTTTCCTAAACCATAGGTATGAGGCTCCACGAAGGCAAGCTTTGAGAATCCTCTCAAAGCTTCTCTTTTTGCCTTCAAAACTCGAGCACTGCTTCTCCAAAGAAGAAAACAGGTGGTGATAAGGGGGCACTACTTTTTTCAGTAAGGGAAAGAGCAATGGCACCTCTCTTTTCTCATGTATCAAGAGCGGTGTTGGCTCTTTGCTTCTTGGGTAACACTTTTGGTCAATGGGGAAAGAGTGTTACCAGCTCAAAACAGGGAAAAATTGCAAGGGGTTAATTTATTACTTCATTTCTCTAGGAAAACATTGAGGGATTGGAGAAAACAAGAGAATACCTATCTCTTAACATGAGGGTGACAAGATTTCGGTATAACATGGTTCACAAATGCAAAATGCTTCTTCATATTCCAAATACTATTGATCATACTCAAATTTCCTTGGTTTTTATTCTTTCTTTAACCAACATTTGAACATGTGTCTCTGTCTTGTTGTAATTAATTGCTCAATAGGCCATCTAACCACCTTAATCATTACCCATCCAAGTTTTTTATCTTCCTCATTCTTCTATAGTATCTTATCACATTAAGTCGTTCCTTCATTTTATCCATCTCTTCCTCAAATTCCTCATCACTCATCTTTCCCTTTATGTCATTTTCTTTGACATTTTTTCCCTCTCTGTTGTGGCTTTCACCTAAACCTTTGTAATGCCCATTATTATTAATATTTTCTTTCCCTTTTGTGAACTTCACCTTGTTCACTATGAGTTGCAATCAAGCCAATACCTTGTTAGGAATAATTAATCCTCCTTTGTCCAATATAGTCTATTTTGTTTATTTTCCTAACTTAGGGGATCATTATTATTGTACTAGTGTGTGGGGAACACACATAGATGTTATCTACCACTTACGGCATGTGAATGCGTGATTTTATGTTCCCATGAGACTAATCCCTACATTATAGAATCCCACTTTGAGTTCCACCAACAACCTCCATCAATTGGTCATGGTTGGTAAGCAGTTATGCTGAGTTAACCTCCAGTTACAATCAGTTAGATCACGTTCAGTTATCCTAGCACCAATTTTGTATGCATGGAGGGAGAGTGGCACCTTTTTCCCACCTACCTCATCAGTTAATTGATTGTATACTGATTTAGACATATGGAGTTAGAATAGTGAGTTCTAACAGTGATTTAGACACATTGAGTTAGCTATTCAGTCAGCTTGAGTTGGTAGATTTGAATCCCATCCCCATGATTTGAATTCTATTAATTGTATACTGATTACATTATTGATTAATGAATAAAGATTAGTGTCGTGATTATCTGATCAATTCTTGTCTGATTTATCTAAAATTTGTGGCATGAATTTCATGTTCAGTGTACATTCTCTTTGATTATTCCACTGCATAATTACCTTCCGTCAACTTTCATATTTTCCTATAGATCAATGGTTCAAAAATTTAACATGGTATTAGAGCCTTGTTTAGGCTAGCAGCAAGTCTTTTCTAGCCTCCATTGTGCACGAGAAGCAACTGATTTTCCACATAATTCCTGGAATCATAGCATTGCTCCCTCTGTATTCTGTCTAGAGAAGTCTATCCATGTGCGAGGGAATATGAGAAAGTGCACATGTCGAGGTGGAAAGTCTTGTACTGACATATGATTTCAAATTGAATTGGTTTTACAGTGTTCTTTTCATATACCTATGTATATTCTTGTTGACATAGATCCGTCGACAGGGTTCACTCTCTGTTGACACCCTTAACACATCGATTTCCTTGAGCACCGACCTATACAAGTTTTACCTTGTCCAGCAACACTTGTAGAGTAGATGAGGTCTCACCTGAGATGTTTGAGGGAGAGCTGTCAGAACCAAGTTTCTGCAGTAAGAAGGAGTATCGAGCATTTGCTGTCAAATCATCGCAACATTACTGAGAAGATCCAATCATTGGGTTATACGTTAATAAATTCATATTGTCATTCAGTGGATCACATCAACATACTTAGATCACAACAAAAATATCGATGCATAAACATATTTACCAAGATAGCATCATTCATAATAGGAAATCATCACACCATACTGAGATAAACATCATAATGCAGTATTCATTCATGTCACCTCACGAAAAACAAGAAAATAGAAAGATGTAAGAAGACACAGTGTTTCTCTCAATTCTCTGTCATGTCATATTAACTCCGTGACAAAACAAAGGTTCCCAAAAATAGTTCTTCAGTTCATATCTCAATCAAATATAGATCACAGATATATTCAAGACACAATATCAACAAGACACAAGATAGATCTCAGATTATCCCCGAAGAACAACTTCAACACAACCCGGAAGAACCTCTAACACTTACAATCCTAAATCTATTTATAGTCTTGCGCCTTTACATCGGTGGTCCACTTAAGTCAACTTCCTAACTAATTGGACCAAAATCTACAAAATAATGACTAGAATATCCAAAATATGGCCAAAGTCCACAAAATGTGGTTAATATTCCTTACACGCCATCCTCCTCCTTGCACATCTTCTTCGACCTTGTGCAGCATCCTCAATGTTGTGCAACTAAGTACCCTAAAGAATTACTACCAACAATTCTTTAGAAATTGACTGATCACCATATAGAAAGATGGAGAGTTCTTCAGCTCTCGTACCTAGAATCCTTACACCCTTCAAATACATTGATTGGAGGGCAGATATGCAGGTAGCCTTGCACAATATTGGTTTGTTTAGGATGACAATGGGAAGAGAAGCTGAGCACCAATAGTATGTTGAGAAGAACAAGTTTTTGAATCGGCTTGATGAAGCCTTCAGCTTCATGTTCACTCACATCTCTAGGGATATTTTGTTCCACCTTAAGGGACTAAGGACTCCAAAATAACCTTGGGAAAAGATTGAATATTTTTTTGGAAAACGAGATGAGGTTCAAGGGCATATTTTGAAAAATATGCTCATTTCACTACAACCCAATAGTTTCGAAACTATTCAGCAATTCTTTACAAAGTACAATTCATTAGTACTACAATGAAAACAATGTGATTTAGAGAGGAAAGATTAGAATCTTGTGATGTGAGTGTTGATAAATCTTTTCTCATATTACTCAGTATTTGTCTCTGCTTTCCATTCCAAAATAACTTCTATTTCTAATTTGAAGATGCCTTCTCTAGATTCTTTTGCTAAGTCCTTGATACAAGAGCAAGATAAATTGGTTCAAATGGGAGTGATTCAGACCTCCAAGAATCAAGCACTCTTTATAGGAGACTCAAACAATGCATAATTAAGAGGGAAGCAAAAAGGAAAGGAGACCAAAAACATTGCTTCAAAGCCAAAGGAGAATCAGAGATATTTTGATGGAGCCTCAGGTTCCAAGAAAAATAATAAATTCAAGAATATTAGATGTCCCTACTATATGAGAGGCTTTCATCCAGAGAGCCAATGTATGAAGAAGATCATTGACCAACTATCAACACTCCTCTAACAAAACAATATTTCCCTTCTAGAAGGAGCAAATAATTTTGATGTTGGACAATCGACAGAAGATCATGAGAGGTTCCATGCCTTGAAGGAAAGCTTCACTCAGTCAAAGGATTATTTGATAGATTTTGGAGCATCCAACTGTTGGGTAAAATTATTACTACTTAATTTACCTTTGATTTAATTATCAACTAGGACACGTAAAATTTGAGTTACTACACCATGTGTGCAAGGAAAAATGGTTTCAAGCTCATGCCTAGGGTAATTTTGATTTAATCATACATAAATGTAATTCCTAAAATGAACTACTCTACTGAACATCCAAGACCTAATTTAATAAAAGAAGTCAATCCTTCAAGTGCTACCTGCAATCACAATATTTGCCAAAGCAGTTTCAAATCATGCTCAATGTTAACCTATTTACAAAAGAACAACCAGGCAATCTATTATCTTCAATGAAGGAAACCCTACTACTAAAGAGATCTTCAAATTTGCCTATAGAAAAGCAGTATTTAATCAATCTTTTAATATCTCACTCAACTCCACTCATAACTTCTACAACTCTGCCTATTCATGCTGGGCTTCTCAATCTGCTTTCACCTCCAAATGGAAATCTATCATACATCTAATGGATTTTTCACCAGCATTAAAAACTTGTAGATTATCAAACCTTACTCAATGCTATCAAAACAACACTTGCTGCAATGAATTTGCCTTTCGAGCAAGAAGCAATACTCTATGATCATAACTATTTAAACAAAACTATGTTTTAATTCAATTTGAGCAACTCACAAGGTAACAAGAATCAAAATACACTATCAACTATCCATAAACCATCACTTTCTCTTGCTGATTCATTCAACGTCCTTACACAACAAATCTGATTATGCTAGCCTATGAACTCTGAAAATACTAATCTACAAACCCTATACACTACAAATTCTTTAAACTCTTTAAAAATCCGTAAAATCTGTAAATTATGGGAACTATGTAAACCATAACAATTATGTAATCTGTGGAAATTCTGTCAAGAAACTTAACAATTTGATTCTTAATACTTTGACAGAAGAAAAAGGATTAGAACCCAACATGCCTAGCCACTCTTTCTATTGGTTTCAAGCCTCTTATTCATTCAATCGAATTTTCAAATAAAGATGAGATCGTCCCTAAACTAAATACCCTATCTCTATATGCTCATTAACACAACCCAATTTACACACATCTATTTTCAATCCTGGACCTTTTCAAACTACTAACATACACATACATAAAATACAGTATCAAATATAAAAAATAAACGATGTAAATGTGCTTACAACAATGGAAGGAAGCAAGACTATACATAAACAATGAAAGTTGAAGAAACTGTCTGATAAATCATACAACCTGTAACTCTGAAAAATCTTTAAGCTATATAAAAATTCTGCAAATCCTTACAATGTTTAAAAATTTTTGCAAACCCCATAAACTATGAAAGCTCCTAGCTACGAAGTCTAACCCTCTAATCTTCAATACCACAACCTGATTTAATTCTGAAGATGAAGGAAGAGGGAATTTAGATCCAGTGCATTTCACTATTCTTATTATTACTCAATCCTACAGTTTACTGAATCAGATCTACTAAAATTACTCAGGCCTGTTCACGCACATACAATAATGTAAGCCAATCCAACGCAAGCATCAATACATATCTCCAACCGTGAATCTATGAAATTTACCAACACACTGATGTACAAAGAACAATATTGAAACAAAATGATATAATTTCACTTACAGTAGTAAATAAAAGAGAAAACTATATATAGACAACAAAGGTTGAAGGTGAGCCCAGCCTTCAACGCCTCTAAATTTGAAGTTGAAGCTTTTAAAAAATAAAATGCAGCAGTCACTTAATTAGTTTGAAATCAAAGTTTTACAGGATATCATCTTTGTGCCCTTAGGGTTTCTCAAACATATTTATACTTGAACTACATCATGGGTTAACCATTGAAAAGGGTTGATCCCTTCCCAAAATATCTACACTTATCCTGGTCAATAATGCAGAAAATAGACCAAGAGATTGGATTCGGATTTTCTGGAATCCATACATTGTTGAAGATTGAGGCTAACGATCTTTAGGCAAATGAAAGCTGCAAAATATCACCAGGTAGCTCATAGTCAACCTGGGAATTATTTGAGGTAGAACTAGATATTATCTTAGGCAACAAAATCCCCCAAATATATGAATTAGTCAACATATGCTCGTTAAGTGCCGGAACAAGTGTCGGATCGAGCAACTAGAAGAACCACTGCGTGGGAAACAAGAGTTTGTCAATTGATCAGCATTTAATCAAAAGCTAAAGTTTCATTTATGAATTGAAACCCATCAAAATGATAAATAAAGTAATAAGAAATGTCAAGAATTCACCTATTAAAGCATCTTGGAATGTTACCCTTGAAAATGCATATTCAAGCACAAAGAAAAAAAAAATAGAGTCAAACATACTTGATCCTATATAGCTTTGAACTAGGAATAGGAATGTAGACAAGCAAAAATAGGAGGTCATCACCAACCACATGGTTTCCTCTAGGGAATCCTTCACCACTCTAAATCTCTTAATAGGACCTAGCATTCATATGGGATATGAATCTCAAATCCCAACTGTTGGGAGAGGTTCTATTAAAATCCAGCATGGTGATTTAAAGAATGTACTCTATGTGCCCTCTCTTGCAACAAATATGTTTTATGATTATTAGATGACTCATACAGGACATCCCAAGAGAGTTGCATTCAAATCTGACACAATATAAATCATTGAATCATCTACTAGAAATCTCATAGCAAAATGGTTTTCTAATCATTCCTCCAAGGCATATGAGTTCTCCCATTTCCTTCCTGCTTCACATCCAACAGCTCTATTGACTCATGCCAATAACAAAAGAAAGTTGTGGCATGAGAGATTTGGGCATCTCAATTTCAAATATCTCCAGCAACTTCACAATGAAAAAATGGTTTAGGGCTTTCCACTCATCCAAACATAAGATGGAGTATGTCATGGTTTCTTGGTAGGTAAGCATCTAGAGAAGAGATATGAAGCTAGGAAGGAAACTAGAGCTGCCTCTACACTTGATCTGATACACAATGATGTCTCAAGACCAATGCCTACAATGTCAATCAATGGATCCATGGATTTTCTTACTTTTATTGATGATTGTTCAAGGTTTTATTGGGTTTATTTTATGAAGTAGAAATTAGAGGTATTCGAAACGTTCAAAGTTTTTAAATCCTTGGTTGAAAATAGCTTCAAAAAAAAGATCAAGTCCATTAGATCTGATAATGGAGGGGAGTACATTAATGTATATTTTCAGAAGTTAATTGAATCATAGGGGATTCTAATGGAACACTTAGTTCCATACACACCACAACATAATGGTGTGGCTGAGAGGAAAAATAGATCTCTCCAAGAAAAGAATCATCCTCCTTCTCTTTGGGTTAAATATGTAAATTGTGCTTCATACATTCATAATAGAGTTCCTCGCAAATTAGTGATTGGGGCCACTCCTTTCAAAGCACTATTGGGGAATAAGCATGATGTCTCACACTTGATAGTTTTTGGTTCCAAAGCTTGGACCAGAATTCCTATGGACAATAGAAAGGCATTCCAAGCCTAGAGTAGTGAATCCATACTGTTGGGATATGTTGAGGATTCAAAAGCATATAAAATGATGGAACTTGCAACTAGGAAGTGTTTCATAGAGTGCAATGTTCAGTTGCTTGATCCACCACAATCTGAAGCAGAAGGATGTATAAACAATGCTCCATTTCCATTTGATGATGATATTTTGTCTCATGTTTTAGATTCAGATGATGAGGAACATGGTCAGAATGATCTTGATATTTGTTATAGCTGATTTTACCACACCAGGTGAATCACACTTGTATGGCCTTCCCCTGTCCCTCTGCAGACTCCTTAGACCCCTTGGACCATTTTTTGTCCTTTGATGTTTCCTTGACCATCCCTAAAAACATGTGAAAATTAATACACGTGACTTTTAAACCCTTAATTGCGTATATACATGGGTTTGACCCCTAAAACCGCATACATCGGGATGTGTGCATAATCCAAATCCTTTTGGAGTTTTCCTTGACATGGATCTGGCTCACTTAACTCCTAGCCTTCCCTATGCCTTGAGATCGCTCGGATTCGACCTTTCATTACCCCTTTGAAAAGCTATATAAGGAACTCTTTGGTACATTGAAGGCATATGAGAGAATTGAGAGCAAAGAAACTATAGTCCAATTTTGCCAGAACTTGTGCTTGAGTCTGCATCCCTTTGTCCCTTGGAGCACTTTTGTGTTCTTCCCAAGATTTCCTTTTGCTTGTGAGCTTGCTATTGATAGATGGAGGATTGAGGTGGTGGAGGCCCAAGTGGGGGATTCGGTTTCTCTAATTCGCAGACGTGCCGATAGAGGTTGTATCCATTGTAATATCTGATTTTATATTAATATAATTATATTTTCCTGTCAAATAATGTATGTTTGAATGAATATTTTATCCATGGATGATTTAAAATGCTTATACATTGTTGATTATATATGCTAGAATAGATCTAATACCCATATATATAGTATGCTTGTCTTGTTTACTTGTTGTTGAGGAAGTGATTTATCAATTCAAGATGAAGTTGGAAAGCTCAACAGGGATCTACTTCAACCGTCCGGAATAAGGTACGAGGTCTGATCCTTTAGTGTTAGATATTTAATTTCTATTGCATATTGGAAAGGATTGATTTCTGTAGTCAAGCTATTTGTTGCGGTACCCCAAGCCATAGGAATTTCTCTCCGTAATAGAATTGGCGACTTCGCTGGGGAGTTCCTAGTAGTTTTCCTTTGGGGGTTTTCTATCGGCATTCAATGACTTTGAATTTCTCTTTTTCTCTAGTTTCTGTGTCGGGTTTGGGGGCATGTTTTCCTGGTAGTGTCTGATTGGTGTGAAGTTTGTCTTAGCTTGTCTATTTTCCTTTATGTTTATGCATTTTTCTTCCAATATGCGAGTTTTTAACTCACAGTCACGTATATACGCGGGTTTCACTGCTATTTCCGCGTACACACGCGGGTTTACTGCGAATAGTTGCATATGCCCTTAGTTTTTCCTTCTAGAGGAAGATGGATGGTTGCTGGGTGAAGTTTGATGATTGCTGATTCTCCTTTGATACTGCTAGAGTCTATATACACCTCTATTTCTGGCCAGAGACGTTTTTTTTAGGGTAAAATTTTCTTTTTGAAGAATGTCCTTGTCATTGCATTTTCAATTTTTTGTTTTGGGAATAGTGCATTAGATTTATTTTACCTTAGTACTTTGCTTGAGTGTTGCTTGAGTGTTATTGCAGAGTCTAGGGGTTGTAGAGCCATTCTTTTGCTTTTATATCTCATTTTTATTTCAAAAAATACAAAAATATTTGCTTATCATCATGCATCGCATCTTGCATTTTGCATAGTACTTGAACTAGATTTGGTTTGGAGTATTAGTCAGGATTTCATATAGGAAAGCTTGCATTTATCATTTGAAGAAAATTTTGCATTTCACGTAGTATCATACCTTGTTTTTCATGGACACAATGCATTTGCATTGATTGTTAGGTGTGCATTTTGCTTCATGTTGTGTCATAACGCCATTGGTTGCACGACCATATACCTATTTTGAGTAATAAAGCCAATTAAAATCAATGATTAATTAAAATGAACTACACTATTTTATTTGATAGGGTTCACCAACAAGATTAGGTTTTAGGGTCTTGGAATAGTTCATTGTGAGAAAATTCTCCAAGACCACTAAACAACAACATGTATGTGTCTGTCCAGGTGAGTGTGTGAAATTCCTTGATATAACCAGTGTTTCTCAGGATCCTCCTCTCAAAAGGAAGTTAAGCACGAGGCAGTGTGAGCGGTTATTGATTGGGATGACCCCTAGTCATAACTGAGTAGCACTGGAGATATTTCCAGGATTGTATTCGTATCTGGGGGGCTCTTTCGAGAGTTTTGGGCTTTGCTACGCTGCCCATATGGTCAATCCCGCCTACGACTGTCTGCCTGAGCATTGATTATATTGAGGTGACCTTAGTGGCCTTACCTAGGATATCGAGGGGGTATTTTGCAAGGGTTATTCTGCAGGTTTCCCAGCCAGGTTGGGGTCAGACAGCACAGTCGCTTTACGCATTGAAGCTGAGAGCCACAATAATTGGTTACGTACCTCCGCTTGTTGTGTATGGGAGTCTCAAGCCTCTCCTAGGCGACAAATACCTGCTTCATTTGGGAGCTCACTTATCCTACCCTTGATTTCTTGTGCTTGGTGATTGCTCTGTGCACATTAGCTTGCCTAAGGTTTGCGTAGATAGAGAGTCTTTGATATTTTTTGAGTCATTGTGGATTCAGGTGCGGCTCCTTGCCGTTCTTGTCATTTAGCAGGACTTCCTCCTTCTACATCTCCTCCTCCTTTGGGAGAGAGAAATAGATAGTCCAGGCAGACTACTTCACACATTGATTCACACACCATGGGAGACCATATAGAAGGTATTCTTGAACCACCTTCTTCCATTCATGTGGAAGATGGGGAGTTTACTCCTAACTATGATCCTTCACCTGATTTGACTGAGCTAGGTCAGGTGATTTCTGAGATAGGAATTTTTCATGATAGACCTACTTACTCTAGGGTTGATTCCCCATTGACACATTGCCGGTATGGAATGCTGGAGGATGATGAGACTCATTTTGAACCCGTGAACACTAGTTATGGTATGTCTAGTTTTCCCACACATGATTTGGAATTCCATGTCGAATCTGATTTTGAGTGTAACACTATGCCTAGGGGCACTCTCATTCCTTACCATGCGAAGAGGTTTGGGAGCATAAGTCACATTGCACCTTCCATCCCAGTGGTGGAAGCTACATCACATATTCCTCCTAAGTCTAGGGTTAGTGATCCTATTAGGATACTAGATCCAAGATGGGTGACTATAGGGAATAGCATGTACATAATTACATAGGTCCCTTCATCCTCTGTCCCTAGTTCTTCGAATGTTCACCCTCCACATCATTCACGTAGTCCTTCGGGCCAGAATGTTGCTATGAGTCATGTCCGTACTGCGGTTACTAGACCAGTTGTGTCTCAGGTTCATGCACTGCCCGTTGTTTCGGGAGGTCATGTTCATACTTCTAGAGGTCATATTCCTACTTCCGGAGCATATATTCCTACTTATGGAGTGTCTCATGGGACATCTCATGCAATGACTTATGGGACACAGTATGGACAGGGTTCTTCACCTTATGGGTGCGGGTATCAACAACCTACTTACTCTCTAAATTACGACTTTGTAGCTCCGAATAGTCAAGGTACACCACACTATGACACTTCCATGCCACCCTATACAGGTCAAATGGGAGGAGGGAACTATGGCCAAGGCCATGGTGGTTATGGTAATCAGACCTATGTGAATCAGAACTATCAGGGAGTGATCCATCGACCTAATCATCCTAGGCTCCCTTTCCTCACAATGCTGAATCTTCCTGACTTTTCGAGATTGACGAACGATCCTGTAGCTCATGACCCGGTTTGGATGGCTGTCCCTACAAAGCTTCCCTCGGACATACCCAAATTCGAGGGAAAACTAGGAGAAGATCTGAGTGAACATGTTACTGCCTTTCACCTATGGTGCTCTTCGAATTCCTTACACCAGGACTCAATCTGTTTAAGGCTGTTTCAACACACCCTTATAGGGCCTGCTACAAAATGGTATATAGAGCTACCTAGGGGGGGCATTCACTTTGTTTAATGACCTAACGATGACTTTTCTTAACCACTTCCAGCTACCAATGCATTATGACGTTGGTACTGAACTCTTGTCAACATTTCGGTAGGATAAAGCCACACATATCTCAGATCATATCCAAGAGTGGTGTAGACGGAAGAGGTTGATTAAAGCCTTTATACTGTTGGAATTCCTCCTCGAATGGTTCCTTAAGTCGTTATTGCCATATATAGCGAAGGATGTTTCTACATCCAGAGTGTAGAATGAGGAACAAGCCATTTTTAGGGCGTAGGAATTGGATTTGATTTATGCTCAGTCCGATTTGTTATATGAGATCATTCCCAATGCTCCACGTTCTAGTTTCGACCCCAAAGTTAAACCTAGACCATATGTCGATGGCATTGTTGGTTGTGCGAGTGCTAAACCTGCAAATTCAGTTGCAAAACGAGTTAGTCGATTGTCAATCAACCAATCTGCTTCGTGTTAACACCCAAAAATGGTTAACTACCCCATCTACCCCATTACATGGCTCATTTGTCCACTTTCCTACCATATCTCCATCAAAAACCCATAAAACCATCTAAAAGGTCACCAAAAAGCTTAAAATGCCTCCAAAAGGCTATAAAATCCTTTTTCCTCCAAAAATATCCAAAAAGGAATAAAAAATGTAAAATAATGAGGAAAAAGAGGAAAACCCTAAACAGCTAAAACCCTAAAACGCTGACCTAAACCACATGGTTTTATAAATAAGTGATGGAGACCCATTATTCCATATCCATAATCATAAGTACCCTACCTCTACCGAAATTGTTCCTGAAACCCTAGCTTACCATCAAGCTACTTTCACCATTGAGAACTCTTTTTGGCCCATTTCCACCATCGGAGAAGGAGAAGAAGCAGCTTGGAGCTCGAAGCCACCGACATCGGACCAACGCAACGGACTCCATCAACCTCCTCATTGGAGGTAACATCAATAAAGATCATTATTTACTTTTCACCGTATTGCTTCACGTTATTTAATCTTCATCGTATTGCTTCATGAATGTCTAGATTAGCTTCTATTTCCGTTTAAACATTATTTAATTCATATATCATTGAACTGCTACTAAGGAATCCATATTCCTTAGTAGGTGCTCATTCGCACAAGCTAGGGCTAAAACCCTAGCAATAGTTTTGGCGACTCCACTGTCTTTTTTAATTTAATTTTTCCGTACTGTACTTTCGGCTGTCGTTTTCGGCCGCCGAAAACCGCACTTTTTTATTCCGCAGTCGCATCTCGACCGCGCATTTCCGGCCCTAACCTGCGACCAGCCCGCCGCTGTCGGCCATTTTCCTGCGTCCTGGACGCGTCTTTGAACTTTCCCAGTTGCGCCCCAACCGCGCTTTTTCAGCCCACAGCCGCGCTCCGACCGCATCTGTCAGCCAGAAACCTGTGACCTAGACCGCACCTGTTCACTCCAAACCCGCTGTTTGACCGCCACTGTAGCACAAAAACCAGCGATCTGCACGCGACCGTTGCCTTCAAACCCGCGGTCCCACCGCG